>UESW01004141.1:798484-934473 GCA_900491605.1 Calamus simplicifolius
TTTGTTGCTCGGCCCAGCCGAGGTTCGGAGAATATTTTACTTGGCCCTGCCAAGGTTCGGAGATTTTGTTGCTCGGCCCAGCCGAGGTTCGGAGAATATTTTACTTGGCCCTGCCAAGGTTCGGAGATTTTGTTGCTCGGCCCTGCCGAGGTTCGGAGAATATTTTACTTGGCCCTGCCAAGGTTCGGAGATTTGTTGCTCGGCCCAGCCGAGGTTCGGAGAATATTTTACTTGGCCCTGCCAAGGTTTGGATATTCCTGTTCAAACAGACAGCTCGGTTGTGCCGAGGATTGGTAAGCAGTATCTATTTCTTCTTGCAATTTATAGCAATATAGTGCATAATGATTCACGCGACAGGTTTTGAGGAAACAGATAAGCAGGAATGTGTAGTGAGGCATGCGAAGATGAATTCAGAGAGGACATACCCTATTGATAATATTTACGAAGGTTGTCCGCATTCTAAGTCCGGGGAATGGACTTCCCATTCAGATCCTGCAGCTTGTAGGTTCCCGATCCAATAATCTTCGCTACCTGGTATGGGCCCTCCCAGTTTGACGCCAACTTTCCTTGCTCCAGCGGTTTGGAAACGGAGGCCTTTCGGAGGACAAGGTCGCCGGGCAGGAAGGTCTTCCCTTTAACTCTGGAAGCATGGTAATGGGCCACGCTTTGTTGATAGGCGGCCGTTCTGATCCGGGCCTTCTCCTTGATTTCCTCTATCAGGTCGAGGTTGGTGCGGAGTTGTTCGTTGCTAGTCTCCTCCGAGTAGCTCTCCACCCGCAATGATGGGAGATCGACTTCCACAGGGATAACGGCCTCTGTACCGAAAGCCATTCGGAAAGGGGTCTCATCTGTCGGGATTCTTGGGGTTGTGCGGTAGGCCCATAAGACATGATGTAGCTCATCTGCCCACTTGCCTTGGGCTCTGGAGAGGCGAGCTTTAATTCCCTGGAGGATGGTTCTGTTGGTCACCTCGGCCGTCCCGTTGGCTTGTGGGTGCCCGACCGAAGTAAGGTGGTGATGAATCCCGTGCTCCTCGCAGAACTGGCGAAATTTGGAGTTGTCGAACTGCTTGCCATTATCAGTGATTATGGTGTGCGGGAGGCCAAATCGGCAGATGATGGACCTCCAAACAAAATCTCTAGCCCGTGCTTCAGTAATTTGCGCAACTGCTTCCGCTCGACCCATTTGGTGAAGTAGTCGATGGCGACAAACAAGAATTTTCGCTGTCCTGTGGCAAGCGGGAACGGGCCGAGGATGTCAATCCCCCACTTGGTAAAGGGCCAAGCAGAGGATATAGAAACTAGCTTGGCGGAAGGAGCCTTTGGATGCTTGAATGCCTCTGGCAGGGGTCGCAGGCCCGGACTAGATCGTCTGCGTCTTTTTGCATGGTCGGCCAGTAGTAGCCTTATCGCAGCACTTTATGGCAGAGGGACCGGCCTCCCAAATGGTTACCGCAAATCCCTTCATGCACCTCGTGCAGAGCGTAGTCCGCCTCTGATGGGCGAAGGCATCTAAGCAGCGGCATGAAAATGATCGCTTGTAAAGTTGGTTGTCAATCAACACGTAGTAGATGGCCTGCAGCTTCAGCTTCCTAGCCTCTCTTCGGTCGGACGGAAGCAACCCTTCTTTGAGATATTTGAGGATAGGGTCGAACCAGGATGGTTCGGCCTCAACTTGCATCACGCAGTCGACCTCCGCGATGCTCGGCTTTTCCAGAGTCTTCAGGTGGAACTTTTGTTCGGCATCCATCGTCTCCGCGGTTGCCAGTCGGGAGAGTAGGTCGGCACGGGCGTTCTCGGATCTGGGAATCTGAATAATTTCAAATTCGAAAAAATGGGGAAGCAAGTTACGCACCTCCTGGAGATATCGAATCATATTTGGTTCCCGAGCTTCAAACTCTCCCCGAACATGGCCGGCTACCAGCTGAGAGTCGGTGAAGGCATTGAGCTTTTCCACCTTCAGATTGCGGGCGATCCGGAGACCGGCTAACAGAGCTTCGTACTCGGCTTCGTTGTTGGAAGCCGGGAAGGAGAATCGGACGCCATACTCGAAGGTCATCCCCTCAGGACTGGTAAGAACTAGACCCGCACCGGAGTGATGGGTATTGGATGACCCGTCGACGTGGAGGAGCCACCGGGCTCCAGACTTTGGCTCTTCAAGAGAGTCTGGGGTAGAACCGTCCTCCGGGATGGTGCACTCGAGGAGGAAGTCGGCCAGTACTTGGGCTTTGATGGCTGGGCGAGGCTGAAAATGTATGTCATGCTCGCTTAGCTCGACAGCCCATTTGGTCATTCTCCCCAATGTTTCCGGACGGTGGACCACCGCCTTGATGGGTTGGTCAGTCAGGACCGTTACGGAATGTGCTTGGAAATACGGTCGTAGCTTTCGAACTGAGGTAATCAAGGCCAACACCATCTTTTCAATCCTACTGTACCTCGTCTCCGCATCGCGGAGCAGCCTGCTCACATAGTATATCGGCTTCTGGATCTTGCCTTCTTCTTTGACTAGCACCGAACAAACTGCGCTCTCCGAGACAGCCAGGTACAAAAATAGGGTCTCTCCCGGGGCTGGACTACTGAGAAGCGGAGGTGAGCCGAGGTACTTCTTGAGATCTTGAAATGACTTCTGGCATTTGGGAGTCCACTGGAAGTTTTTGGCCGATCGGAGAGTTTTGAAGAAGGGGAGGCATCTCTCGGCCGACCGCGCCACAAAGCGGTTAAGGGCCGCTATCCTCCCGGTTAATCGCTGGATCTCTTTGACAGATGCTGGGGGTGCCATTTGTTGGAGAGCTTAAATATTCTGGGGGTTAGCCTCGATACCCCGCTGGGAGACCATAAGCCAAGAAACTTCCCCGAGTTGACGCTGAAGGCGCACTTGGTCGGGTTGAGTTTCATCCCATATTTGCGCAACATTGCAAAGCTCTCTGAGAGGTCCTCGACATGCTGTGACGCCTTCTTGCTTTTAACCAGCATGTCATCCACGTACACCTCCATGTTCCGGCCGATTTGTTCCTTGAACACCTTGTTAACCAGCTGCTGGTAGGTCGCCCCTGCATTCTTAAGACCAAAAGGCATAACACGGTAACAGTAGGTACCTCGATCGGTTATGAAGGCGGTCTTTTCTTCATCTTCAGGGGCCATTCGGATCTGATTGTAGCCGGAATAGGCGTCCATGAATGACAGCATCTGGTGGCCTGAGGTGGCGTTCACGAGCTGGTCGATCCGAGGGAGGGGGAAGCTGTCCTTCGGGCAGGCTTTGTTGAGGTCGGTGAAGTCGATGCAGATCCTCCATTTGCCGTTTGACTTTTTTACCATGACGACATTTGACAGCCAGTTTGGGTAATTTACCTCTCGGACGAAGTTGGCCTTTATGAGTTTGTCGACCTCTTCTTCAATTGCTTTTTGCCGCTCGGGGCGAAGCTCTCTTCTTCTGCTTAACAGGCCTGCGCATCTCGTCCACATTGAGATGGTGGACGAGGACCTCGGGGTTGATTCCTAGCATGTCGGAGGCAGTCCAGGCGAAGATGTCGGCATTGCTTTGGAGGAATTTGGTCAACCTGTGCCGAGACTCTCCTTTGAGTAGCGACCCGATCCTTGCGGTTCGGTCGGGCTGAGCTTCGTCCAATGGTACTTCCTCCAATTCCTCTGCCGGTTCTCCCCGCTGTTCGGCGAAGTCCTCGCGAGCGTCTAGCCCGTCAATCTCCGGCATTCTAGACTGAAGGCTCGTAACAAAGCATTGCCGAGCCA
Organism: Calamus simplicifolius; assembly: GCA_900491605.1. Lineage (NCBI taxonomy): Eukaryota > Viridiplantae > Streptophyta > Magnoliopsida > Arecales > Arecaceae > Calamus > Calamus simplicifolius. The sequence goes on from UESW01004141.1 coordinate 802,231, forward strand.
TGGCTTGACTTCCCCGAACCACTCCAACTCCTTGCTCGGTGGGGAACTTCATAGACAAATGCGGGATGGAGACAACTGCCTTGAGGGACATCAAGTCAGGCCTGCCGAATATGGCATTGTATGGGGATCTGAGGTCGGTCACTAGAAAATCGGTCTGTACAATAGTCACAAGGGGCCAGGTTCCTGCGCGGACCGTCAGGGTGACGATTCCTTCCAGGATAATGACATCGCCGATGAATCCCATCAGGGCGGAATCCACGGCTCGAAGGTTTTCCATGAGCAATTTCATCCTGGCAAACACTCCGAGGTACAAAACATTTACCGAGCTTCCACTATCAACGAGGATTCGACTTACATCATAATTGTTCAAATTAAGGGATACAACTAGTGCATCATCGTGGGGAAGTTGTATTCCCAGAAGACCGTCGTCGGAGAAGGAGAGTTCGCCCATCCTTGCCTTTTTTGGTGCCGGTTCTTCACCGACGCCTCTGGGGCTCGATCCGCCGGCCTCTTCAATCATGTTGATGCAGCCAATCACGGGCGGATTGGGTGGAGGAGGAGGTTGTTGGAGCTCGAGCTGACGGTCACCTCCTTGTTGTTGTGGCTCGGGCGCCCTCCTGAACTAATCCAGCCGTCCCCACCGAATCAACCTCTCTATCTCATTCTTCAGCTGCCAGCATTCTTCAGTGTCATGACCGTGCTCCCTGTGTTAATGGCAATACTTGGCGGGATCTCTTCGGGTAGGGTTCCCTCGGAGAGGCACTGGCCGGGGAAGTTGGCGCTCTATCTCCATAAGGATTTGTGCTTGGGGCACAGTCAGCGAAGTATAGCGATCAAATCGCCTAGGAGGACTCCGGGAGCGATTTCTTGGCGGCAGGGGGGGACTCTTTGGCGGCGAGGCGGACTTGGTCGACGGACGGGACGGTGCCTGTCGGAAACTTTAGGCTCCTTCTTCTTTGCTTGCTCAGCGCGGGCCACTCTCGCGACTCCTCGACCCTAGCGTACTTGTCCGCAAGGGCCATCATATCAGAGAGACATGGGGGTAGCTGACCTCCATTGCCAGGTAGAAGTCGCTCTCCTTCGAAACTCCCCCGTCAGGGCAGACATAGCCACCTCATGATTAAGGTGGTCCACCTCTAACATGGCCTTGTTGAAACGACCAAGGTAATTTCTCAAGGACTCTCCCTCTCTCTGCTTAACTTCGGAGAGGGAGTTGGATCTTCGTCGATGGCGGCGGCTGCTGACGAACTGGCCAATAAAAAGGCGGCTCAGCTCGTCGAATGAATCAATGGAACCCGGTTTCAAGGCGTTGAACCAGGTTCGGGCGGATCCTCTGAGGGTAGATGGGAAGGCTCGGCAGAGGACCGCATCAGATGCTCCGTGGAACATCATTATTGACCAGAAGCTACTGAGATGGTCGTCCGGGTCGGTGGAGCCGTGATAGGGTTCGACGGCTGGCAGTTTGACGTGGGAGGGAATCACTTCCTCCATGATTCCCTTAGAGAAAGGGATGCCCTGTTCCGCCTTGGGCTGGGGAAGATGGGTCCGCTTGGCGGCGTCCAGCTCCTGACGCATCTCCAGGATCTGACGGCGGATCTCCTCTTCACCGGTTAGAGGAGGAGCTGGGCGTGAGAATCGCAAGGATGGCGTGGAATCATGGTGAGATGTTGCCGGGGAGAGGGAGCGGGCTCGCCGAGATCTGAGAGGATCTCGATCATAACCGGCTCGCGAGACTGGTTTGTCCCCCCTTGGCCGATATGGGGGATCCGCTGATTCGTACGGATTAGAGGAGGAGGTTGCCGGCGAAGAAGGAATCACCGCCTCCTTCTGAGGATGCGAAGCAGGAGGAGCTACAAGGCGCTCTTGTACCAGGTGGGTAAGGGCTTGGACCTGTTGGACCAGCGTAGCGAACTGGTCTTGGGTCACCGGGATGGCAGGCGGCGATGGGGTTTCGACCGGTGGAGGTTGCGGCGATGTAGCGCCAGTCGGATCAGGCCTCTGGGAAGCGACCTGATCTTGGGCTTCTGAGGTTGCTCTCCTCCGGTTGGCCATTAAAGAGGTTCTTCTCCGGATTTAGATCCTTGTCTCCTTTCTTCAAGTTTTAATGGGACTTGAGGCCCTTCCTCTAGCGCCAATCTGTTGCTGCCGGGATCCGTCCTCCGACTCGGGCGCGGTCGATCTCCAGGAAGAGGGGGGCGGACCTGCAAAAGAAGTCCACACGCGGGGAACACTAGGGGTGGCCCTCCGCGGAAGACCCTCCGACGCTTAAGTCAGTGGAAAAGAAATCGGCGATCAACCAGACAGTGAGGAGGTGGATCTCTCCGGGAGGCCTCTCCGGGGGGCGGCTAATCGGAAGCTCCAGAGGGCAGGAGCGCCGACGAGCTGCCGGAGAGAGCAGTGTGGGTGCCCGTGCAAGAGGCGCGTGCCTGTGCGCAAGGAGATGTGCGTACCTGAGGGAATCTGCGAGTATGATATTTATAGACTGTCACCTGGGTCTTGAGCGCCTTCTGGAAGGTTCAGAGGTTGTTACGATATGGAGGCGGATAGAATCAGGCCGTTGTGGGGCCGTTAGAATCCATGTCCCGTTTGTTCAGAGATCGACGGCTGGGAGAGCTCCTTGATGTCTTGAGATCTAGTTGAGTAGGCTTGGGGCGGTTATGATAGGTTTTAGGCCACGTCCCGACATGATTCCTTGTTTAGGATGTCGTTCCGGTAGGCCCGGGCTCTCCCGCGTCAGGTTCCGCGGAGGTAGATGTTAGGTTGTGTATCGCTCAATGAAGCCGAGCTACGGAAGCCCGGAAGGTCCGAGCTACGGAAGCCCGGAGGGATCAAGCTATGGAAGCCCGGAAGGTCGGAGCTATGGAAGCCCGGAAGGTCCGAGCTACGGAAGCCCGGAGGGGCCGAGCTACGGAAGCCCGGAGGGGCCGAGCTACGGAAGCCCGGAGGGCCGAGCTACGGAAGCCCGGAGGGGCCGAGCTACGGAAGCCCGGAGGGGCCGAGCTATGGAAGCCCAAAAGGGCCGAGCTATGGAAGCCCAAAAGGAGCCACGGAAGCCCGGAAGGTTCGAGCTACGGAAGCCCGGAAGGACCGAGCTACGGAAGCCCGGAAGCTCCGAGCTATGGAAGCCCGGAAGGGGCCGAGCTACGGAAGCCCGGAGGGGCCGAGCTATGGAAGCCCGGAGGGGCCGAAGGGAGGAGGTTAGCTTTAGCCGCCTCGCACGGATATTAATGTAATGACGATTTTACCCCTCAATAGGTATTTTTGGAATTTCTTAAAAAATCTTTATCTATTTTTAATGAAATACGAGCTTATTTCCATATCATCTAAATATCAGTTGGAATAGCACTGCATTAATTGCATTGGAATAAGGTGAAATACCATATTTCAAACCAAACAGAAATCTGAAATAATAAGGGGAATAAGCTATTCTTAAGGAATTCGTAGTCCTATTCCTATAATAACTTTTGACATTCAAACACTACCTTGATGAATGACATGAGAAGTATGATATCTATCTATGTTAATCTGCCCTCCAAGTCCAAACATCAATTTATCTTGTTGAATGGAATTATTAGCTATATATGGAAAATAGTTTTGTTGTTGATTTCTAGAGTATGTATGATTCGCTAACTACCTCCCTTCGGTTCATCTGTTTCCATTCCATGTTCAATGTCATGTGTTATATCTGGCGTATTTTAAGCTCTTTCTTCATTGATTGTTGCAGATATTTTTTTAACTAATTCGAATGAAATGTGAATGACAGTTGATCTCAAGCTATCTAAGTAAGGAAAAGGTGTTGCAACATTGTAGAAATTTGACACCAAATTCCTGTCGAAAGCTTAGCAAATTGGTGAAGGAAAACGTTGACAAATGTTGCATTCTCCCATCTGGCTACCTAGCGTGACTCTAAATGACCACGGTTTTGCTTCATGATATGATGTAAGATCATGGAGGATGAAACGATAGCACAGGAAGCGCATCGTGATAAAATAATGGACCATTTTTCCTATTTCACAGATTTGTTCCTTGTACCAAGATAACAAGGGCCCCATTTGGATTAGGCTTTCCTGCTTTCAGCTCGTGAATTTCTCCTTGCCCAGGTTCCTTATCGTGGCATCACGTCTCTCTCTTCACCTATCATGTTGGAATCATCACAACTTTTCAACGGAAAATAAGGACGCTTCGTTTATTCCCGTGGCTTCTTTTGTCATTAACCTTATTGATAAATGGAATCTGCAAGTCGTTTTCTCGGTTCCTATGTGCATCATCCCACCCAAATCAGTATCTCAGATGGAACATTTTCCAGTACTCGGGCGGCTAAAGATGCATGCTTTGGCTCCATGGGAGGAGGACCCCGAAGAGATTTCCGAATCTGCGCCCCTTTTTGCTTTCCGAAAGCAGAGGCAGAGAGGTATCATTCTTTTCGTGAGGGCCTATGGATGCTAACAACTGTGGTATGATGCCCGACATTTTTTTTTTTTTTTTTTTGTCTCTGAGATCCTTTTGATTTAAGTTGGATTTGTTGATGCGCGGACTACCAACCAGCGAATGAAACAAGGCCGAGGCTTAAAAACATTTGGACATGGCATTCAATTGAACACAAATGACGATACTTAAAACATCGCTCATGCAAGTCATTGTTGTATCTGATCGTGGACCTAATGTCGTTCACCATTAGTGCACAACTGCCACGTTATTTCTAGTCATTATTGGAGTCATGTCATTGGTTGACCATACCGCTGCCATAGAACATGCTCGATACCGCCACTGCCAAAAGCAAAAGGCACACCTATGAAGAAACAACTTCGCAAAATAAATAAAACTGCCAAGGTTTCCTGAACCTGAACCTGAACCCTCCTCAAACGCCACTGCATCAGACGTTTGTCAACACCATGCCCTCCCCCCCCTTACGATCGTTATATTGGAGCATGTTAAATTATCTTTATTGTTTAGCTGCATCAAAAAGCTATTGTTATAAATTTGACACGAAGAACCGCCCTGTGAGGTGGCAAACCTGACCATTTTTTAAGTGGAATTTCTCTCTGAACCGGAGATAGGCGCGGTTCGCTGGGTGCGAACCGTACGGTCCCGACGATGGTTGCCTGGGAAACGATCTTCGCACTGGTACTAGTATCCGCTGTTGCGGCTCATGCTGACAAGGAGCATGGTAAGAGACTTCAATTCTTTTTTCATATTTTTGGTTTGTGTATAAGTTGGTGTTCTTTTGGTTTTGTCATGAATGAAATGGCTTAACTGGTGGTGGTCATTCATCTCCCTTTTTTTTTCTCTCTTTCTTAAGGTTTGAAAATTTTCCTTCTGTTATTTTTTCCTTCAAAGTAAGTGGGGTGCCATATTTCCACTGCAATGTTGCATTCATTTTTTTTTTTTTTTTGGCTTTGGATTCTTACTATGACCTTATCTGTTTATCGATATGCCTTTCCTTCAGTTTACTAGAGAAGGTTTTTCTTTTTTCCCTTTTATTTTGATGTCATACTATTGATTTATGGAAGAAACTGTCTGAATATTGTGATGAACACTTCTTTCTTCAGATGATTTTCTCCTTCTGTATTTTTTATTAGTGGTTAAAAGAATCATATGATTCATATATACAATCGTTGCTGTTGTTTTTGGAAGCAACAGTCATTGCCATTGTTACACTATTGATTTATAGGTGTTAATGATAATTAAAAGAAAAAGGAAACTGTGCGATACTATTGTTGTTTTGTGTTTAACAGGAGCAGTTATGTTTGGATATAGTGGACCAATTGGCCCTGACAAATGGGGGGGCTTGAGCCCTGACTATCAAATGTGCTCAAAAGGAAAACGCCAATCTCCGGTCGACATTGATAAGATTGAAGTCGCTTATAACCCAGGTTTGGAAGCTCTGGAGAGGAATTATTTTCCGGTAAATGCCACCCTTGTTAACAAAGGCTACCAAATTGCGGTTCGTTCCTTGACCAATCCTTTTTAACAGATAATGTTCAAACAATAACATAAAAGGAGAGTCATGAAGGCCTCACTTCATGATTCCTCTGAAAGCGATAGTGTATTACTGAAGAGGCAAGGCAACATATTAGATAATCTGTATTAACTATTCTTTAGGTGGATTAGACCTCTAATGCAGGGCATCTAATTGATTTGACAAAAGTTTGAGGCAACTCCAGGGCCAACTGCATAAATTATAGGTGTAAGGTCTCATTTTCTTGAAGCTCTCAAATTATTATGTTCTCATTTGTGTAATCGTGTGGAAAAATATTTATTTTTAATTGGTTGCCAACTAATTAAAAATAAAGAGGAGTCATGAAAAGTTGAAATATTTACCATTATTTGTCTTCGTATGCATTGCTATTCTGGTCTCTCTTATCCCATGCCTGCTACCACTGCATGCAGTCATTGGTTATATTGCATGCTCTTTAGTAATTCTTTTAAAGATTGCTAATATCCTGAACTGCTTTTATTGTTGGATAGCATTTCTGGTATTTTCGCCAATTTTTGAACCTGAATATATAACTCGCAGCTACTTACCATCTTAAGCATTTAGAAAGGTGCAGGACTTGGTTTTGGAATAGTCAGTCCATTGGGCATCTGTTGCTCCATTTGCAATATATCAATGAGATTCTTGGAACCAATAGTTTAAGCATCGTGTGTTGCATTTTGACAACGTTTATATATTCGATATGACTGAATCCAGCAAGTGTCTAGGATTTATGGCATCTTTGTCTATTTTAGAAGGGGACGCAATGTGGTTTTTTTGATCTTTGTTTGAGGTCTTCTAATTGTACTGGGAAACAGAAGTTAATCAATTGTAGTGCTAAGATACCTGGTCTTTCTTGCAGCTGCTATTCGATAAAAATGCAGGGACCATGCTGGTAGACGGAAAGAATTATAGCCTAAAATCTATTCATTGGCATTCACCTTCTGAGCACACCTTTGATAGTAAACGGTATGTACCAACTTTGTCAAATGATAACAAACTTGATGTTGCATTAGACAGATAGTTACCAGGTCTATTCTGTTTGTGAGAACTATAGTTTTGGATCATAGATACCTCGTATAAAATTTCAGATGTGCAGGCCAACAGCTGTTAGCTTAGCTCCTTGGCACCCCTCTATTAAGGGCTTGCTCTTGAGGGAGGACCAGAGTTTGAATGGTAGCATATTACGGTCATATTGCTAAATCAATAGATTAATGTTTCCTTATTAACTTATCATGCTTGTGAGTGAACAGTCAATTCTCACAGGTTAGAATTAAAAAAACAAAAGCAGAGTAGTTGAACTGCTGTTGCCTTCAATTGTAGGTGGAACATGTGATTAAGATTTGAACTGCTGTTACATCTCAATGTCATGAAACATGTGTAGGTGGACCTGACAAGGGGAAAAAAAAAAAAAAAAAATCATGCAGAGTTGAACTGCTGCTACTTTCAAGTGGGAGGACCGGACTGAGTCCTAGCTTCAGAATCCTATTCTTTTGTCCTATCAAACTCAGAGGCCTTGACAAAAAGCAAGAAATAATGTAAAGAGCTAGTTCTTCTAATACAACAGTTACCTAACTAAGATGGCAGGCAACCTCAGATAAGGCTCTTTGCAGTTGTACAAAACTTAGGGCTGTGATGGGAATTCAAAGCAAAACTCCGTCATAGAAAATATTAATGAGTTATAACACTTCTTAGTTAGGTACCTCTAGCATATCAAATGATATAATAAATCTGAATCTGGCATATAGTCTGCCGCTTCTTCTTCTTTTTTTCTTTCCTTTTTTTTTTTTAACAGGACAATCATTTCAATAATAGATTCCCTGTGGAGCTTCACATGGTCCACATGAGTGACGACCAAAAAATTGCTGTTGTGGGAATCCTATATCAGTATGGCCGTCAAGACCCTTTCCTTTTCCAGGTGAAGGCCTCTCATAACTACATCTAATGAGTTACAATCAAATTGGGCTCAAAATATCAATTGCTAGAGAAGATGCATCAAGAGAGAGATAGATCAAACTAGTGGCTTTTCCCTCATGGTTGTAACTGACCTGATTTGTGGTGGATCACAGATGCAGAATAAGCTAAAGGAATTAGCTGAGGAGGTTCGCAGAGGAGATGAAAAAGCTTGCATTCCAGTTGGTGTTGTGCATACAAGGGCCCTAAAACGCCACACTAGCAAGTACTACAGATATTTTGGATCCCTTACCACACCACCATGCACCGAGAATGTCGTCTGGAGCATCCTTGGCAAGGTATGTGTCTCCCACCTTCAACTTTTTAGAATTAAATTGTTTCTATATTTTCTCTAATTAGCATGTAAATGGAACAATGTTATGCTTGTGGCAGGTGAGGAGGATGACCAAGGAACAAGAAGCTGCACTGCAAGCACCTCTGCATCAGGAATACCGAGAAAATTCGAGACCCACACAACCACTGAATTACAGGGCAGTGCAGCTCTATGATGAATCAGAAGAACATGACTAAAGTCCCACTAAACTCAAGATGCTTACATCATGACATGCATCATTATCTTATTCATCATGATGCATAAGAGATACAAGGGTAATATATTGGTATTAATCAGGATCTTCTTTGAGGACTAGTTTATTTTAGGTTCTTATGTGGACTACTTTTGGAAGAAGATGATCTAAACTAATAGAATTCAATTATTTTTATCCAAATGGGTTAATAGCTCTTGATCAGCAACCTAAATACAGTAATATAGCCTTCAGCTTGGCTGCGAGTAGTTGTTTCTTTAGATTCTTCAGTATAACTTGATTTGCTTGAAACTGTGGCGTTAGTTATTCTTGTAGCCTCAAAGTGCACTTATTACTGGCCTAACTCAGAATTGAGGGAGTTTTTGATGCTTTGATGAGGGTTTCTTTTCTCCCACTTCATGAGATGACTTTGCTATTAGTTCTTTTTCTCTCCTATATAAAATGGCTTTCTAAACTGTTCTTTTTGCCTCACACTATTAATTGGCCGTTTTTTTTTTCCCCTCCCTCCATAAAATAGCTCAGCAATGAATAAGAATTGATGGAGGTTGGATGCTTTGAAAATGTTTCCTTTTCCTTCCTGAAAATGGTTTATCAATCCACCACATCTAACTGTTTATTTCTCAAAAAAAATATCTATTCAAATTCCAGATCATATGACTAATATTTCTTATAACTTGCAAACGCTCGTACATAGAAAAAATATTAGGGGTACTAAATTTTTTTTATATTCTTGTCATAATCAATAAGATGTCGTTTAGACTTGGGCACTGGGCCATGGCTGGTATGGCACGGTCCAGGCCCGTCGGGCCGTGCCTGGCATGGCCCAGTAATAAACGGGCCGTGCCAGGCACAGCACGGTAAAAAAAAAATTCGGCCCGACACGACCCATGATGGGCCATGCCAGCACGGCTACTAACGGATATATAGCCATTGAAAACGGCTATAAATGGTCATATGGGAGGATTTTTGAACATTTTATCCCCCAACAGTCATATAATAGCTATATTAAAGGGTATTTTGAAAAAAAAATTGGGACTTCTATAAATAGTCCATTCCTTTCCCATTTTTACCACACCAAACCAACTCTTCTCTCCTCTATTACTACTATTTCTCTCTTCTAGCAAGTACTCTAGCAATTTAATTTTTAGTTTACAAGTATTATGGTAAGTGCTTTAGCAAGTGTTCAAATACTACACAAAAGAAGGTTCTTGTTGAGAAGTACAAGAGAAATGAGATCATTTCTTGTTGAGAGGTAAGAGCACAAGAGAAAGCTCACAAATCTTGGCTCTACGCCTCCATCTCTGAACCTCTTCTCAATTTCTTCTTGTGGTTAGTTTTTATTTTTTTGCATTTATTAATTAAAAATTTTAGATATGGCATCTTATGACGAAAGTAATTTTGACATGCACCCTTTTTTGAGGATGAGGAAACTAATTTTCAACTCCAACCCCAAGTTTCCTCTAAAGCTAGTGTCAGTGAAGGTCAAACCTCTTCTCGTAAGAGGACTAGTGATGTTTGGAATGATTTTGATAGAGTTATGGTTGATGGAGTCTACAAAGCAAAATATAGAAAATATGCAAAACTTTACGGTTGTACTATTATTGAAGGAACAGAGCATTTAAAAAGATATCAAGAGACTCATAGGATGCATGATTTCTATCGGCACCCTTAATATACAAGAGGGATTACTTGTAGGTAATTTTGCATATAACCATGAAAATCAGAGAAAATTACTTGTAAGATGGATAGTTCAAGATGAATTACCTTTTAATTTATGTGAATCTTATAATTTTGAACAATATATTCAATTAGGCCTACAACTTGCTTATAGAAAAACTAGTAGGTGTACATTTAGAAGAGTGGCTATGACAAACTTTTTAGCAATGAAACAAAGTTTAACTAAAACTCTCTCAAATTTAAATGCTAGAGTTTCTTTAACTTCTGATATTTGGTCTAAGTAGTAATTATTTTATTGCTATTACTGCTTATTATATTGATAATGATTGGCAACTAAATAAACAGATTCTTGCTTTTTGTGCTTTTAATTTTTTGCATTTGGAACAACAAATTTTAAATGCTATTTATCAAACAGCATGCTCATATAATATTAATAATAAAATAATATCTATTACTTTTAATAATGCATCTAATAATAATTCTGCTGTTGTATTATTAAATGACTCTTTGCATCCCATTTTAAATGGATAATTATTTCATATTAGATGTGCATGTCATATATTAATCTTTTTGTTCAATATGACATGACATAATTCAAGATGTTATTTTAAAAATTAGAAATGCAGTTTCTTTTATTCATACTTCAAGAGCAAGCCTTCAAGAATTTAAACAATTATGTGTAGATCATGGTAAACATTTTAAAAATTTTAAACTTGATGTAATTATTGTTGAAATAGTACCTATACCATACATGATGCATATCCAGATAAGAACTTATTAAGTGCTTATATTAATGATTATGGATTAGGATTTACATTGATTGAAACTAATTGGAATAAAGGTAAAATTTTAAAAGATTTTTTTTGTTACTTTTTATGATGCTACAAATGTTCTTTCTGGTATTTATTATCCAACTTCTTGTTCATTTTTACAAAAAGCATATGTAATTAGTAAAAAATTTAAAGATCATAGATATGATGATGTTTTAATGCCTATTATACGTCAAATGGAAACTAAATGGAATGAATATTGGAATAGAATATGTCATTTGCATAACTTAGATGTTGTTTTTGATTCTAGAGTTAAATTAAGTGGTTACATATTTTAATTGATGAATATTGTAAAAACATGAATCAAGATCCTGAACTTGTTAAAGATGAGGTAACATGACTTCTTAATGATATTTATGCTTTATATGATGACAAAATTCATGGATCTAGAATACATGCTCAATGTTCTGCTTTTTTTTTTCTAGATTTGGTTCGTCATCTATTTTTTCATTCATTGCACAAAGAAGACACACACATGCTTCATTTTTTTCATCTCGCTCTTCTTCATCTTTAAGTAATAAATTAGAATTTTATTTATAAAACGATCTTTATTCTGCATGTGATGAAGATCAAATAGAAAATCTAGATGTATTAGTTTGGTGGAAGAGTATTAGAAATCAATATCTTGTTATGTCTACCATTGTACTGAATATTTTAGCTATGTCGATGTCCATGGTAACATCGGAATCGACTTTCAGTGCAGGTCGTCCTGTTCTGGACGAAAAGAGAAGTAGGATGACTGGCAAGATGGTTGAGATGCTTTTCTACTTCAAAGATTAGTTGGATGCTGAGATCAGGCTTCAAGATAAATGTAGATATGACTTAACCAGCGAAGATGATGATGACACAAATACTATTAATGAGTGAGTCATCTCTATTTTTATAATTATATATTTTATTTTTTTAATTGTTAAAATAAGTCATCTCTATTTTTTTTCTCTTTTCTTATTGTATTCTGGAGGTTAGGCCTAGCCCCCCTCCCTTCATGTACCGTTTTGATTTTAAATTAATAAACTGGTAGAAGTTTATTCCAAACCCCCCACCATTAAGGTGGCTTCATATTAATAATTTTTTTTATTTTCAATAATTTTTTAATTTATTAAAAAAATATTTTTTTATCAAAATTTTTTATCAGGCCCTTATGAGCCATGCCGGCCTAGACCCCTATGGGCTGGTATGGCCCAGGCCCATGTGGGCCGTGTTGATGGGCCAAATTTTTGAGCCCGACATGGCACAGTCACTACTAGAAAAGTGTGATTTACCGAGGGATTTTACCAGGGAAAAAATCCCTCGCAATTCCGAGGGATTTTCGACAAAAAATATAAACTATAAAATGTTCCGATAAAAAATATTTTCTCGCAAAATCCGTCGTAAAATTAATTTTCCGAGGGATTTTTTGAGGGATATTTCTAACATAAATGGGTTCTTTGTAAAAAAATTCTGATAAACAAATCCCTCAAAAAATCACTCGTAAAATTTAATTTCCGAGGGATTTTGCAAGGGATTTTCTGAGGGATATTTCTATAATAAATGGCTTATTTGTAAAAAAAAATTGATAAACAAATCCCTCGCAAAATTAATTTTCGAGGGATTTTTAAGGGATTTTTTGATGATTTTGTGAGGGATTTTTTGAGGGATATTTCTATAATAAATGGCTTATTTGTAAAAAAAAATGAAAAAAAAAATCCCTCAAAAAATCCCTCAAAAATTAATTTGCGAGGGATTTTTCGAGAGATTTTTTTAATTAATAAGTTATTAATAAAATTTTTGATGAAACGAATCCCTCGGACAATCCCTTGCAAAATTAATCTCCGAGGGATTTTCGAGGGATTTTTTGATGATTTTGCGAGAGATTTTCGAGGGATATTTCTATAATAAATGGCTTATTTGTAAAAAAAATTGATAAAATAACCCCTCAAAAATCCCTCAGAAATTAATTTTGCAGCGATTTTTCTGAAGGATATTTTTTATTAATAAGTTATTAATAAAATTTTAATGAAACAAATCCCTTAGAAAATCTCTCGCAAATTTAATTTTGAGGGATTTTTCGAGGGATCTTTTGATAATTTTGCGAGGGCTTTTTCGAGGGATATTTCTATAATAAATGGCTTATTTGTAAAAAATTGATAAAAATCCCTCAAAAAATCATTCAGAAATAATTTTGCAAGGATTTTCTGAGGGATTTTTTTTATTAATAGTTATTAATAAAATTTTTGATGAAACAAATCTCTCGGAAAATCTCTCATAAAATTAATTTCTGAGGGATTTTTCGAGGGATTTTTTTGATGATTTTGTGAGGGTTTTTCTGAGGGATATTTCTATAATAAATGGCTTATTTGTAAAAAAAAAATTGATAAAAATAATCCCTCGGAAAATCCCTCGGAAATTAATTTTGTGAGGGATTTCTTGAGGGATTTTTTTTATTGATAAGTTATTAATAATTTTTTTGATGAAACAAATCCCTCAGAAAATCCCTTGCAAAATTAATTTCCGAGGGATTTTTTGAGAAATTTTTTGATGATTTTATGAGGGCTTTTTCGAGGAATATTTCTATAATAAATGGCTTATTTGTAAAAAAAAAATTGATAAAAATAATCCATCGAAAAATTCCTCGAAAATTAATTTGCAAGGGATTTTTCGGGGGATTTTTTTTTTAATAAGTTAATAATAAATTTTTTGGTGAAACAAATCCCTTAGAAACTTCCTTGCAAATTAATTTCTGAGGGATTTTTTGAAGGATTTTTTTGATGATTTTGCGAGGGATTTTTCGATTGATATTTCTATAATAAATAGCTTATTTGTAAAAAAAATATTGATAAAAATAATCCCTCGGAAAATCCCTTAGAAATTAATTTTGCAAGGGATTTTTCAAGGGATTTTTTTATTAAAAAATTTATTTTTGATCAAACAAATCCCTCGGAAACTCCCTCGCAAAATTAATTTTCGAGGGATTTTTTAAGGGATTTTTTGATAATTTTGTGAGGGATTTTTCGAGGGATATTTCTATAATAAATGGCTTATTTGTAAAAAAAATTTGATAAAAATAATTCCTTGGAAAATCTCTTGGAAATTAATTTTGAGAGAGATTTTTTGAGGGATTTTTTATTAATAAGTTATTAATAAAATTTTTGATGAAACAAATCTCTCGGAAAATCCCTCATAAAATTAATTTTCGAGGGATTTTTTAATGGATTTTTCAAGGGATATTTCTATAATAAATGGTTTATTATAAAAAAATTGATAAAAATAATCCCTCGAAAAATCTCTCGAAAATTAATTTTGCGAGGGATTTTCGAGGGATTTTTTTTCATCAATAATTTTATTAATAACTTATTAATGAAAAACAATTCTTCATAAAATCCCTCGCAAAATTAATTTTCGAGAAATTTTTTTATTAATAAGTTATTAATAAAATTTTTGATGAAAACAAATTCCTTGAAAAATCTCTTGCAAAATTAATTTCCAATGGATTTTTAGAGATTTTTTATGATTTTACGAGGGATTTTCCGAGGGATATTTCTATAATAAATGGCTTATTTGTAAAAAATTAATAAAAATAATCCCTCAGAAAATCCCTTGGAAATTAATTTTGCGAGGGATTTTTCAAGTGATTTTTTTTCATCAAAAATTTTATTAATAACTTATTAATTTTCGAAAGATTTTTCTAGGGATTATTTTTATCAATTTTTTTACAAATTAACCATTTATTATAGAAATATCCCTCAAAAAAATCCCTTGCGAAATCATCAAAAAATCCCTCGAGAAATCCCTCGGAAATTAATTTTGCGAGGGATTTTCCGAGGGATTTGTTTCATCAAAAATTTTATTAATAACTTATTAATAAAAAAATCATTTGGAAAATTTCTCGCAAAATTAATTTCTGAGAGATTTTTCGAGCAATTTTTTATCAATTATTTTTACAAATAAGTCATTTATTATAGAAATATCTCTCGGAAAAGCCCTCACAAAATTGATAAAAAATCCCTTGGAAAATCCCTCATAAATTAATTTTGTGAGGGATTTTCCAAGGGATTTTTTTATCAATAATTTTATTAATAACTTATTAATAAAAAAATCCCTCGCAAAATCCCTTGCAAAATTAATTTCCGAAGGATTTTTCGAGGGATTATTTTTATCAATTTTTTTTTTACAAATAAGCCATTTATTATAGAAATATTCGTCGGAATGTCCCTTAAAAAATCATCAAAAATCTCTCGAAAAATCCCTCGGAAATTAATTTTGTGAGGGATTTTTCGAGGGATTTTTTTCATCAAAAGTTTTATTAATAACTCATTAATGAAAAAAAAATCCCTCGCAAAATTAATTTCTGAGGGATTTTTCGAGACATTTTTTATCAATTAATTTTGAGAGGAATTTTTCGAGGGATTTTTTTTTTGCATTAATGAGTTATTAATAAATTTTTTGATGAATTTGCTGAGGGATTGTTTTTATCAATTTTTTTACAAAGAAGCCATTTATTATAGAAATATCCCTCGAAAATCGCTTGCAAAATCATCAAAAATACCTCTCAAAATACCTCAAAAATTAATGTTGCGAAGGATTTTTTTCATAAAAAAATTAAGTATTAAAATAAATTTTTAGTGAAAGTTTGAAAATTAAAAAATATATTTTAGCTATAAATTTAGATAAAATAATTTATGAATCATATAACAGAGTAATTTATTAAATTTATGATATACTTAAAAAAAGGTATGCTTTCATGAATAATACTAATTTTTAAAATAATTAAAGGATTAATTTTAAAAAAAATCCTTTACTTTAAGCAAGTTTGATCATGATGAACTCCATCATAACACTAAAATAAATTAGCCTTTAACTAAACATGTTGATATAATTGTGTGTTTGTGATTGATCTATTAGCCAAGTTTGAAAGGAGACTACCTTTGACTCAACAAGAAAATATGCCCATGTACTAGTGATTGCATTACTATCTAGGCTTGAAAGAAAAATTGTTTCTACACATATGAGATGCCTTTATGTACATATGTGTCAATAATGACTTCACTAGCTTAGTTGGAAAGGAAACATAATTTTGAGTGAATAACATGTTGATACACATATATTTGCCCATGATCACCTCATTGGTTCAACTTAAAAGGAAACATATTTGATATGTGAAAACACATTGATGTGTGCTAGTGGTAAGCATCGATGAACTTGTCTTGAAAGGAACTTATTCTTGAATACACATAGTCAGTGGTCTATTCCAATGGCTAAATCATAATTATAGTTAGACTTGAGAGAGTGAACACATGCCTCAATTTCAAATTAATTTCTAAATTATACAATAATTTCACAAGATTCATAAATTTATTAAGAAAATATTTAAATAGTATAAATTCTTTTTTTATAAATTAAACTTAAAATTAAAAATCAATCCCACCGCCAGCGCCTATATTTCATTTAGCATTCCCACCACACGCATTTGTTTGGCATTCTCTCTCTTCTGTCCGAGCTGTGACCGTTGACCTTCCTCTTGATAGAGATATAGACTAAAAGATATGCTTTCCGTTATGTTTTTATATTTTAATGAGAATTCATTTTGAGCAATGTATGCCAATTATTATATATGTGCATGTGTCTAATATTTACAAGAGTATTTGATCTAGTGTGTAGAGTACGGCTTACATACAGAAGACTAGATCATTGGTTCTTTTGGAATACAAGTTTATTGTTCACAGTTTTAGATAGAATTGGACACACCATCAGTAGAACTGTAGCATAAATTTTTAGTAGGTCTGTCTTGACTATGAGGAATGGTTATTCTAACTATTTGTGCTAATACACTTTGTGTGTATTGAACTGGATCCAGTTGAGTTAATTATTTTATACTGACTTTATAAAATAATTTAAACCTCATGAATATTATGATTACTTATGCTCTTAATCCGAATTCTATTTCTAGACACGTGTATAGTGATTATTGCTTTGATTACACATAGAGTGAGATTCTATATGAGTCAATAAACTCAGTGGGTTGGACAATAACATTATATATGGTGAATATTAATAGTTGAAGGAAACCACGTCCTGATAAATTGGATTGATGATATCCCCTTGAGGAAGCTTATAAGTTTTGATTGTATCAAATCTTGCAAGTGGATTTTGAATCCGATACATCAAATAAGTTAAGTGGATAGGTCTCAAGGATAATAAAAGCCAATTAAATTATATTATCAGTAATTAAATTTAATTGGTGGATATATGTAATCTTAACGTGGGGAGATAATAAGTATTTAATATTAAAGGCTCAAAAATATAAATTTGAATATGAGTAGGAGTACAATTATAATTCTTTAGTGGAATGAATTGTAATTTACGTAATTGAATCCTAACCGGTTAGGATTGAGAGATTTAATTACGTAGGAAGTCCTTTTCATATTTGCCTATTGGTCCCTGTTGTAGCCCTATAAATACCCTCAGTTGGTTGCTAGGGTAACATTTTTTAGAGAAAGAAAAACAAGAAACACTAGGACGGCCAAGAGATCCCACTATCTTGTGAGAGAAAGAAGATATTTTCGGGAATATGGCGGAAGGCTAAAGGTTGAGGTCGAGCAATCGAATCAAAGTGATCGAAAGTTCAAATCTGAAGGTATGATCTTGTACTTATAGATTAGAACGGTAAAAGGTTTTTTTTTTGTATTACTTATATACGCTATAGCCATGATCTTGGGGGTATTCCGCGTTCCCCAACACCTCCCTCTTCTCTGTCCAAGCTCTCCGTCGAGCTTCCTCCCTCTTTTCCATCTGAGCCGCGATCGTCCGAGATCGTCGAGCTTCCCTCTTCTCCGTCCAAGCAACTCAAACCCTAGGGACGGGACGAGCAAACAAGGAAGCAATTCAAACCCTAGGGACGAGCAAACAAGGTAAAAATTTATGCCCTCTTAATCCCTTCTTGAGGTGTCTGTTATGTTCTTCTCGAGGACGTTGTCGGCGAGGGTTCTGACATGGGCCATGGGGAGGAGGGGGAGGGGTCGGTGAAGAAGGGGGATGGAGCCGCGACTCTGTCCTCCCTCCCGGCCGTGGATGATCCTGTCATGGGTGGTGATGGTGGAGGCCGCAGTGACGGTGCCGGTGTCAACCAGAAGATAACTTGCTGCTCTTCCTAGGTTGGCAATTTAGCATGTCACATAAGCTTCCCTTCACTTCGTTTCTTAAATTCAGCATCTATCACAAGGGTCTTGCGAGTTTAAGCTAGTAGGAGAAGTTTTTCATTTCAGTTTATAGAATTGTTAGGCGTCCATCTGTTTACACTTTTAATATGATTTTCTTGACATTCTCAAGGAAGCTCATTTATAACTTGACCTTATTCTCATCCTCTGCTTAGCACACTTAAATATTCTTTCCTTTTTTGTCATATATTTAGGTTTCTTATTGTAAATTATTAAGACACTCTTAGTTGACACCTCTAGTTAACATGTTATCGATGATTCAAAAGAAAGGAAAAGGCATTTGAAATTCTTTTATTTTATAGTTTAGATGTTCATAAGTCAGGCCATATATTTTATTTATCCTTATTTTTGATACATATATCCTTTCCTTTACATATATGTTGTTTTTATTTTATATAATTTTTTTAAAAAAAATTGCTAATGTTGTTTATATTATGAAATTTAGATGCAGAAGTTGAACCGACATACATTGGATGAGCTCTTCAGACACACCCATCAAAAGAAAAAGGATAGCAATCAGTGGGTAAATAAGAAGGCAAAGACAACACATGTAAGTATTAAAAAACTTTACTTTAATTCATATATTTATACTATTTGTATGTTTAGCTCATTGTATCTAATATCTTTTACAGACTAATTTTATATTGAAGTGGCAAGAGATGCAATTAAGTCAGAGCTCAATTGGAGAGGATGGTGCATGTATAAAAGATACAGTTGGAGTAAACAATGGATGGATTTATGGATTCGAATCACAAGCTATCTTATGGCCGCACATCCTTACGAGTTCTTGAGGAGTGGATTCAGGAGCGGAAGAAAATTTATGGACTTGTTTGTAATCTTTTTATTATTATTATTGGGATGATACTTGTTTGTTTTTTTTTTGTTATGAACTTGGACATGATGACACTTGTGAAACTTTTTTTTATGTATTTGGATATATATATATATATATATATATATATATATATATATGAGAAGGATCATGTTTATGATGATTATGGTTTTCAATTTATATAGCAAGTGTATTAATGTTATTTTATTGTGATGATTATGGATTAATATGTCATATTTATGAATATAATTTTTTTATATGGATTATTTGTATATATAATTAAGTGTATTACAAAAATATTTTAAGTTTTTTAAAAATTATATTTAAATATTATAAGGGATTTTGTTTCTCGAAAGCCATTTTGCGAGAGATTGTTTCTCGGATATTTATTTAGTAAGGAATAATTTTTTCAAAAATTAAGAAAATGATTTAAAAATTTAAAAAATATCTCAAAAATCCCTCGAAAAATTTCCTCGAAAAATCCCTCGAATTTCCATCAAAAATTTCCTTGAAATTTTCCCTCAAAAATTTCCTCGAAAATTCCTCAAAAATTTTCCTCGAAAAATTTTCCTTGGAAATTCCGTCGGAAATTTTTCTCGAAAATTCCCTCGGAAATTTTCCTTCAAAAAATCCCTCAAAAATTCTTTCAAAAATTTTCCCTCGAGAAATCCTTCAAAAATTTCTAAGGGATAAATTTCGTCGAAAAACCCTCGAAAAATTTTCGAGGAGGGTTTTTCCGACGACCATTTATCCGTTGGAAATAAATTTTCGACAGATTTTTTTTCTTTCTTCCCTCGAAAAATCCCTCGCAAATGATGCTTTTTTTTGTAGTGAGTTTAATGGACCATGCTAGCACGGTTCATTTGTAGCAGTATCGAGCCGTGCCAGACTGTACCGTCTGAATTTTTTGAGCCCTACACGGCACGATTTAATGGGTCATGCATCCGATACTGCTATAGTATCAGACTGTGCAAGTCATGCCGGCTCATGATCGGCACAGTCCAGTGCCCAATTCTAATGTTGTTATTTATGGGAAATGCTAACAAACTGAAGTATTACATCACATGCATGGGGAAAACAATGCCCTTATCATTTGACCCATGGTAAAGTTGGTACATGGCATTCACATCAAACAGAAAATTTCATTTTTCAAGATACGTATTTATTATAATCTTGAACTTATTTTACGTTTTGTATCATCTATTGTCTTCTTGTCAAAACATATGATACCTCATTACTTCAACTGCAAAAGAGTCCCTTCTTGTTGATGGCTCGTTGAAAGACGAGTTGCACTTGAAAATTTGATGCACCATGCTTATAAAACACTTAAGGCAATAAATGTAAGAAATAATTTACCATAATATAACTAATAATAAATTCTTAATAGTGTCATCCTCGAGAGGTTGGTGTGAATAACGACTGAAAAGTGAAGGTTAGCCTATCTAATTCTTATAAAGAAGTTCTTCTCTGATATCTCGTTCTATGCTAGCTTTGTTTGAAATCATACTGCTGTTGTCCTTCAATTTAGTATCAATTTAGGAGGAAAGTCATGCTTTACAGCAGGGGAAACAAAAAAAAAAGCGTGAAGAGGGTTTCATTTTAAATCTCAATTTTGTACATTTAATTTTTTTTAAGAAAACTATCGGACATGTGTTTGATATAAAGATTCCAGTGTAGAGGAGAGTTTAGCGTGCATGTTTGCCATTCTTGCCGATTTAATGTAAATCAACCTCAAAACATTTAATGAAAGAGATACATTCGCACATATTATTCATACCAAATTCTCTCCAACTCAATTCAAAAAAACTTAAGAATTACAGAAAACAATCCAATCGAGTTCAGACTCACAAGCATCTAATCATTTACACATCCTAACGATGATTTCTGGCCAAAAAAGGGGAGAGAGAAATTTCACACGTATCAAGGAAAGAAAACACCCAAAGGATTAAAGTACACCGGCGGATGGACCACCGAACCGGCAAAGTCCACAAACATTTCGACTTTTTTATTACCCGGCGGTTCAGACGGAGGAAGAACCCTCGCTCTCCCAGTCCCGGTCCCGCTCCGCGTCCTCCAACGAACCCACCGAACGCCGGGCCCGCACCCCCTCCCGATTCAACTGGCCCGACCACGCCACGTGTCCCCCACCCTCCGCCTCGAAATCCAAGTCGCTGCCCCACGACGCCGACCTCCGCCCGGATGAGAACCGCGTCACTCCCCCCAGCCCTGGCGCCGGCGCCGCCATCTCTGGTGGCGGAAGCCCCCTCCTCTTCCCCGGACGTTGCCCTGACGGCGGCGACGCCGATGACTCAACGCACTCCACGGCCTCTGCCCGCTGTACCCCACCGCAGAATCTGAACACCGCAGCGAAGCTCGCCCAGCACCCGCTATTCCTTTCCTCTCCGTCCGCCGCCGACGACGACTGCCGACACTGCTGTCGGCACCGCTCTCGCTCCCTTTCGGAGAGAACTTTACCAAAGCACGACACCTTCGGCGACCCCGGCTCCTCCTCCGGCACCGCCGATTTCCGGCCGCCGCCGCCTGGCGGCTTCTTCTTGGGGAAGATCCTTCCATTCGCCGGACGCCGCGCGCTGCGGCCGAGGTAGCCGGAGTGCTGGATCTTGTTCGGCAGCCCTAAGATCGGTTGCTTCGTCTTCAAATTCCCTGAAAACCGCTGCGAATTCGACCTCGGCGGCTTACCGTTGGTGTGCTGCGACTTGGGATTCGTGTTCCCCTTGGTCGAATCGTCCCGATCGTAGACGACGTTCACGTCCGTCCAGTCGATCTCCTCGCCAATCAGGACCCGGACCGACTCCGCCGGAAGTTCCGGGTCCTCCGCCGCCCCAGAGGGCGGCGGCGCATCCGGCCGGCCGGCACCGTCAGCCAGAGTTTCGCAAACGACCTTGCCGTCGCCGCCTCCGCCGCAGACCTGGTGCATCTGGTGCAAATCAAGAACTAGAGGGAGAAAAATACACAGTTTAGAGAGGGAAGACTAAAAACGTGGAAGTTTGTGGGAACAGAGAAGGGGGTCGGAGATTTAAAGACGACAGGGGTAATTTTGGAAAATTTATGTGAAGATTTGAAGTCGCAAAGAAGGGGATTATTTATTTATTTATCTTGAGGAGAGAGCGTCATCGCTTGGAATTGGCTGGACTGGGCCCCGGGTGTCGTTGGCGAGCGTCGTGGCGTCAATGGGTTCGGTGTCCCGGCGGGCGCTGTGGACTAGTTTCCACCGCCCGTTGCCGGCACTACCCTTATAGAATGCCGGGATTAATGGAACGAATATTAATTAGAGTGTTTCCTTGATATTGGGATGACTTTTTAATTCATAAAAATAACTATTTTGGTTGTTTAAGCATGGTTCAAGTTGGGAATCCACAGCTGATTCCTTGCGAGAATGTATTAATGATATGATTAACAGCGTAGATGCATGGTGGCCCGGAGTTGATTAAACATCCTTGTAGGTCTAACAGACGGTATCGAAGGAGAAAAAAAAAAAAGTAAAATAATTACACCTCAAGTTCATGGCCATGCAGTAAAAGATGCCCATTTACCATAGTAGTTAAATTTCTTGGTGGCTGTGTGGAGATTTGTATTTAAAAATTGGCTTCATCACAGAGATTCAGAAAAATAATTAAAGGTATTCGGATCAAGCTTTTATTGTGTATTCTACCATTTATTATTATAATGTTTCAAATAAAGGGTGGGAAAAAAAAAATCAGAGACATGCACCTAACACATCTTGGAGACACATGTTCTGCTGGCCGTAAAACTTTTTGTCTTTTGTTGAATCTTTTTTACGGCTTGACTTACTTGCAAGGTTATTAATTACCAAGCAAACATGCTTTCATTTGTCACCACTTTGTTAAACTTTGGATAACGATGGACTGACTGGTCGTCGCTCGCCGTCTCAGTCCTTGGAGGCCATACCGCGGGCAGCACATCGATTTCTACCCTTTCTCCGGGTCGGGAGGGCCAACCGGCTACGGCCGGGAAAGCTCCGTGTCTGACCCGGCCACCTCCCACAAGTCTTGGTCCAAAAGTCCAAAGCAAACAAAAGAGCTGGGTTGCAAAGTGGGCTAGCATTGAAAAAGTAAGACGCCACTGCAATAATCTGACCATGGAATCCTTCTTCTTCTGATGCATCTGCTCCTCCTGAAGTAAAACTAAAGTTTGACTAAATACACACGCAATAGTTTTGTCGATAGAGAGATTTTATTTTTTTCTTTCTTCTTTCTTCTAAGGTTGTCAGGCAGTGAAGGGATTCGATTTGATGTCACTGTACTCGGGCTCGTGGGGCCAGGACAAGGCTGTCTCTCTCTTTCGCGCACCTGCTTCTTGTTTGCTTTGCTGTGGGTCAGCAATGGGAGGAGGGTGGGAGATTCTGTGGCCCAATTGTCTTTGCCAGCAACATCATACGATATTATCCATCCATATATGATTCCTTTTTTTTTTTTCTTCTTCTTCTTCTTCCATTTTCTGTGCTGCTGAAAATGTTTGTAGAAGTTTGAATCCTATCCTCCACAGCATTCAATTTGGCCAAATCTGTGTGTGTTTTTCCTTATCTCTTGACTATTAAGCATACTTTATATATGAAGTGGAAGAAGTTTTTTTTGGTCTGTTGCTCGAACGGTGGGAGGGTTTCATTCATGAGCTAGGTCCACTGCCTAGCTATTTATTTACAGGGAAAGCGAGCTTGGTTGAAAATGAGTCCGAATCCTCAAGATCTTGGATTTGAAGCTGGAAGGTAGGTTCATTCCAGAAGCTGTTCGGATTAGCGTCACCTAACATTATATGGTCCATATAAAACTCCAACTTATGAAGAACTGGTTGTCACCCCTGCTTCCATCAAAAAACTTATGAAGAACTGGATGCTAATCAAATTTGTACGCGTAAAACTTTATCACTAAAATAGTTGCATAGGTTTTGCTCTGTACTAATTAAACGTTTAATGGAGGCATTCCGCTTCATCAATTATATTGCTAGGCCTTAGAAAAGCATGCAGCCGTACTAAATTCTACCAAATCTGAATTTTAGAGCCTATTTACCTTCGCTTTTATTTTTTATTTTTTATTTAATATAAAAAATATTTAGCTATATTATTTTGATTTTAAAAAATAACTTTCACTATTTATCCAAAAACATAATTGAAATTTCACTTCTATTTTTTTTAAAAAAATAATTTTTTGAAAACCATGAGTGTTTTAATTTGAAAAAGTAACTTCTTTAAGTGTATAAATAATAATAATAATAATAATAGCTATCAAAAATATTTCTATTATTAAACCTGTAAAAAAATAAAAAAAAAACATATCAAACATATTTCTATTGTTAAAAATGTTAAAAAACAACATAATTTTTGTTTTCACTTGTTTTCTTAAAAAAAAGACAATAATATCAAAAACAGCCTTATTAAATTTTAAAGTTCATATAATTATAATACTTTTTTTCTTTTTCCTTTCTTTTGATTGAAATGCTGCTACATTCAAGAAGCTGCCGGTAGAGCTCGGCAAATCTCCTTGCAGTTAATGGATATGCTCCCATCTCTATCCTTTTTTTTTTTTTTTTCAAAACAAAAATCAATTATTAATTATTATTACGATAAAATTAGAACATCACACATATTTCATTGTCTTTTATTGTCCTTCTTCTTCATCAATCATACGCTGGGTTTTGAATCTTCTAGACCTTTGTACGGGCTGCATAAATGTTAGTCTTTTTTTTTTGGGGGGGGGGTGGGCGGGGTCAGTGATGATGAGCACAACTCCTAGCGATTCAACCAGGGTTGGATTAATTGAAACAAAAAACAAATGAGCTACTAATTTATTATCTTGCCATGGTGATGGTCAATTAGAAGTTGCTACACCATCGTGTTACAGAAAATACTAGACCGCAGCGTAGAATGTGAGGGAGTGGATGACATCTAATTAACCACTATCTTTTGCAGCTAATTAATCTCATCTTTAACTTGACCCTCAAGTGTATTCCTCACAAAAGTTATACAATAAAACTATTTTTTCTTTAAGAGAAGTATTTAAAGCATCAAAACTGAAACAAAATAGCATGTGTAATTCGCGAGCCACATCTATCCTTCTGCCACGCCTAAAGCTCAGCTGAAAGACTTCCCTGCTACCAAAATTTTGTCAATAAAAACAGCGACGAGTCATACAAAAGAGAATGGTCAAAGAGATTAAAGAAAAGAAAAGAAAAGGGTAAAAGATACCCCAAGGGCCTCTTTCCCGCTAGGTTTCTCACCAGCAGTGCCCACGAGGTAGCACGTCCGAGACTTTTCTCCCCTTCTAGAAACTTTATTAAAAAATTATAAATCTATGGAACTCGATGAGATCCACGAGCCACCATCGCGACAAGAGTTTGATTGCAAATCACCGTCACTCCACTGTACATGTGAATTTGTCCTGAATTACTTGCAAGTCTGAAATAAATTCAAGCAAAATATAATCATAAACCAACCAACAAAATATAGTCAACAACATGAATTCTATAACATTGATTGGATTGCAATCATTGTGATCTAGGCTCTCCAAAGTACATCTAATTAATAAGCAATTTGATCGTTAAAGAGCAGAGATCAGTGACCGTAGGAAATGCATGCGCTGCGCAATTAGCATGTGTGCTAGTGTTACGAACTGGCACGTTAAAATTATGGAAGTAATATCAAAGTTTCTTTAGGTATTCAAGATTCTAGAAGGTTACTGGGTTTAGGGACATATTTAATGGTTCCGTGCATGTGGTCACCTTCATTTCTTTTAAAATCTATTTTATGATATATATATATATATATATATATATATATATATATATATATATATATATATATATATATATAAAGGGGATGGGGTTTCCCCGAATGCAACCATGGGACTTCCAGTCACCAGCTAGCATTGAGAACAATATCTCATTTCTTCCTTTAGGCACTGTTTGATATGATGGATAAGGGGATATCCAGGGTTCTGGATATCCCCTCTTATCCTCAAATACTATAACTACGAAGGATAGCATGGAATAAAATTAATCAGAGGGGATAACCCATGGTTAACATGGGTTATCCCCTGAACTTATTCCCTAGAGACTGAGGAAATAGCTAGTTACTCCTTCGCTATCCTTTGAGGGTAAATATATCAATTTAAAAAAATTTGCTTGCCCTAAACCTGGCAGTGACCTTTCCACCTCCCCCTCCCCCTCGTCCGAGCCATCATCCCATTCTCGTGCTCCCTCGTCTTCAACAAACTCTTCTTCCTCCTCACCTCGCCACCGTCGCCGCCGCTGCTCTCGCTCCAATTCCTATTCTTCCCAAAATACCCCCCGATCCCCTTATGGCACGCCCGCCTCACTGGCCCGCCGAAGCACTTCATGAAATGCCCCTCCTCCCCGGTCTCCCGCTTGAACTGGAACATGAACACCACGTACCCGAGCTCCACCGCCGCCGTGGCGGTGGCGGGGGCATCGTCCTTGGGCTGGAAGAGCCAGTTGTGAAGGTCCCACGAGAGCTGGACCTGGGCGCCGCCCTCCACCTCCACACGCTTGCTTCCCCGGAACTTCCACCGGAGCCGCCGCACCTGGAGGACCCTCTTCCCGTCGACCTCCAACCACATCCCCGCATCCCTCTCCTTTTCCTTCATTCCGAGATTGATCGATATCTCTCTCTCTTTCCCCCCGAATCGCACTCTCGTCTTGTATGATCTCCCACCGCCGGAGTCCCCCAAGACTACATGCTCCCTTCTTGAGATCAGAATCAGGCTCCATGGAATCGTCCCCCTTGCGGCTTTGTTCTTTCTGTAGGCCTTGTTAACGAGATGGCTCGGGGCCGCCACCAGTGGGAAACAGTACCCGCGTTAGGTCCCACGAGAACTCCATCGTTCGGTGCTGGCGGTGGTCCTTGAGGTGGAACCGCTTCGACCCCTCCGCTTCCAGAGCAGCCACGGCCGGATGCGGAACCGAAGGGTTTCCTCGTCATCATCATTCTCCTCCTTCATCGCCGCCGCAGCTCCGCCGCCGGCGAAGCGGAGGTCCACGCGGAGGGAGAGGCCAAAGACGATGCGTGACCAAGATAGGGCAGCGAGGCCGAGGGGGGTCTCGTATACCGAGGTCATCAGGCTCGGCCCCATCGCCATCGACGCCGGCGGCCCCCAGTCGTGCCGCCGCGGAAGCAGCTCGGAACCAATTTAGAAATTAAACGGTCCAAATCATTGTGTTAGAAATTGAAAGGATAGTTTGGGGTTTAAATCAAATTTTTTGAGGGATATCCTCTTCTATCCCTCCAATCAAATACAACCAGGGGATAAAAAAAAAGCTATCCCAAAGATTTATCTTTTTATATTTGATATGATCCATGGGATAGTCAGGAGATATCCCTAGAGATATCCCATGGATAAACACTATCCCATACACTTATTCAGAGATAGTATTTTTTCTATCAAACACTACCTTAGGTAGCGTTTGATACGGTGGATAAGGAAGGATATCCCCTGGATATCCCTCCTTATCCTCAAATGCTATAACTACGAAGAATAACACGGAATAAAATTAACCAGAGGGGATAACCCATGGTTAACCATGGGTTATCCCCTGAACTTATTCCCTAAAGACTGGAGGAATAGCTGGTTACTCCTTTGCTATCCTTTGAGGGTAAATATGTCAATTTAAAAAATTGCTTGCCCTACACCTTTCCGCCTCCCCCTTCCGTCCGAGCCTCCCGTCCTTTCTTCTCGCAATCCACTGCCTTTCTTCTCCCCTCCCGTCCGAGCCGTCATCGTGATCCACTGCCTTTCTTCTCCGCTCTCTTTCCCTCGATTGCTCGTTTAGCCCTCGCCCTCTTCTCTTTGGAATCGAGGGTTTCTGGCATCGCTCTTTCCCCGGAGACATCGAAGTAAGTCTTCCCTTCATTTCTTCTAGCGTATTATCCCTTCATTTCTTCTAGCGTATTGTTTGCACGATTCGATTGTTTCTTTTCATGTAATGTAGTTCTTTTTCTCTTGATTTCTAACATAGAGTTCGATTTTTTGAGTTTTCTCGAGTTCACTCTCTCCCTAGTTTAGATTCTATTCTCCAAATCCTTTTGTTTTCAATATCACATTCATTTCTTTTGGTTTTTTTTTCCCTAGTTCTCTCTGTGAAATAATCCTAGGTCTGCTTAATTTTTGGTATTTTGAGAAATTTTCTTTTCTTCCAAAATGTTTAGATGAGATTGAAGCAGATACTAGACTTGTGGTAGTTGTCAGAACATGGTTATTCGTCAGAAAATAGGCTGTAATTTTGATTCCTGAATTTTTGGTTGGTAAAATGAAACAATAAATTCCCAAATAATATCTACCGGAAGAGGCACAAAAAAAATTTTGTATTGCAAAACGGTTGCTGATGCTAGGCAAAGGCAATCTTTTGTAATACAAAGTGTGTTGATCGATGGTCAGCAACTGGACTTCTCTAATTCAATTTTAGAAAAGTCCATTTCGATTTGTTTTGTCCAAATTCAAGCATGATATAATTGAAAAAAAAAAAAAAACTGGACTACTGATCTTTATGTAGTCTTTTTCTTTCTTGTTTGAGAGCAAATCAATATTCTAGAATTTCAGATACATTTAGATAAAAGGATGGTCTGAGTATCTGATCCTTCTATTCAATTCATTTATTTGAAGAATGAATCTTAGCTGTGGTTCTCCAACCAAGTGTTTGAAAGAAAATAGCATCATTTGCTCTCCAGGTCTTTTGAATTGGAGAGGAGAATCTGGAGGCCATCTTGAAAATTTTCTATGGGACAGTGAGAGAGGTCATAGCTCAGACTTAGGAATTTTCTTTAGACTGGGCTTTTGATTATGACCATAGGGGAGACGTTTTCCATGTCTGACCGCTAGATGAATCACGCTATTAGATTCCAACATGCTCAGCTGTTGCAATAATTGAATTGTCCTGAGAAAACATTTTGTGCCTCTAATTTTATCCATGGTCCGAATCAAAGTATGAACCAGTATTTTAATGGAAATAGATTAACTTTCACAGTTACACTTTGGTTATATAGATAGAGATCACAATTTTTCTTGGCTGGTGTGCGGGAGACGATGGATTGATTTTGAATTTCCCATGGTTGGTGGCTAAATTCATTGCCTGCCATTTACTGACATATGGGGAGCTGATTGCTGTATTTTTGCTCCAAGCATGCTGGTCTGAAGAGCAATTCTGGAATTAGGAGAGCAGGAAGAGGTTTTTCTTGGCAATGTTTTATGCTTGTGGCTGTTCCCAACAAGACCTGCTCCCAAAATCCTGCATGCCTGAATTGGGCTTCATAGGGTTATCAGCATCGGTCTTGCAGACTGAATCCATTCCTTAGGTACTGATGCTCTCTGTCTCCATTTGATGCTTGCTAGTGAATGCTTCGAGGTTTTGTTTTGTCCTATGTTACCTATGTAAGGTTGTTTAGAAGGTACTCA
Source organism: Calamus simplicifolius (assembly GCA_900491605.1). Lineage (NCBI taxonomy): Eukaryota > Viridiplantae > Streptophyta > Magnoliopsida > Arecales > Arecaceae > Calamus > Calamus simplicifolius. The sequence continues at coordinate 831,677 of UESW01004141.1, forward strand.
CATCATTCACACAACTCATCTTTGAACTCATGAATTGTCATTTGTTTTCTTGTTATATTTGCATTATGTAATGCTTATACATGGTTTAAAAAGCTAGTCTTGGTATCAAACATAACATGTTAAAATCCTTCATTAGACTTATTTTTCTTTTCTTGTATCTCATCGAATAGTTAGGCCCAGAAAAGAAGAACCATGGCTGGCAGTTCGAAGAGTAGCGAAATTGGATCATCCCGTGCTAGGGTTACTAATTGGACCGATGAAGAGGATAAAATCTTGTCAAGATTGCTGAAGGAGGAGTTTCTTATTGGTGGTACAACCGGAAACACTTTTACCAAGCCTGCACTCCTTCGAGTTCTAGAACGGTTCAATATGGAGGCTAAAACCAACTATAGTGTTCAGAACATGCAAAATAGAATGAAGAATTTGAGAAAACTATTTCGCCAATATCATTACTTGGCAACTTTGTCTAGTTGGGGTTGGGACCCCGAGAGATAAATCCCAGCTAATACTGATGAACAGTGGGACAGTGTGATCTCGGTAAGCAAATCAGTCCATGTTTCTTACATTTGCATTTACTTAAAATATACTGAAGCTAATTATATATTTGGGTGTATAATAGGTCAATAAGGAACTGATACACTGTAGGAACAAGCCTTTCGCACCATATGAGGATATGCTCATATGGTATGGAAAGCAAGTTGCTACCGGTGGAGGGGCTGCGACACGTATTGATTACACTCCTCAGCAAGCAATTCCAGCTCTCCAATCATCGGACGTTCCAATTTCACGAACTAGTGCCCCTCCTCTACTAACTCATTCGGACTCTAGCTATTTTGATGAATCGAATTTACACAATGTGATTGACAATGATGTGATTCATGTAGATATAGAGGGAGGAGGAGACTCTGATGATATTGGACCTTCACCAACTCCACAATATCAATCTGATAACCCTTCTATTAATCCTAATGATTCGGCCTCTGATGGTGCAACATCCTCTCAAGGCAAGAGGCCATGTCAGGATACTACCCCCACACAGCGACATAGAAAAGTTGGAGGAGTTGACAAAGTGGAAATATTAGAGGAGTTGAGGTGGCTATCCTCACAACGTTTGGAGTTCTCACAACAAGTTCTAGAATTGGAGAAGAAGACGTTAGCTGTTGAACTTGAGAAGGCAGAAATCGAAGCTTCGTGTCGCATTGATAAGTGCGTAACGAAGCTTTTTACTTTAAATTTATCAATTGAAGACTTTTCAGTGATGTCTAACATTTTCTGTCAATCGATGGACACTCGTCACTTATTCATGATGTTAAAAGGAGAGCAATTGAGAGGTTTTGTTAATTACCACTTGAGTCGTCATCGAGGTCTTTGAACTTGTTGAGACTTTCACTTTCATTGACATGTTGTCATCGAGGTCTTTGAACTTGTTGAGACTTTCACTTTCATTGGCATGTTGTCATCGAGGTTTTTGAACTTGTTGAGACTTTTACTTTCATTGACATGTTGTGTACCCATTATTGGGATATGTAATGATGTCATTTGTTGCTTTAGGACGTGTTTAAATAACTTTTGAAAGTACCATTTGCAGGGCATGTAGTGCTATGTTTTAATTTTCAATCAGTATGCTTATGCCAGTGACATTTGGAAGGCATATAGTGCTATGTTTTAATTTTCAATCAGTATGCTTGTGCCATTGACATTTGGAAGGCATGTAGTGCTATATTTTAATTTTCAGTCAGTATACTTGTGCTAGTGACATTTGCAGGGCTTGTAGTGCTATGATACATACATATTTTTATTTCATTGTACATGTAGCTGGTGTTTTTTGCAATTGACATGGCAAGTCGTCGATTTGCTTTAATTGGAACTTTGGAGTCAATGCTACTTGATGATGACATTATGATCGAAACGTTGGAAGAGTTAATGGAAACAGACGAAGAGACTTTGTGTCCTCAAAGGGTTCCATGCCATACTCGACAATTCAGCGGTGCGAATATTATTCGAGATATTTTGAATGGGCATTTTGATCGTTGCTACCGGTACTTGAGAATGAACACAGAGATGTTTCAAATTTTCAAAGACAAAGTTGTTGGCATGGGATCCCTAAAATCGGGTAGGACGGTGGAACTTGATGAACAACTGGCAATCTTTTTGTCATGTCTAGGTCATGGTCAATCGAATAGGATTATTCAGGAGACCTACCAGCACTCGGGAGAGACGATAAGTAGGTATTTTCATAAGGTTATGGATGTTGTATTATATTTGCAGGATGAGTTCATTCAACTTCCATCAAATGATTCATCGGTTCATCCGAAGATAAGAGAAAATCAAACTTTTTATCCATTCTTTAACGTAACGATCGAACATTGACCATGACATGTACCATCAACTACATTTTATATGCTTTACTGAATTTTTTTTTGATGTAGGATGCAATTGGTGCCATAGATGGCACACATATTGAGGTCATACTACCGAAAGAGGATCAACCTCGATTTCGCAATCGAAAGAACACCATATCTCATAATGTAATGGCTGCTGTATTTTCGACTATATGTTTATGTTTGTGTGCGTTGGATGGGAAGGATCGGCAGCGGACATGAGAGTTTTGAAATGGTGCTGTGACCATGGAGGGTTTACAGTTCCCGAAGGTATGTTTTTGAAATCATAACTACGTTGCCGGAATGATAACAATTCACATGTTGTTGATTATGCGTGCTTAGTGTCAATTTATGCAGGAAAGTATTACTTGGTCGACTCAGGGTATGCGAATACAGATCGGTTTTTGGCACCATATCGGGGTACTAGATATCATCTTAGTACCTTTCATACATCCGCATCGGGTCGGCGAAATTATGAGAACTATAAGGACCTATACAACCATCGGCACGCACAACTTCGTAATTGTGTGGAAAAGGCTTTTGGGATTCTCAAGAAACGATTCAAGATTCTTCGATCGCCGCTGCCTTACCGGTTCGAAGTTCAAAAAAAAATTATTTTGGCTTGCTGCATCATACATAATTTTATTCGACAAACTCAAGGCAACGATAAGTATTTCAATGTCAATGATATCGATGACTCGGATGATAGTGAGCAATTAAGTTTCAACCCTATTGGTCAAGATGAATCAAGGAGGGGTGAACATAAGAGGGATTGTATTGCTAACGCAATGTGGCAATAATTTACATCTAAAAGTATGATTTAATCTGAAAATTATAATTCCTTACTATTTTGGTAATTTCATGCTTGATATGATAATTTATGATCATTCTATCCTTTGCAGGATAATCCACAAGGGACAGAAGCATATGTTTGACACCCTTTCCGATAACCTGCTGATTAGCTTTGTTTTTCTGGGAGCAATGACCTTGTGGATTATTAGACTTCTGCTGCACTTGTTGATTCTGACATTTTATTGTAGAAATTAGCTTCAGTTTCAATTCCACTTCAGCTATGTAGTGTATGATATTCAACAACACAAAAGAATTAAATTGACTCATTAGAATCAGCTATAATTTCTATTTTTATCTCATCAAAGTATTGAAGATCATGTATTTATTTTTATATTGCTTTGTACTTGTTTTGCAGTTCAGTGCTTTGTCTTTCTGCAGTCTTCGTTTTTTAAGTTTCTAGAGGCATTCTTACAGAAGCTGGTGCAGTACTGATTAAGCTCTAAAATATTATTGTTATGGGGCATTTGTCTATGAAGTTCATGACATGATCTGACTTTGAATAATGTTAGGCTTTCAAGCTTTATGATTTTTCTTCACAGGCTTATCCTTATAGGAAACTCTTGTGGGAATTATTATAGAATGTAATGAATGCATATGTATTTGCCTTAGTCTTTTCAAACTACCTGGGGAAATAACTGACTTCGATAGTAGTCGTTGTAATCATGGGATGATTGGCTTTATTAAGTTGAGAAGCTGATCAGTGGGCGGCATGGTAGTAGTTCTTATTTTAACTGAAATCATCTGTTTCTTTTACCTTGCACTGTAAGTTGGTAGAAATGATCACACAAGATTTTCTTATTGCATTTCATATAATGTTCATTTGTTCAGGCAAGTTTAAGCTTTCTTGTAATCAACAGTGGCGTTATTGGTGTTGTGTGAATACAAATCCTCGTGCTTGCATGTGAGATCTTGTTATAATATAACTTCACATATCCTTTTAATCTAGTTTTGCATGATATGACAAGCATATGGGCAGAATCTTGTTGCAGCCTACTGGCATGGGTGAGTAACCACCGTTTAATCCTTTTTCAGTAAAGCAGGTGATTCATTCGTGATTAATCTTTGGCATTCCTCTTTGATGTTTTATATTATATTTTGCAAATTTATCAACCAGGTTGGTTTTTATATAAGATCATCTCATTTCCTATTAGTTGATGCTTTGGATTCTGAATTTAATTGGCAAGGTATTCTTTCTTAATATTTCCTCTTATAGTAGGCAAAAGTAAATTGCAGTAGGCTCTGTTTGTAAGTTGAAAGTATTTCAGCTTGAGGAAAATCAAGGGTGATTATTCTCTCTATAGCATTGTTGCTTTTTGGTTGTTGTATTGAAAGTAACTATTCTATATATATAATGGAAAAGTAACTGAATCCAGCATGCAAATTAAGCCAGGGCATTCAAATTATAAATATCTACCCTATACATGTAATAGTCTTTGCGGTGGCCTTTGCCTGCATTTGCTGGAAGGTTTCAAGTCCTTCATGCTGGATTTGCTTTTCACAGAGTTTTAGATTTTTGACTGATGTGTTTTAGTATCATGCAATGTTCACTTCCTGATTGGCTTGTTGAATTTGAGAAACCAATGGAGTTGATTCAGCATAGGTCTCAGAGAGCCCCAGCTGAGCTTGAGAAATGGTGGCCATGGTAGTACCCTCCTCATCCTCACCAGTAGCAGCCAAAAGTTGCTGGGGTGGTTGTTCATGAGGGGATCCAATGAGTCATCAATCTATTTATTATTTCATTATTCCATTATTCCATTATCAATATTGACCTCTGCTCTACCTACCTTTCTTTCATTATTTGGAATTCCATTATCAATGCTACTTGATGATGACATTATGATGCTGTTCCATACCTGTAAGTGTAGGAATCGTGCCATCACCAGTGCTTACTACCGAGGAGCTGTAGGGGCAAAAAAGAACAAAATGAGATGACTGAACCAAGAGTGGTTGACCTGAGCCTTGTAAGGGTGTTTCTTATGAATTGTGCTAAATTCAGTTATGTGCTGCTTATGTGTTTCCTAATTATATTTCTCTGGTTTTATGTGTGTGTGTGATAGGAATTGGAAGAGAAGAGGAAGCAAAGGGCTCAGGTTGCTTATGATAGGAGGAAGCAGCTGGCTAGGTTTCGCCTGAAGGCAGAGAAGGTAGTTGAAGAGAAGCTTGGTTCTCAACTTGACATCCTGGCCCCGTTGAAGTACTGATGAGCTTGTTTCTATTGAGGGAACAGTTTTGTAGGACATCTTCGTTGGCATTTCAGATACTTATGGAATCTTTTCATATTTGAAATTTGTATTTTTGTGGCATTGATAGCTTTATGTTAATCTTTATGAAATTTGCAATGATTAATTGTGCACGGATTTTAAACATTTACATCAGTTTGCATGAAGATGTTGTGCATACTTGTTGCACAGAGTAAGAAGACTGATTACAATCTCCAGGAACAATTTTTTTTTTCATTTTCAGTACATCATAAGGTTCAAAGATGTGAAACAAGTATAATTATTATGTGTTAACATAATAAAATTTTCATTATTATAATATAATAATTTTTATAATAATTTTATGTTAATAAAATAATGTAAATATAGGTGTTGTTTGGGCCGTTCGATCTGGATTGATCTGGACCGTTTGATCTGAAATTAAACGGTCCAAATCAATTGTTGTGTTAAAAATTGCAAGGGTAGTTTGGGGTTTAAATCAATTTTTTTGAGGGATATCCTCTTCTATCCCTCCAATCAAATACAACCAGAGGGGATAAGAAAAAGCTATCCCAGAGATTTACCTTTTGCATTTGATATGATCCATGGGATAGCCAGGGGATATCCCTAAGGATATCCCATGGATAAACTCTATCCCATACACTTATCCAGGGATAGTGTTTTTTCTATCAAACGCTACCTTAGAGTCAAGTCCTTGATAAAAATATGGACAAAGGGTGTCGTGCATCAATTATTCACCGAGCGAAAGGGACGGGCACACCAAACCAAATTGCCGTGGCCCGTGTGGAGGACCCAACAGCTTTAATTAAATCTATATATCCCTCCTTCCATGAGCAGAGGGATATATATATATATATATATATATATATATATATATAGCACGTTCCCCACTCGACATTCTCGCATCTAATTATACCTAGAGCTATTTTAGGCATTCCAAGTTTCACTTGCATTTTAACGTGCAGATCATATCTTTTTAGGGCCCATACTAGGTTATAAAAGAGATCATATCTTTATAGAGTTCCCATCAGAGACCTTATGAAGATTTATAGGCCACAACCTTAATGCACGAGGGATGCTGCTTGGATCTGGAAGCTCCCCATTCATTCCAGGGTTCAGCTCTTCATATGAAAGCTTGCATGGGACTGTGTTCCTATCTATTCTCTGCTATCTAGAAGGGAGCTGGCAATTCAAGCTACTTGCTCATTGTATGGGCAGGAAGAGGAGACTACTGACCATGCCATCTTCATATGCCCCAGAGCGAGATAGATCTGGCTGAAAATGGGTTATCATTATAGAGAGGATGATATGGGATCGTTGTGGTTTCCTTTCCTTAACAATCTTCGGAGGGCTACCCAGCAGCGGGGTGCCCTTTGGGCAGCTATAGCCTATCAGATCTGGTTATCATGGAACTGGCTTATCTTCACTGATGATATTATATCTTCCCATAGGATTGTGCGGAAGGTCAGATCTCTATTGGCGGAATTCGCACATCATCGCAATGCTATTGATTCTGACACTTCTAGCCACTGGGGTTCCCCTGCTGCTTCGGCAGCGAACTGGCATATGGTTTTCATCTCTTGGGAGCCGCCCAGGGTTTATCAAATCAACTTCGATGGGAGTGTGCGAGAAAGACTAATTGATTCAGCTTTTATTATTCGAGGGTTCGACGGAACTCTGCTGTCGGCGGGTGGTTTTGGCACTCTAGACTTCTCTGTCCCCATGGCTGAGCTTTATGCAGCTTTGGCTGATATTGCCCACGCTCTCGAATTCTTCATGCTCATAGCCTTCTCATTGAGGGGGACTCACTTACTATCGTCTGGTGGATTTGTAAGGAAAGTTGCAACCAAGTCCCTATTAATCCACTGCTCCATGACATTTAGTCTATTCTCAGGGGAATCCATAGAGCCTAGATCCGGCATATCTATCGTGAAGCCAATTCTACGGCTGATTAGGTAGCGTCCTATGTGGCCTATCATACTGAGTTTTGGATATGGAATCAGGGCGACCCTTGTCCCTTAGTACTTAAGCAAATTTTATATTCTGACCTTTCTGGGTTGACTCGCATTAGGTTAGTGTGATCAGCCATTTGCACCCAAAAAAAATGTGGATGTTAGGTCACCATTGAGTGCTTTATTTTACATGCCGTTACCGATATTAAGAGAATATATATATATATATATATGAAAATAATTATTAATATAAAAATTAATAAAGGTAATACCAGTAAATTTTTAATTATAGTAGATTTGTTTTAAAGATCTATTTTTAGTCTTTATTTTTTTTTTTTATTAGTTATAGGTAAACTTACTATGCATATTTAAAATAATATTACATGATGCATGATATTTACAAATTGTTGTCGCCAAGTCACCTTCCTCGATCGATCTGATCACCTTCTTCAGCGAACCAAGGATCTTCCGGTGTGCTTTTTTCGACACTCAAGTTAGTGCTCTAGGCAACAGCCGTGAGCTTGAAGGAAAAATCAAGATTCTTAGAGGAAGATACTCTGTATGAGCATATATGTAAGCTTCATATCTAGTCAATGATCCCTCTTACCTATTTTATGAAAGTTCATGGAGGTGATGGTGTAATGGGCTGTCAGAGTAAAGCCTGTAGTTTGACCGAATTGGCAGGATTCACTCCCCGCGTGGCATATCAGGATTGGCATAATTTGTTTCCCGCGCGGCATATCAGGGTTGACAGAATTTGTCAGACCTGAGCGACCGTTGCAGGGCTTGTCAGACTTAGGCAATCGTCGCCAGATTGGCAAAATTTGTCAGGCTTGAATGGTCGAAATTCATCGGATTTATCTCCCACATCTTTGCGAAGGTTCCATATCATATAAGCAGTCTGAGCCACTGGGCCGTATAGGTGATCCCGACAAGGGATTCTATTTGGGTGACCGACTAGAGGTCCTACCTAGATGGCTGACTTGAGGTCCTACCTGGATGGCCGGGTCAAAATCCTGCCTAGGCGGTCGACCAGAGGTCCTACCTAGATGGCCAACTCGAGGTCCTACCTAGGTGGTCGGGTCAGAGTCCTACTTAGGCGGCCGACTGGAGGTCCTATCCGAGTGGCCAGGTTGGAGTCCTACCCAAGTGGCTGATTGAAGGTTCTACCCCGGTGGTCGACTCAAGGTCCTGCCCGGGTGGCCGGGTTGGGGTCTCTTTGGAAGGGTGATCACCACCGTTGATTGGATGTGATCTTATCAACTCCATCAGATGAGGGGTCCATCTGGAAGTGTGATCTTTATAGTTGATTAGGTGTGGCGCCATTAGCCCCATCACAAATGATGTAATAGGAGTGAATGTAACTAAGCTTAGGATTAATTGTAAGTTAGAATTATAAAAAATATATATTAGTATTCAAAGATTTGGATTAAATAGGATAATGACATCATATATAAAATATAATTTAAATATAATTAAAAATTATGAAATTTTTAAAAATAATTATTTTAATATTTAAATTTTATTATTCATAAAGATTAAGAGATTGAGAATAACTTTAATAATAAGATAAAAGTAGGTTAAATAGAATAGATAATTATAATAAATATTATATGATTGTAAAATACATGACGAATTAAAAGAAAAATTTTATAAATCAATATAAGATTGATTATATTTTATGATACAAAATGTTGATCAATTAGAAACTACCGATACACAAGATGAATATAGTGCTGAAATGAGAATATTAAAATAGATGTATGGCAATATAAAAAAAGATAAAATAAAAAATAAAATTATTCATAAAATGATGAAGATAATACCTATTAATGACAAATTATGTGAAGAATAATTTAAATGATTAGAATATTTACAATATAGACCTATAAATATACCAATGTGAAGGTATGGTTTGATATGCGTAGAGATTAGAAAAAAATAAAAATGATATGCAAAAAGTAATAAATAAAATTTGAAATTTTTGTATCTTATTAAAAATATAAATTAAAATCGAGCAAAATAAAAAAAATGTTTCATGCAATTGATTTCAGCTAATTTGGAATGAAGAATTTATTTTTTTTTTCTTTTGCTTGCCCCAACAAATTATATGCATTTTAAAAATAATTGAATAGATAAAACAAAAGCAGTCCTGTAGTCACGAAGAACCCATATGCATTTTAAAAATAATTGAATAGATAAGACAAAAGCAGTCCTACAATCATGAAGAACGTTTGCATCTTAGATTATTAGGTTGTCACGCAATTTGTGTACGCTTCTTCTCTTTGGAATAGGTGCAACCACTCATTAGTTGGGCTCCGAATCTTCAAACATACAAGCTGACATCCAACATTTTGCCACCTAGATGATGATTCGGTACCGCACCAACTACGAGCCGTGGTGCACCAAAATCTTGAAGATGGACCGAGGTAGAGAATGAGACAATTCAAACAGCTTGGCAGTTTTGGAAGGTTTTGTTACTATATTGGCGACTAATGGCGTTGGCAAACAATTGATTGATGGGGATTGAAATCTTGCAACAAAAATGAGTAAAAAGGGGGGAAAATGATTTGCCTTTTTTTTTTTTTTTTCTTTTTCTTACGGGTCAAGTCTGTTTCAGTTTCAACGAAACTCAATTAAGATAACGTTCGTTGAAACTTAATTGTCTCATATTTTTCATGGGTAGGGTTTGGTAGGGTTACAGAGTTGGTGGCAAGGATGCAAAGGTTAGAGCTATCAGGGTCTAGAACTTTCCTTTGAGACATGCTAGATGTATTAACAAATTGGAGATCAACCACCAACTAAATTTTGGAGAGTTGTAATGAAATTTCTTACTAATTTGACTTGTTCCAAGATACTTGGATCTAAATCTAATCTCCGCGATAATATTTCTTTAAAAAATTAAATATTTTTAAAAATATGTAGATTGAAAATAATGTTTTTTAATTAAATGAACGTGTATGTGTATTGTTTATCAAATCCTATGCATCCACAACTTTGATGCTTATCCCTCCCCAAGGAAAAGTCTTTGTTCATCGGCCTCTGGTGCACAAAGTACGCACTGGGCGCGCGGTCAAGCTCATGCCACCGTGCATGCCACGGCCTAAACAAAGCGTGCATCGGACCTATGGATTGACCGTGCACCCATACCATGGCCCATTAGATCATGGCATACACGGTGGCCCAGGCGAGCGGCAAATCCGTGTGCCCAATGAGCACTTTGTGCACTAGAGGCCGGTGCACAATGTCTTTTCCCCATCCGCTATATATATATTGGGGAAAAGTATTTGCACACCGCCTTTGGTGTATCAAATCCTACGTGGACTGTACTGATTCTTATTGGTCTATATAAATCTTACATGGCTTGATGCAATGGAATGAGATGGGATAGCAAGGATATGATCTTAAGTTTTGAAAGTGACGTGCATTAATACCGTTTAGCTTTTTTTTTTTATAGAATTTATGTATAGACAAAGGCAGTGCAACGCATATTTTCTAAATGGATGTCGTAATTTTATAACAACGGTATCATAAATTTACAACTGGGGTGTCATAATTTTTTTTGGCTTTCTGAATGAGTATCGTAATTTTATAACTGATGTGTCATAATTTTTTTCGGCCGAAATGTCGTAAAGCCTTGCCTTAACATTTTCTGAATAGGTGTCATAATTTTATTACTATGATATCTAAAGTTACAACTGGGGTATCGTAATTTTATAATTATGGTGTTGTAATTTAATAACTGGGGTGTCATAATTTTTTCGGCCGAGATATCGTAAAGCTTTTTCGTTTTCTGAATGGATGTTGTAATTTTATAACTACGGTGTCGTAAATTTATAACTAGGGTATCATAAATTTTTTTGGGCTTTTTGAATGGGTATCGTAATTTTATAACTATCGTGTCATAATTTTACAACTGAGTGTCATAATTTTTTTTGGCTAAAATATTGCAAAGTTGTCTTAACATTTTCTGAATGGTATCGTAATTTTAAACTATGGTGTCATTTTACAACTGGGGTGTCTTAATATTTTTTCAAAAGATAAGTCGTCACATCCCATCCCATCATAACAACGTATCACTTATGAATTCATAATCATAATCCTTGCTATTCTATCCCATTACGTTAAGCCATATAGAATATATGTGGATCAATAAAAAGAGGCGGTGCAGCCCTCATAAAATTTGTTGCATTGGTGCTTTGTACAAAGTCTTTTCCATATATTAGATGGTCACAAAGTCCTCGAGCTGGCACGAAGAAACCCCCGAGGCAGTTTAAAAAGGCTTCCGACAGTATCGGTAACTCTCGGGTCACTCCTCGGGCCGGCGCGAAGAAACCTCCGAGGCAGCTTCAAAAGGCTTCGATAGCCTAGACAGCTCTCGAGTCATCCTTTGGGTCGGCGCGAAGAAACCTCCAAGGCAGTTCCAAAAGGCTTTCAATGACCTAGACAGCTCTCGAGTCACCCCTCGGGTTGGCACGAAGAAACCCCCAAGACGGTTCCAAAAGGCTACCGAAGGCTTAGGTAGCTTTTGGGCCATCTCTCGGGCCGAAGCAATGAAACCCCCGAGGTGGTTTCAAAAGGCTCCCGAGCCGTTGCCAATCAAGTAAGACCCAAACTAAACTTTCCTACATAGTGCAGGCCGACAGATGCTTCTATTTGGTCGGGGCAGCGTAGCCCATCATGCATTCCTGTGAATACAAGGCACAAAATATGCGAGGAAAGAAGTGCACTACGAAAAAGCTAAGTACTGATGAACTTAGGGAAAAAGTCACTTTTCATTAATTTTAAAAAGTTTATAAATGCTGACTCAAGTCGAACTTCAAGTGCAAAATAAGAAATATCCAGGAACAGGTGGAGACTTCAGGGTTCGACAAGGGCTGGCTCGTCGTTAGACGGTCTCTCCATGGCAGGCACCTCTTCCGGCTCCTCATCATCACAAGGGTCTAGGTCATCGAGACCGATGACCCGAAGACTTTGGCCACCTTAACCTTGCAGTCTTTGAAGCCCTCTAGATAGGCGCCGACAGAGGTGTTTGCCACCTCTTCCTCAAAATCGGCGGAGCTCCGAAAGCACTCCACGACTGTCTTGATCTGCTCCTCGGTCGCTGCTGCCATCTCCTTGGCGGCCTTCACCGCTGCCTCCACCTCGGCCTCAGCCTTCGTAGCGCTTACCTCCTGTCTAGCGTCGGTCACCAAAGCCTCAGCTAGCTGAGCCGATGACTCGGCGACAGCGGCTCGCTCCTCAGCCTCCAGTGCCCTTTGCTTGGCCCCAGTCGCTTGGAGGTTGGCTGCATCGAGCTAAAGCTCGACGGCCCTCAGCCTGCCCATAGCCTCATCTAACTTCGCCTCGGCGGCTCGGGCGCGGTCAGACTCCATCGTCGTCCTTCTCTCTGCCTCTATGAACTAAGCCTCCCACTCACGGTTCGTGTCCTGGCTGGCCCGAAGCTCGCTCTCGGCCCTCTCAGCTTGGGCCTTAGCGGCGTCAGTCTCTTGCCAGGCGTGAGGGATGTACCCCTCGGCACGGATGGTGATGTCCTGGACCACGAATATGGAGTTCATCGTCTGCATGAAAAAGAATCCCGTCAACATGTGCAGTAGCAGAAAAACTATACAAAAGAGTAAAGAAATGCCTACCCGGAGCAGAGCCACAAACGTGTTGTTGTAGACATCAACAGCTTATTGACGGAGTAATTCCTCCTAAAACTCCGAAAGGCACGTCCTATCCTATAGCAACTCTACTGTGCGGTGGTGGTTCATTAAGGACGACCTCGATGGGATAGCCCCAAGCTCGCCTGTCTCTGTGGGACTAGGGGTCATCGAGGTCGCAGGTATGGGTGTTGTTATGGGGATGGACCTAGCGGCCGCCGCCTCACGCTCGGCACCCGAGTTGATGACCTTCTCCACCGCCGACTCTGGCACTGGTGCCGGCACTGGTTTCGGCCCCAACTCTAGCTCCTTCGGATCCCCCTCGCCTACCGGCCTCTTTGATGGCGGGTCCCCCTCCCGAGTCGGCCCCATCTCTGAGGGGGCTCCTCCGTCCCTCGGTTCCTCCTCCAGGACTGATCGGGCAGGGCACTCAGTCCTTGAAGCGTGGTCCTCTGTGTCGGGGGGCTCACATGGGGGGGGGGGGGGATCGGGGACCATGGGCGATGCCTTTTCTTTGGCCTACCAGTGTCGCTGGCAACCTGTCTCCTCTTCTCAACTGCCGCCTTCATAGCTGCTGCGGACACCCTCATATATGCACATGGTGGGAGGTCGTTAAAAGAGAGAGAGAGAGAGAGAGACGATGATGCTCACCGTCACTTGTCGATAAACCGGCGTATCGAAGGTTCTCTTCTGATAGAATCTCTCGGCAAGAAGGCACCCAGAAGGATAGTAACTGATCATAGACCTCCCGGTAATGCTGACTCACCGCCAAGTTCCTATTTGGCTCTAGATTTGGATCCCCCCAGCTCTGCCTCACGCATCGATATGCAAAAAAGAAGCAAGATTTTCATCCCTTTATGGAAGAAAGGAGATATAGTTTAATGACCCGGTGGGGCCTAGGCGTGATAACCACTACCCTGTGTCAGACTAGTGATGAAGGGTATACAAATTGCGGAACAAGGAGACCCGACCTACCATGCCGAGGTAATCACACACACCACGAAGGCGCAGATGGTCCGAAAGGAGTTCGGAACCAGCTATGCCGGCATCAGGGCATACCTATGGAGGAGCCTAATTATGAAAGGATGAAAGAAAAGCCGAAGGCCTGCCTTAAAGAACTCCTCGTACAGGGCAATCCCCCCGGGAGGATTGATGAGGACATCAGTTCAAACCAGAGTTCGGGTCAGTCGAACCAGTCCTTCAATGTTCCTGTACCAGCAACCCAGAGTCAGCAGGCCACGTCAGGGAAGACCACACCAGATAATCTACGAAGGTCCAAGAGGTTGCAGAACAAACGGGCTTGAAATTTTCTGTGTCGGACTGGGCCCAAACTTGGCTGGTCACATGGAAACGGACTGCTGATTCAAAGTCATTGCCTTGGCATGAGCTGCTGTGGATTTTGGCCATCCGGGCTCGTCTGATAGGAGTTTTGGGCCTGTTTTCGTTTTTAATGGCATAGTTGTAATTTTTCTGAACTTATGATGTTAGGGTTTTCTCTCTTATTTAAGTTGGTTTTGGGCGGCCGTCAGAGGCAGAGAAGAAAGACGCTGTTTTAGATTTCCTTTTTTTTTCTCTTGAATAAAGATGAATGTTTTCTTTTTTTTCTGATTCAAAACAATTGAATTGAAAATTCAATTGCTCTTCCTTTAAATTTCGGATTGTGAGTGATCAAAATTCGAAATTTTCCCTTTTCTTGTCAAGATTCGAACCAAACCTGGACGAATTCTTTTCTCGCAGATTAGATCGTTCTTGAGTTGCAGGCGTTTTGAATATCGCCCTGCATCAACTTGGTATCAGAGCCTTGATCCATTCCTTCCATTACCGCCTTGATCCATTCCTTCCATTACCATCTTGATCCATTCCTTCCAAACCCAAATATCAACCCTAACCGAAATTTGATCCAATGGAGCAGAAGAACAATGATCAATCCCTGAGAGACGCCGTGAGAGATGCTATGCAAGACGCCATGCGAGACCAGCACCAGGTGATGCAACAGATGATGCAAACCATGCAGGCGATGATGGCGCGGCTGGAGGTGCAGAATCGTGCCCAACCCCTTCGCGTGGAGGAGCGTGATGAAATTGATGAAGGTAGGGAGAGGGGTTTCGAAAATCTGGAGGCACCACCAATTCGAAGAGGGCAACAGAGGCCTGATGTTGGACTTCCAAGGTATGTCGATCAACCTCCCTATTTCGAAAATCAGAATCGGTGGGAAGCAGGCTTCAGGGTCGAAATTCCAGAGTTTAAAGGAGGAATTAACCCAGACGAGTATGTAGATTGGACCCTTCAGGTCGATGATGTTTTTCGTCTGAAGGAGGTGCCCTTAGACAAGCAGGTACCGCTTGTCACAATTCGATTCAGAGATAGGGCTGCTGCTTGGTGGCATGCGCAGCACTATCGTAGATATATGGATGGGAGACCTCCATTAGCGTCATGGGCAGCGCTAAAGCAGGAGATGAACAGGGAGTTTTTGCCTCCGAACCATGAGCAGATTTTGTATTCGAAGTTGCATGGTTTGACGCAAGGTAGTCGGAGCGTCGAGGAGTACACAACTGAATTTTATCGATTGGTTGCACGAAATCGGTTGATTGAGGCTGAACCGAGATTGATAGCCATGTATCTTCATGGCTTGCGGCTGCCAATCCAAGATGCACTGGCTGTGCATCGAATTGATAGCGTAGGAGATGCGCATATGAGGGCTCAGGCAGTGGAAAAGAGCTTGATGAGAAACAGGGGGTTTCAGAGCAGAGGGGGTTTTACTACGGGCCAGAGTTCAGGGCAGAATTCAGGGGGCAAATTTATGCCTCCAGTAGCGAGGCCGCAGGCATCAGTACCTCCAAGACCAACAGGGTCGAGTGGAACCTCAGGTTCTCAGGCGAGAGTGGGCAGCAACAGGGCTAACATTCGGTGCCATCGGTGTCAGAATTTGGGGCACTATGCCAATGAATGCCCCAAGGCGCGAGCTCAGTTGTATATGGAGGATTATATGGAGGACGAAAATGGAGGAGAGTTCCCTGAGGATGAGGAATTTAATGATGAGCTGTGTGTTATTGATCCGGACCATATTCAAGGGGAGAGCTTGGTGATACGAAGAATGTGTCTGGCGCCGAGATCAGATGAGGATTGGCGTCGGCACGACATCTTCACAACGAAATGTTTTGTGGCTGGCAAAACATGTCGTGTTATCATAGACTCCGGCAGTTGGGAGAATGTGATAGCAGAGGAGGCTGTGAAGAAGCTGGGGTTGCAGACAGACCCTCACCCACATCCATATAAGCTCGGTTGGGTGAACCGAAATGCAGACATTCAGGTCAGCCGAAGGTGTAAGTTGTCACTGTGTTTTGGTCCTCATTTCGAGACAACTATTGAGGCGGATGTTGTTCCAATGGATGCTACTCACATCATACTGGGGCGTCCGTGGCAGTTTGATAACAGGGCAGTATACAACGGGTACACCCACAGTTATATGCTGCGTCCAGATGGGAGGAAAGTTATTTTGAAGCCGCTTCAGGAAGTGAGTGGACAGAATACAGTAATTTGTTTACCAAGCACAGAATTCGATGCGAGTTTGGATGGAGAGGATGTTTGTTTTGCTTTGGTGAGCAAGTCAGGAGACTTCGGCGTGGAAGAGGAGCAAAGGCCAAATATGATTCCTGAGGAGTTGGTGTCTATCTTGGAGGAATTCCGAGATGTTGTATCAAAGGAGCTACCGGCCGGATTACCACCTCTCCGAGATATTCAGCACGGCATTGACCTTATTCCGGGCTCAGTGTTGCCGAATAAGGCTCATTATCGGATGACACCGCAGCAGCATGAGGAATTGAGGAGGCAGGTCCAAGAACTTTTGGACAAGGGGTTCGTACGGGAGAGCATTAGCCCGTGCGCGGTGCCAGCCCTTTTGGTACCGAAGAAGGATGGTACGTGGCGCATGTGTGTCGACAGCGCGCGGTTAACAAAATTACTGTGAAGTACAGGTTCCCGATACCGAGGTTGGACGACATGCTTGATCAGTTGAGTGGTGCTAAGGTCTTCACGAAGATTGATTTGAAGAGTGGGTACCATCAGATAAGGATGAAGCCTGGAGACGAATGGAAGACAGCCTTCAAGACTAAGGAAGGGCTGTATGAATGGTTGGTAATGCCATTCGGGTTGTCCAACGCGCCGAGCACGTTCATGCGCGTAATGAACCAGGTTTTACGTCCATTTCTTAGCTCATTTGTGGTTGTCTACTTTGATGATATTTTGATATACAGCAGGACAGCCGAAGAGCATGTGGGCCATGTGGCACAGGTTTTGTCAGTGTTACGTGAGAACCAGTTAGTTGCTAACCCAGAGAAGTGCATTTGGATGGTTGGGAGACTGATTTTTCTGGGGTACGTTGTGACTGGAGAGGGGATTCTCCCAGATAGGAATAAGGTGCATGCAATTGTGGAATGGCCAGTACCTTCAACCTTGACAGAATTGAGATCCTTTTTGGGTCTTGCAGGGTTTTATCGCAGGTTTGTCAAGGGGTACAGTGAGCTGGCTGCACCTTTAACGGAATTGTTGAAGGGAGCCAGATTCGGGTGGAATGATGCCGCACAGGAGGCATTTGATGGGCTGAAAGTCAGATTGACCGAAGCTCCTTTATTGGGTCTTCCTGATTTTGATAGAGTTTTTGAGGTGGATTGTGATGCTTCGAAGACTGGAATTGGGGCAGTGCTTAACCAGGAAGGAAGACCAGTCGCATACTTCAGTGAGAAGCTGGGAGGAGCTAAACTGGCTTATTCGGTTTATGATCTGGAATTGTACGCCATTGTGAGATCCTTGCAGCATTGGCGCCACTACTTGATTCAGCGGGAGTTTGTACTGTATTCAGACCATCAGGCGCTGAAGTTCTTACAGGGTCAGCATAAACTGAGTTCAAGGCATGCGAAGTGGGTGAGTGCCTTGCAGGAATACACTTTCAGCATCAAGCACAAGTCTGGTACGTTGAATAGAGTGGCTGATGCTTTGAGTAGGCGGAGCTTGTTGATTGGCGCTATGCATGTGTACACTCTCGGCTTTGAGAGTGTAAGGGAGGACATTCGTGTGGATGAGCACTTCAAGGAGATTTTGGCCAAAATTGAGGCGGGGGAGCGAACTGATTTCGTTCTCCATGATGGATATTTGTTTCGAGGTAACTGCTTATGTGTTCCTGATACGTCTCTTCGTGTGTTGATCATCCAGGAACTGCATAACCAGGGTCACTTCGGAAGGGATAAAACAGCCTGGTTGATTCGGCAGCGGTTTTATTGGCCTGGTCTTGACCGAGATGTCAAGGCTTTTGTGAAGAGGTGCAGGTTGTGTCAAGAGTCGAAGGGGACAGACACGAACCAAGGTATGTACACGCCTTTACCTATCCCAGAGGCACCATGGCGAGATGTTTCTATGGACTTTGTTGTAGGATTGCCACGGACAGCAAGGGGACTGGATTCGATTATGGTGATTGTGGATCGGTTCAGTAAGGTGGCGTGTTTCTTGCCATGCAAAACCACTTTTGATGCGTCAAAGGTTGCTGACTTATATTTTGCTTCAGTGGTTCGACATTTTGGTATACCGGCATCCATAGTGTCAGACAGGGACAGCAAGTTTATGGGACACTTCTGGCGAGAGCTGTGGAAGAAGTTGGGCACAAAGTTGAAATTCAGCAGTCCTTATCATCCTCAGACGGATGGACAGACTGAAGTTGTCAACCGTAGCTTGGGTAATCTGTTGCGGGCAAATGTGCATGAATTCAGGAGCTGGGATTTGTGTTTGCCGAAGATTGAGTTTGAGTTCAACTCTTCAGTGAACCGTTCTACAGGGTTTGCTCCGTTTCAGATACTGTTTGGGTTCTTGCCAAGAGGTCCTTTGGATGTTCTGCCAGTTGAGTCGCCAGAGAAGATGAGTCAGAAGGTTGAAGATAGAGTGTCTGACTTGCAGGAGATACATGCGACTGTTAGAGCCAAATTGGAGCAGACTTACGCCAAATACAAGGCGAAAGCTGATCAGCAGCGTCGGCAACAGTCCTTTGAAGTGGGCGATTTGGTATGGGTTTACTTACCGAGGGAGCGGTATCCACAGGGAGCTTTAACGAAGCTCAAGCCGAAGAAGATAGGTCCATGCCAGGTATTGGAGAAATTTGGTGACAATGCCTATCGGGTTGAGTTACCAGATGATGTCTTCATTTCGGATGTGTTCAACATTCGGCATCTGACCCCTTATGCAGGAGAGAATTCGAGCTTGAGGTCAAGCTTTTCAGAGGAAGGGGAGAGTGATGAGGACATCAGTTCGACCAGAGTTCGGGTCAGTCGAACCAGTCCTTGGATGTTCCTGTACCAGCAACCCAGAGTCAGCAGGCCACGTCAGGGAAGACCACACCAGATAATCTACGAAGGTCCAAGAGGTTGCAGAACAAACGGGCTTGAAATTTTGTGTCGGACTGGGCCCAAACTTGGCTGGTCACATGGAAACGGACTGCTGATTCAAAGTCATTGCCTTTGGCCATGAGCTGCTGTGGATTTTGGCCATCCGGGCTCGTCTGATAGGAGTTTTGGGCCTGTTTTCGTTTTTAATGGCATAGTTGTAATTTTTCTGAACTTATGATGTTAGGGTTTTCTCTCTTATTTAAGTTGGTTTTGGGCGGCCGTCAGAGGCAGAGAAGAAAGACGCTGTTTTAGATTTCCTTTTTTTTCCTCTTGAATAAAGATGAATGTTTTCTTTTTTTTTCTGATTCAAAACAATTGAATTGAAAATTCAATTGCTCTTCCTTTAAATTTCGGATTGAGAGTGATCAAAATTCGAAATTTTCCCCTTTTCTTGTCAAGATTCGAACCAAACCTGGACGAATTCTTTTCTCGCAGATTAGATCGTTCTTGAGTTGCAGGCGTTTTGAATATCGCCCTGCATCAAGGATCGAAGGTCACCCTATCACCGGGTTCGAGGACAGACAATCAGACGTCCCTAGGGATCCTATATGGCCCTAAGAGATTCTATATCCTCGAGGGTCATGATAAAGGCAATCTCCTCCGGACCCGGTACATTAGAAGCAACAATCGGAGAGGATGTTCGATGAGCCCTAGGTGGTGACGGGGCTGCGGATGGTGGTATACTAGCCAGGGGATCTCTGATTGAGACCCCGCTCGCTGCCCTAAGCTGGGAGAGCAGAACCCCTTCCTCAGAAGAGGACGAGGAGGAGCAGGCTACTACAGGTCTTTTGCCCTTCCTATCAGGATCCATGGAGGAAGAAAGCAGAGAAAAATCAGAAGAAACTAACTTGTAGCAAAGAAGAGGGCAAGAAACGCAAGGTTTGGAAGAGGAAGGACCCCAGGAACTTAAGTTTTAAGAGGAGATGAGGAAGCTTTGAACACGTGAGGAGGCTCGGCAAAGGGACAAATCCTCCCTTTATGCCCAACATTGAATCATCCCACCTGATTCGACCTGCCACATGGACGTCTCCCATTAAGGGCGGATCCTCATCGGCCGCACGGCGTGCTGAAAAGAGTGATCCACGTCTAACGACGGGATGCTAATGATGCTAGTGCAATAATTGCAACCACTTTTCTTCGATTCCGAGAGAAGTCTCCTCGGTTTTGAAGAGAAATCTTCTCGATTCGATGGTGATGAATGACGAAGCGATGGCGTTACAATGCCCTAAACCTTCACCAACATTAAAGAGTTATCTTCCTGAGGGCACATGCCCATCTCCGTGATCAACTGCGCATGGGAATCAGCCACAATAATGATTTCATGCTCCTTTTGCTTGGCGAGAAGTGCGGTCATGCAACCTCAAGAGCGGAGGGGTGGCATCTGATGTAGTCGATCAAGCCACTTTAGGGTTAGCGGACGAAATTGACTGACGGAGGTAAAGGCTAACGGCTGAAGTCATTCATCGAGGGCCGATGTGTCACATCAACTCTAGCATCGGTCTCAGTATCGACTCCAGCATCGGTTTCGGCACCGACTCCAGAGCCGACCCAGCACCGACTCCAGTATCGATCCTGACATTGACTCTGACTCCAGTGTTGGTCTCGGCACTGACTCCAGCGTCGATCTCGGCACCGACCCAGAGGCGGCCCAGCATCGACTCTAGAGTCAGTCCCGGCATTGACCCTAGAGGCGGCCTCGGCACTAACCCCAGCGTTGGTCCCGGCACCGACCCTAGAGGCGGCCAAGCACGGACCCCAGCGTTGGTCCCGGCATAGACTCTAGCATCGGTCTTGGCACCAATCCCAGAGGCAGCCCATCATCGACTCTAGCATTGGTCCCAGCACCAATCCCAAAGGTGGCCCAGTACCGACTCCAGCATCGATCCCAGCACCGACTCTAGCGTCGTTCTCGGCACTGACCCTAGAGGTGGCCTAGCATCAACTCCAGCGTTGGTCTCGACACCGACCCCAGAGGTGGCCCAGCATCGACTCTAGCATCGGTCTCGACACCAACCCTAAAGGTGGCCCAGCATCGACTTCAACGTCGATCTCGACACCGACCCCAGAGGCGACCCAGCACCGACTCTAGCATCGTTCCCGACACCGACTCTAGCATTGGTCCTGGTACCTACCCCAGAGGTGGCTCAGCACTGATCTCAGCGTTGGTCCCAGCACCGACTCTAGCGTCGGTCTCGGCACCGACCCTAGAGGTAGCCCAGTACCGACTGCAACGTCGGACTCGGCACGACCACATGGCCCACCAACCACCTGTGGCCACGTGGTCCATAAACCACTTGCAGCCATGTAGTTTACTAACCACCTACGGCCCCACGTGGCCCACCTACTGCCTGCAACGGCCATGTGGCCCACCTACCGCCTGCAACACCATGTGGTTCACGATGCACGCTCGATAAGACCAGTCTACCAACCGTCTGTGGCACCACGCCTGACAAAACTTGGCCCACAAATTGACTATAGCCACCCACATCAGACAAAGAGGTGGTCTGTCAGTCTTGACATACCACAAGGAGGCAAGCCCTACTAGTGCTGCCCTTGCCATAAATGCTCTAACAGATGGTTACACCTCAAGTCTCACAGACTCCAAGCATCAATAAAATGGTAAGAGGGACCCCGAACAAGGTAAGCCAAGTTAAGCCCAAGTAAGGTACAGGCTCATACAGAGAGCTCTTCTCTAAGCCTCTCTCTCTCTTTTTCTTTCAAGCTTTCTCAAGCTCACGGCTGTTGCTCAGAGCACTAACTTGGGCATTGGCTGCAACCAATTTTGATCGAGAGTTTTACTTCTTAATATCAATGGTAGTGTTTGGATGTCAAAAAGTTATTACATTAATAGGAATATAAATTCCTTGTGAATAGCTTATTCCTTAGTTATTTCAGATTTCTTTTTTATTTGAAATCTAGTATTCCATTTTGTTCCAGTGCAATTAATGCAGTGTTATTCCAAATGGTGTTTAGATAACATAGGAATAAGCATGTATTATATTAGGAATAGATGAAATTTTTTAAGAAATTCCAAAAATACCCTTGACCAAATGATAAGAAAAAATGAATTATTAATTTATTTATTAATATAATTACTTAAATAAATTATTTTTTATTAATTAATTTATTATTATAATCTATTAAAAGTTTGCATGTTATGTACATATATTAGTAACGGTTAGCAAGAGAAAGTGAATTATACTATTATTATTTTGTGGTGGGCATTATTATGTACATATATGAGTAACAATTAGCCAATGCTACATCTTTTCCTCCTTTATATTAATATCATGAATTTTTTCGATAGAGAAGATAATAGTTTTTTTTTTTTTCAGTTACTGTTCTTGGAATACGGTAAATGCAAATAGAGCTAGGGGCAGTATGGAATATGAATTTAGAATAAGAACGTTTAACCTAAATATTAATTCTTAAGGTTTTTTTATTTTTTATTTTTATTTTTTTGCTTCGGGGATAGCATGGAATAAGGTCTTATTCCGATCGGTTGTGTTTGGATGCAGGAATAAGGCATGGAATAGGCCCTTATTCCGCCTTATTCCCCAAACACAACAAAAAGGATCGTGGGCCCCACTAGAATTCCTATTCCAGTCAACGGGCTTATACCCGATTTTTATTCCATGGTACCCCATGGAATAGCTCATATTCCCACTGCAGCTATTCCAGGGGCACCGATGGAATTAAATTAAATAAATTAAATAAATTTATTTATAACATTTAAATAAATTAAATAAATTAAATAACTTTTTATATATAATTTAAAATTAATAAATTTATTAATAGAAAATAATAATTAAGTATGTTATTTTTTAAATTTATAATATAAAATAATTTATTAAGTATGTTTTGTAGTATTTTATAATAATAATTAATTTATTACCTTATTTATTAATAAATAATAAATTATTTAAGTCATTTAAAAAATAAAAATTGATAAACATCTTTATTAGAAGGGTATCTTTAAAATTTCTGAAAAATTCTTCATCTATTCCTACTGGAATACATGCTTATTTCCATATCATCCAACATCATTTGAAATAACTATAAATAATATAAAATATTAAATTTTTATCAAAATAAAAATCTAAAATAATAAAAAAAATTATTTAAAAAATTTATATTCATATTTTCAGAATAACTTTTTGGCATCCGAAGCTACGATGAGGCGTCCAAACGCTACCAACGGAATGAAGCCAAAGAGGAAAAAAAAAAGGAAGAGAAGAAGAGGCCGTGGTCCAAACGCTACCAACGGAATGAAGCCAAAGAGGAACAAAAAAGGAAGAAGAAGAAGAGGCCGTGACCAAGAAATGGAGGAGATTTTCCCGTCCCCCTCTCATTCCTTCATCCAACAGAAGGGTTCTGAAGGAAGAGTCCTCAGAGATCATCAATGCATGGGAACTGATAGGGGATCCAGACAAGGAGATGAGCAAATGGTCTCCGTTGAAGAAACCCACGAAATCGCATGCCTCGATGCATCTATTTTCTCCGGCCAATGTCGCGGAATCGCCCAAGAAGCAGAAGAAGAAATCTGTAGGGAAGGAGAATAGCGCACTCGGGCAGGGTTCAGAAAAGGTTGGATCAGTTCCTACGAAATACACAATGGGTTGGATCAGTTCCAGCGATTCCGAAGAAGACGACTGCCATCAATGCCAAAACTCAAAAATGGTACTTCCAGTTCGAAGAGATAAAAGAGTTTATGATTTGGGCTTGCTGCTTCAGTTCTTTGAGGAGAATTGCCCAACCGGTGGCGAGAACGTTGTGGTTTTTTACACGATAACGCTTAGGGGGAATCAGGAAGACCTTCGAAGATTGCAATGCCGTTAGGTCCGCAATCGAGTCTTATGATGTTAAGACCGTGGGGAGGGACATCTCGATGGACTAGGGATACTGAGGTTGCTGATGGGGGAAAAGGAGGTGAGAATCCCCGTGGTCTTTGCGAAGCGAAGGTTGATTGGTGGCGCCCAGGAGGTCTTAAGGTTGGAAGAGGAGGGCAGGTTGGGGCTTTGATTGGACGGGATCCCGAGGGCCGAGGTGCAGTGCAGTGCAAGGGCTGTGGAAGGGTTGAGGTTTGTTATGCTCATGGATTGCAATATCGCGGCTGCAAGGTGTTGGACGGGGAGAAGAAGAAGACCATGAGGTGCGGACAACGCAATGAGAATGGATTGATTCACTGCCCCCCGTGCTGCCAGGCAAATTGGTGGTGGATTTACCTCTGCTTTGCTATTCTGATAGGTCAGTTTAGTTTAACCTATCAATTCTTCTATCACTTCTTGATTCATTATGTTTTCTCTGCATGGCCAACCAACTGTCAGAATGCAAAAAGAGAAGGGATTTAAATATTTGAAATTTAAAACAAATCCTTATAGGAGTATGCAAAAGTTGAGTGTTTCTCTTTTTTTTCTTTTTTTTCCTTTATAATTTATTCTGTCTTTTTAGGGTTAAGTGACCTCTTTTGTTGTTTCATTCTGTTGGGGATTTTTAGTTGTGAGAAGGTATTGCTCTGATGTTCATATGCCTTGTTTTTGTAGCAATCAAATATTTGTGTTATTCTCCACTATTTCTAGAATGCAAATTATTCATAACTAGCAAGTTTTATCTAGAAGGTCTGATCTTTACCCTCTAAATTCTACTTTTACTATTTAGGCAGTCGTACTATATACCAGAAGCTTCACATTTGAAATTCTGTCTTCATCCTTCTCTCCAAAAGAAGTCATCCATCTCTTGGCCATCAATTAGTACTCAGTCACCTTCTCGCTTCTATTTTTACAATAATTGAAGTCCATTTACGAGATATTGTTTGTATCCCTTACAGGCAAACACCATCCCTCATAATTTTAGTTAACTTAGAATTTTCATGTTACCACTGCATCACCAATAACATGTTATCTGAAAATATCATGCACAACAGGCCAACTTGACTATATGTGGTACATTCATCTATGAAAAGTGTAAAAAAGAGATAAGAGGGAGGTCTTCTTGAGCCGGTGCTTGCTATATGCACATCTATCAGCCAAACTTGAAAAGCAATTTTAACTTGCCATTACTTCTAAAACACCTGATCTGTTTTGTACGCACACTGTTTGGAAAAAAGAAAGGCAAGGTCCTTAGCACCCCATGACACAAGAGATAAGCCACAAGCAATAGGACGTAGCTTTAAAGGTCAAGGTTGCTCCGTCTGTCAGCTTATATGTGTGATGTCGTATCCCTCAATTAATGCAGCTCCCACCAACAAGGTAATCCTTGAGAGCCGACCCCTGGATTAGAGGGAAGTCCAAATATGTATTTTCAACTCAGTTGTTGACAGCTTACAAATTATGCATCTTTTTAAAAAAAAAATCAAAATTTATACCAGATATTAATATTTGGATGTTCATTGCAAATTTAAAAGATAAACAAGTTAAAACTCGAAAATTCTTTTCTTTTCCCAAGCAAGTAATACGAATCTGTTGAAATTAATGTAAATGCGGTATTATGAAAGCAGAGAGTTTGCACAAATTAGCAGCATCAGGTTTGGTTTGTTTCATGTCAGTGAAAAATTCTAATTGTCAGTGTTTAATCTGTGCATTCATTTTAATTTGACATAAATCAGATGTAATTATGTTTTCAGCTGTTATTTTTATGCTGAAAATTGTGGTCCAGAACATATATAGCAACAATATTTTTGGAATTATTGAAAAATTCTTAAATCATGCTCAGTTTTCCTTTGGCCAAATCATTCTTGAATTAATTTTTATAGATAAATGAATCCAGGGTTATTTAATTATTCTTGAATCATACATGGTTGTTCAGTTCATTGGCAACTTGTTTTAGAAATTTTTGTCTGCGGCAAACTAATAATACTATATACAGTTGCTGGTAGTGATGTTTCTGGAATCATTTACTATTCTTGCCTCTCTATACTTATGTTCAAGTAGATAAGCTACAAATATTTAAAATGTTTGCATTTTTGAAAAAAAAATATTCTTTTATTCCTAGATTTGGCTTATTGATCTCTTTCCAAACTTCTGAGAAATTTGCTAGATCTTTTCCATATTAGGAACTTTCCTATGGTCGAATTGTTCCTGAATGCTGAATTTTGACTAGTGTCCAGAACAGATTGTTGGACACTAATAAAACATTTTTGATTTTAAATAACTCGAAAGAAAATTCCACTTATTACATACATTTATTATATCTTTTAAAACAGGTTCAATATGTAACTTGTGAACACAGATTTCTGTCAAAATAGAAGATCAACTTAGCTGCAATCAGTTTGCACCAATAGCCAGCATGAACACCGGTTGAAAGTGCTGTGGAAAACAATGATAAATAAATGGCAGTTTTAATGTTAGCCATGAAGGCAAGCTGTTATTGCGTATATTAAGTCTGTGGTGATCATGACTCCATACAGGATTTTACAGTTTACATTACATTAATACATTTTTGTTACAGTGCAAAAGCTATCAAATGACTAAATCATCACACTTGACAGGGAAAGAAAAAGGAGGAATTCAACACATGTTCTCCCTGTTTTGATGATGAGTGTAAAACTAATTCCCGGGTAAGAGCTTTTTTCTTTTCTAAGAACATATCTATGCATGGTAAAAGAAGACAATTATTTCTGCAAGTTAGCCTGCATAAATATTTCTATGCTCCCTGATTGGATAATGTGCTTTTTAAACACTCACTGCAGATCATGTAAAACAGTGTCTATGTTAAT
This sequence comes from Calamus simplicifolius, assembly GCA_900491605.1. Taxonomy (NCBI): domain Eukaryota; kingdom Viridiplantae; phylum Streptophyta; class Magnoliopsida; order Arecales; family Arecaceae; genus Calamus; species Calamus simplicifolius. The sequence continues at coordinate 858,868 of UESW01004141.1, forward strand.
ACGGGTAGAAAGTGACGGGGTACATGCTTACAGGTTTGTGAGTTTGGTCATAAGAAAGTTGAGAGGCATAGCTTAAATCTCAGAGAAATTTTATTTGGGCTAATTTATAGGAGATATGGTCCAGGTCAAGCAAAATATAGCTACTAATACCGTGGCTATGTTATCCTTATGTTTCTTTACTCTATTTGATTGAATCTGTTGCTCTGATGGCAAACAGGGAGTACATGTTGATATTAAGGATATAAATATAAAGCTTAATACTGCTAGATGATTTGATTTGTTCCTAATTAAACAAAAACAAAGCCTTAATCTCAAATTATTTGGCTCAGTCCTAATTATTTAATTTAATCTAGATTGATGTTAACATCATTTAACCTCAAGGCCAACCAATGCTAGCGATGGTGATTTGACTAATTTAAATCAGCAAATCACATATCCTATGATAGCGTGTTGCTTTTGCACTAATACTGTCCGATTGCAAACAATGTTGGCCTGTGGATGAAGTCAACTCATGCTTTTCAGCTTTACATTATTATCTTATAACTTGCAAACTAGTAAATTCAACTGATTTGTATTGAACTCTGCTGCCTCAAGTGCTCTGCCGGAACAACTAGAAACTACTCAGTCAAATCGGGTCATTTGATTGTCACTGTAACATGGTTCTTGAGAATGCCAGGGAGATGTGGATGGAAGTGATTTCAGCATAGTTAGAAGATTATTTTTCTCTATTATTTTGTTGTTATTTTTTCTCGCATTAGGCTCTTTGAACTTTTTTTTATAGATACTAAAAACAGGTAAAGGCCAGAATAAAACATTCCTTGTCAACAAAGATTCATCAGCAAAATGCTACACCGTGGGGACTGCTATAATGATTCTCAGGAATCCCAAATTAGTTGAGCCTCTTGAGAACCAGAATATAGAAAACTTCTCTCCTGTAGGCAATTAGCTGTGGTCTTCTTACCCTTTTTTATAACGGTCCAGGTCCATTGGATGGATCTAATTAAATCATTCACCGAACATTGAAAAATAAATCTATGCAAGGCATCATTCATAATATTATAATAAGAAATATAAGGTTTTAATCAGAATTTAAATGTATTCTTGGATAAAATAAACCTTGGTTACAAAATTGTTATTCTGAAAAGATATTAATTTTAAATAATTAATTTATAAAAATTTTAATTTTAACTATATTAAATGTATTAAGGATGAAGATAAAAGAGTCTTAGTAAAAGAAGAAGAGATAAAAGAACGATGAAAAAGTTATTTTAAAAAATTATTAAATAAAAATAATTTAATAAATTTAAGGGTAGAAAGATATGATAATCTAAGAGTAACAAATGAGCATAAATTTTATCATAGATTTAGCATGCTTGAGGTTAAAAAGGCTTTGAGTAAAATGAAAAATGCAAAGGTATTAGAACCAGATACGATTCCTATTAAGGTTTGGAAAGGCTTAGGAGAAATTTGAGTTATATGATTAATCAATTTATTTAACAGGATTGTAGCAACTAAAAGAATACCAGATGATTGGAAAAAAAGTATATTAATACCCGTATATAAAAATAAAGGAGATATTCAAAATTATGCAAATTATAGAGGGATTAAGCTAATGAGTCATACAATAAAATTATGGGAGAGAGTAATAGAAAATCGATTAAGAGCTGAAACTTTGGTGTCAAATAATCAATTTGGATTTATGTTTGGAAGATCGACCATAGAAGCTATTTATTTATTAAGAAGATTGATTGAAATATATAGAAAAAAGAAAAAAAGACCTTCATATGATATTTATTGATTTAGAGAAAGCATATGATAAAGTATCTAGAGAAATAATATGGTGAATTTTAGAGAAAAAATGAGTTACCAAAAGGTACATAGAATTAATAAAAGATATGTATGATAGAACAATAACTATTGCTAAAGCAATAATAGGAGAAACTAGTGAGTTTTCAATTACTGTACGTTTACATCAAGGATCGGCCTTAAATCTGTATCTTTTTGTATTAGTTATGATGAATTAACCAAACATATTCAAAATGATATCCTATGGTGTATGTTAGTTACAGATGATATAGTGTTGATTGATGAAACTAAATATGGAGTAAATGTTAAGCTAGAGATTTGAAGAGAGGCTTTAGAATCTAAAGGTTTTAAGATTAGTAGAACTAAAACTGAATACATGAATATAATTTTAGTGGAAGTAGAAATATAAATGAAGAAACAGTGAAGATTGCAAGCCAAGAGATATCAAGGAGTAAAAATTTAGGTATTTGGGATCAATTATCTAGCAAGAAGGTAAAATAGGTGAAGATGTGAATCATAGAGTTAAAGCAAGATGGATTAAGTGGAGGAGTGCTTCGAGAGTATTGTATAATAGGTGCATCCCATTAAAATTGAAAGAAAAGTTCTATAAAACTGCTATTAGGCCAGCTATACTATATGGAACAGAGCGTTGGACAATATTGAAACAACATGTGAATAAATTAAGTGTAATAGAAATGCATATGTTAAGATGGATATGTTGTAAAACTTTAAAAGATAAAATTAGAAATAAACATATAAGAGAAATGATAGTAGTAGTTCCAATTTAAGATTAAAATGGAAAAAAAATCGATTACGGTGGTTTGGACATATACAACGTAGACCTTTAAATGCTTCGGTTAGAAAGAGTGATCTTTAACAATTCATGGTAAAGATAGAGGCAGAGGTAGACCTAAACTAACATGGACAGAAATAATTAAAAAAAATATAACTATTTGTAATTTAAATGTCGACTTGGTCCTAAATAGAGCAAAGTAGAGGAAGCAGATTCATATAGCTGATCCCATGTAGTTGGGAAAAGGCTTAGATAAGTTGAGTTGAGTTGAGTTGAATAGAATTTATAAAAATTTCTTTATTCTTTTTACTCATCCAGCCACTCTCAAATATGACTTGCTACTATGTTTACTGAAAATAATTTCATTGTATTCTCAGCTGCAAGCAAGACTCAGGAGACTCCTTTATTTTATTTTTTTTCCCGAGGGAAAGGCTAAGGAAACTTGGTTACAACATGTTGACTGTATTTTATGTTGTTTCATGGTATGAGTTGACACCAGATAGCTCAGATGCGAAGAGTTGGCATCTGTCATCTAAACGTGGAGAGTTGGTGTAATTTGGTGTTTTCACAAACAGGAAGAGACCAGAGGCTGGTGAGCTCAGAAGTAGAAAATTTACCACTAGCTCTGATTCAACGTGCTGAAGTCGCCCAAAAAGAATCTTAATTCTCAGACTTCTAGTACATTAGGAATGTTTTAGCATCAAGAATGGTAGGTGATGTGGTTGATGTAGCCACGAGGGCAATTATGGTAAAATCAAAATTCTAAGGCGGTCTCGCCCCGGCATCTCCAAGTCGGCCGAGTCGGCCCCAACCTTTCCTGATCGGCCCCGGCATCTTCAAGTCGGCCGAGTCGGCCCCGCTCGGCCCCAGCATCTCCAAGTCGGCCTCGCTCAGCCCCGGCATCTCCAAGTCGGCCGAGTCGGCCCCGACCTTTCCTAGTCGGCCCCGCTCGGCCCCGGCATTTTCAAGTCGGCCGAGCCAGCCCCGACCTTTCCTGGTCGGCCCCGCTCGGCCTCGGCATCTCCAAGTCGGCCGAGTCAGCCCCGACCTTTCCTGGTCGGCCCTGCTCGGCCCCAGCATCTCCAAGTCGGCCGAGTCGGCCCCGACCTTTCCTAGTCGGCCCCGCTCGGTCTCGCATCTCCAAGTCGGCCGAGTTGGCCCCGACCTTTCCTGGTCGGCCTCGCTCGGCCCCGGCATCTCCAAGTCGGCCGAGTCGGCCTCGACCTTTCCTGGTCGGCCCCGCTCGGCCCCGGCATCTCCAAGTCGGCCGAGTCGGCCCCGACCTTTCCTGGTCAGCCTCGCTCGGCCCCGACATCTCCAAGTCGATCGAGTCGGCCCCGACCTTTCCTGGTCGGCCCTGCTTGGCCCTGGCATCTCCAAGTCGGCCGAGTCGGCCCCGACCTTTCTTGGTCGGCCCCGCTCGGCCCCGGCATCTCCAAGTCGACCGAGCTGGCCCCGACCTTTCCTGGTTGGCCCCGGTATCTCCAAGTCGGCCAAGTCAGCCCCGGCCTTTCCAGGCCGGCCCCGTCCCGGCATCCGCAAGTCAGCCGAGCTAGTCCTGCTCGGCCTCGGCGCCCTCATGAGGGTCGGGGCTGCCCCAAGTCGATCCCAGAACGGTCCTAGCAGTCCACACCGCCGTCCTTCTGACGCGTGCCGCCTGGCATCCCCAGGCCTAACTACCCACTGGCTATGCCACTGATGGGACAAGACCTAACTACATGTTAGCCCTGCTGACTGATGGGACGTAGCCCACCAACCGCTGTTTTCCCCTCTCCGATGGGACAGAACCCACCGACCAGCCCAAATTCACGCAACCCCATGAACCCCGCGGACATTTCTTCCTTACGGAACTCTACGTGATCGTGCAGGTGTCAACCCCTATAAAAGGGTAAGTCCACTCAGAAACAAGGTACGTAAACTTATACACTCGCTACCCTAATACTCAGAAGGGGATTCCTCTCTTTCTGAGATCTCATTTTTCTCCTAGAGCTCGTCTGAGCTCTCCCTTAGCAGTGACCCAGGTTATTGACTTGAGCATCGGAGGGTCCCCACCGGAGCATCCCTCCGGTCTTGAGACTTTTTGCAGGCCACTCGATCAGACGTGGGGCAGCGGATTAAGCGGCTCTCTTCTCATGACGTTCAAGACCAGTGATCAGACATCATCGGTAGGATCTGATTAATCTGAGGCAATGGGAACTAATATAAATGTGGGAATGAGGGCAGGGTTAAGTTTTCTTCTCTTTGCTTTTGATCACAGTAAGTTTAATCATGACCAAAGTCAAAATTTACGTAGTTAGAAAATGGAGACAGATACCAAGAGCATCGGGTGCAATCTGAATTACAAAACCGATCTTTGTATTATTTTGATAGTAATATATTAAAAGATTTGTTGGCCCAGATGGTAACCCAAGAGGGGGGGGTGAATTGGGTTCTTAAAAATTTAAGACTTTTTAACTTTAATTGATTAGTTAGCAAGATGTGCAAGTGAGTGTAAATAACTAATAAGCAATGAACAAGCAGTTAATAAAGAGAGATAGAGATAGAGAAAATAAGGCACGGCAAACACAAGACAATTTTATAGTGGTTCGGCGCAACCAGCACCTACGTCCACTCCCAAGATTCACTTGGGTCCACACTATAATCTCTCTAGATTACAGCCGAGTTGTTTTTCAAGCTCACAACTCAAACTTGTTGTTTTACCGGGTGCACAACGAACCCAGCTGGTTTTAACTCGGGCTTACCAGCACAAAACCCTACACGTTGTTTTTCTAGGGCTCACAACTAACCCAACACAAGCACTCCGGCTTGTAACGAGGTATACCAACCTCCACTAATTCAATCCACTGATTGAATCAGCAAACAATAAGAATGAAAGTGTTTGAACAATAATGTGCTCCCCTTGAGCAAATATACAAATGAAGTACAAAATAATATAAGGTTAGAAAAGCCTGATAATATTGCAGATGGTAGATGCTTGGGCTTTCTTCCTTCTTCTCTTCAACTCCTCTAGAAGTGTTGAATCACGCCTCAGCTAGATTCTTGACCGTTGAAGACTTTAGAGTTGAGATGAAGCTTTTTCCCCCTTTTGAAAATCCTCCGATTTGACCGTTGAAATGCTTGTGGATTTTCTTTTCGCTCTTGTGGATTGATGAGAAGGAGCAGTCGAAACTTCCTCTTGGATTTCTCTCCTTTTGAAACACTCTTCTTTGAGCTAAATGATTTTTTCAATATGCTCTGTTTTTCCCTCTTTTCAAATGAGATTCTTTTCTCTCTTTTTGATTTTCTCTTCGTTGTTTTGATTTGAAAAGAGCTCCTCTATTTATAGAATCTGCAAAAATATATCCGTTAGATACAAGGAAAAATAGCCGTTATTCAAAAATCTAACCGTTGGGGCTGATGTGTCATCGTTAAAAATCGCGCCCAGATTTCGCGGAGTCGACTCGAGCTATGAGGGAGTCGGCTCGAAGTTGATTACCAAAAATAGAAACATTTTAAAACATTGAAGGGTCGACTCGCGAAAACTTAAGTGTCGGCTCCTGAAAGTCGGGAGTCGACTCGAGGAAAATGGGGAGTCGACTCGAGAAGTGCTCAAAAAACATGGGTTCTGTTGTTTGAGCGGAGTCGGCTCGCACAGACAGGAGTCGGCTCGCAAGAATTCAGGGGTCGACTCTTGAAAAGCCAAGGGTCGACTTGAGAAAACAGGCAAATTGGGGAGTCGACTCGGAAACCCTTGAGTCGGCTCGGGACCGATACAAAAATCAGAAAAATGTTCTGATTGACTTTAAAACTTGTCCCAATTAAATTTAAAATATAAATTTGACTTGAATACATTAAATATGACGTTTATCATGGATTCAAGACATGTTCCAAGAATTCATCGATTGAATTATAATGTATTAAAAATTCCTTTTTGAAATCCTTTTAAGCATACAACTTGAAACTTATTTTTCTAAATGATTCAAAGCTCATTTAATATAACCATTGATAGTTCATTCCTTTCAATTTGAATAAGCTCAAGGTTTTTGATAAATAAACACATTGTTTTCTTTAAGGTACTCATGGCTTTTGGAAATCATTAAAATCAATAAAGTTGGGGCAATTATGTTTCAATAATTTCTCAACAAAAACATTTAAAAAAAAAGTAATGTTATGTTAAATAAAAAAATATTATATGCTTATAGCTTAAATTTATCTGTTATCAATTAATTTTTACTTAAATTTTTAGGTTAAATAATTTTGACCTATTCGGCGAAGTTAATTGGATCAGTAAATATGTTTGAGATAGTATCAAAGTCGATCCAAATATTCGGAAGCTGATGGGCAAGAAAAAGAATTACTCATAAGACAAACATTGCATTAAAAGGAAAAGAAATTGTAGTCCCCAAAAAATAATTTTATATTAAAAAGAAAAGAAAGTGTTATATTCTTATGGTTTAAGTTCTAATTTCAATTCTTATTTTTGGAACGCCTGATTGCAGTCCACCAACGAAGTTAATTGGAGAGCAGGTAGAGTTGAGGCATCATAACTATAAAATAAATTTTATATAAAAATTTATCCAAATATTATTTTTTCAGATAGGATTGAGGCATTATAGCTATAAAATAAATTTTATATAAAAATTTATCTAAATATTATTTTTTTAAAAAAATATTATATATTTTGTTTATAAGATTTTACATAACATGGACATCTGGTCTGTATCAAATATTTCATACTTAAACGAAATGGCATAATAGTTTAGAATCTTTTAAGTGTGTATTTTTTTTTTCAAAAAATAACAATGTCATATATATATATATATATATATATATATATATATATATATATATAGATAAAACATAGTTATAGTTTCTTAAATATTCAAGAGTCTAAAATGTAAGCATGTCATTTATAAACCTCCAAAGTCCAAGCATCCGCGGCTATGTTTTGTTCTGATTTACGTGAGAAAATTGGGGGCGAAAAGATGAAAAAGAGGTTGAAGGCGAAACTGGAGTGAAGAAACAAAGGCGTCCCAGAAATGTACCGCCGATCGCGCCGTTTCTGAACTCCCTCCCGAGAAAGACCCGAACGGATCCTCAGTTCCACCATCTTTCCCATTCTTGGCTCCCGAAGTTCCCATCAATGGCGGTTCGAGCGTGCTTCTTCCGCTTCCCCGTCGACGCGGAGGCCCAGGAGTCGTGCGGGATACCGTGGGGGCTCACCGTGACGCCGTTCGCGTCGGCGGACGAGCATGGGAAGCCCCCGGCGTACGGATCGGACGGCCACCTCCTTCCTCGCTGCGAGAACTGCTGGGCCTACTTCAACAACCACTGCGAGCTCGATCACTGGTCCTGGAGCTGTGCCCTCTGCGGCTCCCTCAATGGCCTCACCTCCGAGGCCATCGAGCGCTATTCTCAGCCCCAGGCCTGCCCCGAGATGTGCTCTTCTTTCATCGATCTTGAGATCCCAGGTGAAAAATCCGACGTCTCTAGAATATCTAGGGTTTCATTTGTAGCTTAACATTTTTCAAGAACGATAGTCTTGAATTATTAGATCCATCTTTTTGATATAGTGGAAGGATCTGCGGGCGATGCGATGCAGGCGCGTCCGGTCTATGTTGCGGCGGTGGATTTGTCTTGTGAGATCTGATTCTTGACCATTTTTTCTTTCGTATAATTTGTTGACTCTTTAAAATCTTATAGAATTTCCTTCCCTAATTATGCTTAATTTGTTCAAGAAGTGGGTGAATCCTGGCCAGATTTCAAAATTTCATGTTTATTGATTTAAAAAAAAAAAAGAGAAGCTACAACAAGGCAGGGGAGTATCCCCTTCCATAGCCTGACCTAGGATTAGTGTGTGTAAATAAGATAATCTCTACCAAGAACATGAAGAGAAAGGGCAAGATGGTTTATAAATTTGAAACACGTCCATTTTAAGAAAAAATATTAGAAACCTTGAGCCTACAGGCACCTGGAAACAATAGTCTCATTCATCTAACCATCTTTGATTAAGTAAAAAAAACTTGCCTGCAATAAAACAAGAATATCCAGTTGATATGGCTGATGGCTCCTAGCTGTCATAATCATTTTTAAGAATGTAACAACCTTTCTTTCTCATCTAGTGACTAGCAATAACCTCCTTTGCATTCGTCACATAGTCAAGTTCATGACTATCATTGAGGAAAGCTACCTTGTTCTCCCTCACAATTACTTCTGCTGCTCTGTGCAAGCCTCATGGGGATAATGCTGTCCTAATCTTGTGTGACCCATTTACCATATCTATGGGGGCCTCCTTTGCTTACCATGCCCCTTCTGTTTTTGGGTATTAAGCATGAAAGGTTATGCTGATTTCGATCTTCATCACCATGCCTTTTTGGCCATCAAAAGAAGTCTATAAAATCTTCTTTCATCAGAGTTGCAAATTTTTGATAAATAAGCAGCAAAAGAATAATGCAGGGCGAGTGCTGGATTACTCTTGAATTGGACATGGTCCTTAGATATTTAGCTAATTTGCCCTTTAGTATCTTTAATCGATTCCAGTTGAAAGACCAGTTCAAGCCATTGTGCTTTTTGAATGTTCATGTTTAGCATGAACCCATTTTACAAATTTGATGGTCCTTATATGATTCACCTATTTAATGACTGTTGCTTGTTCATTCTTCTCTTTGATTGTTCAGATATGGAGAGAATCGAGTTATAACAACATTTTAAAAACTATATGTGCTCTAATCTGTTTAAAAGATTTATCAAAAATTTTAAGTCTTCTTAAGAATCAAGGGGTATTTCAGGTTGTCCATTTGGAAAATCGGTAAAAATTAGCAATGTTGCTCACTGAAGCTCAATGATAACTGATTCAAAAGTAAGATTAACTCCAACATGATTTTCGTTGTTCAGTAGAAATATAGTACATGTCAATTGAGAATGTTGCAAACCTCATGATGATATTATTATGGGTTTCTCTTTTAATGACCATTAAGTAGCCAGTTTGAGATATTTAAGACTTTATTACCTAACTATATGCCATATCATCATCATCTCTCTCTATTGAGATTAGAGATCAGTTATTCACTCATTTCACATTGGTCACCATTATGACTTCCTTGTGCTAATTACTTATGAGCATGGCTTTTGATTCTCGCAATATCTTTAAATCTTACTGCAGCTTCAGAAGAGTTCTTAGAACTTATAAAGAGTGCACTTCTAGCAGCTCTTGAAGGTGAGGGCCAGAAACTTAGTAACTTTGTATCTCCAGGAGGATAACTCACTGATATATTCCATCTAGGTTTCAATCTGTTTGTTATATTTGTACTGATTTGTTAGTATTACATATGCAGCTCTTGGTCCAGGATCACTATTTGGGCTTGTCACGTTCAGTCACAAGATAGGGTTGTATGATGTTCAAGGTGCTATACCAGTTGTTAAGAATGTTTTTGTCCCTCCTGATTCAGATGGTGGATTACAAGTTAACCTTGAAGATGCCATGCCACTGCTTTCTTTTTTGGCTCCGGTATGTTGCTGAGTGTTGTCAAACATGGCATCTTGTCTTGAAATTATCGATAGCTTTCTCTGGATGTGCTTCCCTTATTGATTGAATCAAAAAAATATTTTTCTATTCAAAATGTTTTTAGGTTGTTGTACTAGGGCAGCTTCAGTTGCTTTAATTCCTGAGATTCAATGACACATAAACAGGTGGAAACTTGTAAGGACCGCATAGCTGCAGCCCTTGAGACTCTGAAACCCACGACTTCCTGGGAAAGAACTGCAGCTGCAGGGCAAGGGTTAGATGGCATATTGCTAGGTGGCCGAGGCTTTGGTGTAGCAATGGAAGCTCTTATAAGTTACCTGAGTTCCGAATATGGAAATACTTTTGCATTGGGTAGGGTAAAGTCCAAATCACATATATCACTGTTTTTTTTATGTTGACTTTGTATAGCAAAATTGGTTGAGCAAAAGTTTTTTTTTTTTTTTTATCGTGTGCATTATACCTTTTTTGCCATCCATTTGTGGGACTTGGTTTATTATTATTATTATTATTATTATTATTTGAATTGTTGGCAGCTAGGGTATTTGCCTTTCTTTCTGGCCCCCCTGATTATGGGGCGGGGCAATTAGACACCAGAAGGTATGGGGAGCAATATGCTAGCAAAGGAGAGGATGCAGATCTTGCATTACTTCCTGAACAGACTCCATTCTATAAAGATCTAGTAAGTTGATTAGAAGTATGGCAAATAACTGCAGGAACTACAATTTTGAATTTGTAAATTCTGACTGATGTATCACACACAGGCTGCTGTTGCTGTTCAAGCAGGTGTTTGTGTGGACATATTTGCTGTGACAAATGAATATACAGATTTGGCTTCCCTTAAGTTTCTGAGTATTGAGAGTGGAGGATCTTTGTTTTTGTATGCAAATACAGATGATTCAACACTTCCTCAGGATTTGTAAGTTTATAATGTGGTAGGATCCTTTCATGTATTAAGTCGTAAGGTAATGATATATTTATTAGTAGTAATCATTCTTGGAAGGCGTCAAAGGGTATCATGTATCTTTGCATGCAATCTGTACCAGTATTTGCAGTGCTAATTTTCATACAGCTTAGTCTTAAGTTTTACATTATCTATTCAGAATGGATAAGAAGAATTACATAATATAGGAACTGGAGGATTAAGCAGTAGAATTTGAAAGAAGAGAAATAAATAGCTTTTAAAAAGACAATTTTAAAGGAAGGAAAATAAAATCTAGATGAAGAAATCAATACTATATGAAAAGAGATAGCTAATACTATTAGGAATATAATATAGAAATATTAGGAGAATCAAAGGGAAAAGGGTTATATGGTGAGAAAATTTGGTGGTAGAATGAGAAAGGTCAATTAGCAGTCAAGACTAAAAGAGATTGCTACAGAAAACTCTTCCTAAATATAGGAATAGAGAAGTGTATGAAATTTACAAAATAGCTATGAAGAATGTTAAGAAAATGGCATAAGAGGCTAGATTCAAAATATATGAAGAGTTATATCGCAAGTTAGAAACTAAGGATGGAAATATCTATCTATTTATCTGTTTGTATGTATGTGCATGTTTGTGTGTGTAAAAGCTTGCAAGACTAAGAAAAAAGAGAAATAGAGAAATGACATAGGTTATAACATATATCAAAGATGAAAATTAAAGAAAGATGAAGAAGCTATTTTCATAAATTATTAAATGAATGCTATATAGATGATTTAAGATGCCTTCATAATTCCATTGTGGATGAAAATATTAAATATGCTCATATAATTAGAATTTCTAAGATAACGGATGTTACAAAAAAAAGAAAAAGAAAAAGTAATGCGACTTGATGATATTCTTATGAAAATTTGAAAGTGTAGGTGATGTGGGAGTAACTTGATAGACTAATTTATTTAGTAAGATCTTAATGTGATGACCATGGAATGGAGAAAACAAATTATATATTAGTTTAAAACAATAAAGACGATATTCAAAATTATTCTAGTTATTGTGATGTTAAACTCATGAACCATATTATGAAACTTTTGGAGAGGAGGATTATATGTAAATGGAGATGTGACACAAATTTCAATGAACCAATTTTGTTTTATGGTAGAAAGGTTCGCAATGAAAGCTATTTTTTTTTTAGGAGGTTAATGAAAAAGTATAAAGAAAAGAGATAAGATTTTGATATAGCTTTTATTGATTTTAAGAAAGCATATGATGGTACCTAGAAAACTATTATAGTGGATGTTAGAAAAAAAAGAATGTCAATTAGATATATTAATGTAATTAAAGCTGTATACAATGAAATGGTTACTAGTATAAAAACTAGTACTAGTAATGTTAGTGAGTTTCCAATTACAACAAGTTTAGATTAGGAATGTTCTAAATTCTTATCTTTTGGACTAGTTATGGATAAGCTTATTGGACCTATTCAGGATGATATCTCTTGGTGCATGATATTTGTTGATGATATACTATTAGTAGATGAAACTAGAATCGAGATTAATTGCAAATTGGAATTATAGAGGTGCATTAGGATCAAAGAGTTTTTAGATTAATATTAAGATAGAACAGATGGAATGTTGTTTAAGTAAAATCAGAAATAAAGATGAAGGTAGAGTGAAAAATTGAGGATTAGTAAGTTTTCAAACATTTTCGATATTGAAGATTAATTATTTATAAGAAAGGAGGATTGAGCAAGATGTTGTTTATAAAATTAAAGCAGTTTGGATAAAATAAAAAGTGCAATTAAAATATTGTGTGATTGTAGGATATTTGGCAAGTTGAAAGAAAAAATTTATAAGATGACCATAAAATCTGGTTATGTTTTATGGCACAAAATGTTGCATGGCTAGAAAATAAAATATGCATAAATGAGAATGTTAAGATGGATGCATGGTAATATAAGAATATATAAAATTTATAAAACATTAGAGGTAATACTGTTTGAGAATAAATCGAAAGGATGACTTAGATGATTTGGGTATGTGCGATGTAGGCCTAAGGATGCACTAAGATAGAGTAGTGATTTAATACATATAGAAGAAAAAAGGATAGAGATAAACTAAAAATCATATGGAAGTAGTAAAGAAAGATTTAATATTATTTTATCTTTTAGAAAGTATAACTCAAAATCTACTAAAATGAAGAAAAAGAATTTTTGTAGCCAATCCCAATTAGTTTAAGATTAAGGCTTTGTTATTATTGTTGTTAGTCCTAAGTTTCACATGCTTGTTGACTTATTCATAGATCAGTTAATTATTACTTCTATGTTTTCTACATAATTGGAGAAATAATTCTGAGCTAACACCTTTTCCAGATACCGAATGTTAAGCCGCCCATATGCATTTGGCTGTGTACTGCGATTGAGAACATCTTCTGAGTTCAAACCTGGTCATGCTGTATGCAATCTATCTCAGTGTTTCAAATACCTTGATTTTGTTCTATGTATTAACATTTTTGAGCTCATCATGCTGTTGATCTATTTGTTTCCCCCCTTTTGGCAGTATGGTCATTTCTTCCCAGATCCTCAGTATGAGAATGTCCAACACGTTATTTGTTGTGATTCATTTGCTACATATGCTTATGACTTTGAGTTTGCAAACAATGATGGGTTTTCCAGGTTAGTATTTTTTAGTCTTCTGGCCCTTAGTGGACTTTTGAAAAGGTGTCATTAGTAGCATATATTGTTGAAGAAGCATGCTAGCGGTTTTATTTTTTCTTTTGTTGAAAATATTAGTGCAAGAACATTTGAGGAAGAAATATGCAGATATTAGATGTTAGAAAGAAGAGCCTGTAGTTGGTTTGAAATCTGAAAATCCTGTAGGAACATGCTGAAATTAATTTTAAGTTGAGCCGGGATGCTCTACTGTGTTGCACAAGTTTCGTTTCCCTTTTGCTGTTCGTTGTCTAGCTGCTGCAACTGCTACAACTCTATTGTGGAAGCAGAGTTAAAGAGTAAAAAAAAAAAAAGATGAGAAAATGAATGATAAAAGGACAAAGAACGAGAATAAAAGGAACAAAAGCTTTAACACTTAATTGCACATTTTTTGAAACTGTTTCAAGGTGCCTGTCTGACTGCTTGATTTTTCAGTCTTCATTATGATAAATTTGGTTCCTTAGGTGGTTTACAATGGAGCATTTTATTTATTTATTTATTTTTTTTTTTTTATGTATCCTTGCTATTTGGGGCTGGCTGAGTATGAAATTTAGTAATATGAGATTTTTTTCACCGAGTGAATTGCTTTTCTTGGTTCTGAATGCCGTTGATCTGACTGTTTCCTTTGCAGGCATACAGAACCTCCAGTTATTCAAATTGCATTTCAATATACAATTGTTGTGCCTCATGAGGAGACAACAAATGCTGACTTTAATTCTGCTACTAGGTACAATTAAATTTCTTGCAATTTAAGAGTATTGTTTTGCATCAAATGATGTATTTTGATAATCTCAATTTTGTACCATTAATTGAAATGTTAGAAGAATGTTATGAACTGATTGACTAACATGATTGCTGAGTGCAATGATATTAAAGTGAAAAAGAATATTGATAAGATTTAAAGAGACCTTAAAAAATTGGAAGAAAAACTTTCTTTTGATTAAATGCAGGCGTTGGAAGATTTAAGAGTGCAATCTTGTCACATGAAAGATATATCAATCATGATCTAGGGGAGAGAGACATCACCTATGGAGAATTACTGTCAAAAGAAAGTATTCCAAATTTATATACATGGCAATTTGAGTATTATATATTTAAGATAAATCATGAAGAGAAGTATTTCTTCCTCTTGGTGTGGACATGGAGACCTCTATGGGCTGCTTGTTATTGTCCTTGTTGGACTAAGTATATTAGGCCTTTTGTGTGATACATTATTTCACATAAATGTTTAGTGGCATATCAGCTGTTTATATTTGCATTTTTTATATGAATTTGTACGTGGATTGTATATTTTAGAGTCTATAGGCTATACATAAGCCCTTCAATATGAACCCTGCATGCGTATGGCGTGCTTTTTATTTTCATCTTTTTCATGCTACACTGTATAGAATATATTTCATATACTATGTTGTTATCTTGTTTGTCAAGGAAATACTACTGTAGCTCCTTTTGTGGTTTATCATGGAATTATGTACTTTTCTGCAGATTCAGACATTCCCTCAAGAGGCGGTTGAGGATTCGAACACTGCAGTACAGAACAGCAAGAGATATTCATGACCTTTATGATAGTGTCGATTCTGAAGTTGTTTTGTCTATACTTGTTCACAAGGTATTCTGTCACCATCTTCTTTTGAAATGCTTAAAACAATATGATAGTTTTTCTTGATGCATAAAATGCTAAAATAGACCAACAGATTTTCTTTTTCCTTTATGTGTGGGTTGCTAAACTGTGATATGTTGAAGTTATTTAGATAATATCATCCGTCACCATTAAAGGAATACAGCTTGCTGAAATAATGATCAAAATAAAAGGGAAAAAAAAAACCTGACTGATTCAAGTCAAAAAGTAGGTGCCTTGACTTCTTTCATCATCCATTTCTTTAATGCAAAGTGGGCAGGGAAGGGAGGGGTATTTGAATTTATTGAGGTTATAGGCATATTCTGGTTTAATGCTTCAGATGACTGAGATACTAAGGTTAGATGGTTGTTCCCTTAGTATGTCATGAAATATTCTTTAGGCTGAATTGCCATGTTCATTCAATAAGTAATGTTGGCTAGATTTATTATAGATTCTGTCATATGAAGTTGTACCTTCATTTGCATTGCAAAGAGACTGAGCTTCTTCAGCAAGATGACTGTTTGGTCAGGTTTATTCTTTTTGCCACCCCAGATCTTAAAAAGTAACAGGTTTCTGATTAATCATCAGCTGCAAAGCTATAATTTTGCAAAATCTGTTATGCTTTTTTTTCAATGGAGCATTCAGCTCTTAATGCTTGTTTGCTGTTTGTGGATATATTGTCATCTTCCAATTATATCATGTCGGATGAAGAATATCATTTTATTGATTTTTTCTGAGATTTACTAATTATATGCAATACTAAAAATGATGAAGAATATCATTTTATTGATTTTTTCTGAGATTTACTAATTATATGCAATACTAATATTTTTAGTGATGTGCTTTGAAGAGTGGTACTTGATTTTTAACCTGTTGTTGTCAAAAAAAAAAAAAAAAAAAAAATCTCCAAATAGTTGGGTGTAAGTTTTGATGGTTATGATACTTCACCACTTGGGTGCTTCCAGGTTATGCTAGCTTCCTTGGAACAAGGAGTAAGGGAAGGCAGACTATTGCTTCGCGATTGGCTAGTCATTCTTACTGCTCAGTACAATGATGCACATAAACTTGTTCCATATGAAAATGGCAGTTCAATTTCCCATGTTGACGTTGCCTTCTCGCAATGCTCACAATTACAGCCTTTGCCCCGAATCGTATTTGCTTTGCTAAAGAGTCCTCTTCTTCGCTTTCATGAAGAGGGTGTTCATCCAGATTATCGGATATATTTGCAATGCCTTTATAGGTATTTATTTATTTTTTTCTTCTTCAGCACTTGAAATAATGCCTATATTGAAATGTTATATCATGCCACTTTTATCTCTAGACCATGAGATCTTATTGATAAAAATAATACATCAGTACAAAAAATATTTGTTGACACTCAGGGGATTGACTTATATTATGTGAACAGCTGTGTGGTAAGAAAAGCTAACAATAATCAATAAATATTACAGATATCATTTAAACAGAATCTCAGTAAATGTGAATGTCTTGATATTGTTTTTGCAATGCCATTTTGCATTCTTTTATTATTTATTTCTTTTTTCATCTTTTCTTCTGAAAAAGAATTAGAGCTTTATATTCATACTTTATTTTTGGTGCAGTGCGCTGGATCCGTCGTCCCTTCAATGTGCTATATATCCAGTATTAATGTCATTTGACACCCCTGATAAACAAGCGTACCCACGCCATTCGCTAAGCCGTGCTGCTTTGATAACAAGTGGATGCCCAATATTCTTTCTCGATGCCTTCACAAATCTTATTGTATATTATTCGCCCACAGCTGACGCATCACTTCCCTATCCACCACCACATGATTGTAAGATATTCTATCTTTGAACTTTGCTTTGATCTAGTTTGGCTCTATCATTACCTACTCACAAATAATAATTGGACAACATGATAAACAAAGTAGATGTGATATTTTGAGCAGTGCAGTAAACTCAGTTGTTGACTATATCAGGATGCTATAATGTTTGATTGTAGGTCTTCTGCGAACTACAATCAATAGATTAAAGCAAGAAAGGAGCATCACACCCAAGCTGACATTTATCCATGGAGGGCATGATGATGCAACAGCATTTGAGAGTCATCTCATTGAAGAGCAGGACGTTGAAGGCATTGAACATCCCAGTATTACAGGCTTTGCTGCCTTTCTTGAAGAACTCACTAGGGATGTAACTGGGTATCTCAAAAAATAACTGCTCAATGAATATATAGAAATTCCTGTGCCAGAAAGGATAGCTATTCAGAAGGTAACTCCAAATATACCATACAAACAGGTCCAATCACCCTATGTCATCAAAAATCTCTCTCTCAATCATTTAAGAAATCTTGTTCTACTCATTTGTCAAATGCAGTACAATATACAATACACAGTAAATATATGCCAATATTTATTTATGCCAATATCCTTGGTGATTATGCTAACAAGGTGTTCTCACATAGGGACGGGTGTTGGCTCAATAACCTTAATGGGGCCAATACATCATAAAAAAACCTTTTGCAATAATCCTGAAAATCCCATGAAAGTCTCTGGATATCAGAATGAATGAAAGAAGTAGAAGCAGAAAACTGATGCAAAAAGTGTAAAAGGTAAGCTGTATGTACCATCATCAAAAACTGAAGGAACTAACACACTGTAGGACTTATTACCACTTTACCACTCATTTATTTTTTAAGCAATGAGGGGATCAACCAGCTTTATATCTGCTGAGGTTCTGCATTCACCTTTCGCATATGCATCAGCAGATATGTCCAAACCTACCGTATCTTCGGTAAGCATGAAGTGCATAAAATTTGCATGGGTTAGACGATGACTTTGTTCAATGCAGGCAAGGCACACTGACCATCTTGAGCAAGAATAGAAGACTTCGACACCTCTTCTAACTTACCTCCATCTAAGACAAGAACTCTGTCTGCCATTAAAATTGTTTCCAGTCGATGGGCGATTATGAGAACCTGAAACTTTCTTCCCATTAGCCAAAACGCTCTAGAATGAAATTCCATGGAATATCAATAATGCAGCTTGGGCGTTAATTGTCATGACTGCTCACATGAATTTTCAACTAGATTGTTTAAGTATGCAAGCATGTCATTTACACAGCAAGCACTTAATTGATATGACAGAGGGATAGGCACAATTGGAGAAGAAATCTTGGCCAAAGGGTGGAGCATGGGAAGAACAAGGATTTGCCCTTAGAACGCTAACAAGATACAAAAACTTGCAACATCCAGACAAGAATGTGACCAAGAAAAAAAGAATAAGTTAAGAAGTTTTCAACTGTTTTTAAAAAGATAAATACTGATGACATTTGTAAAAATATTCACTAATATTCAGCTTAACATTCTTTTTGGCAATAAAAATTGTGCATGCTTAGCTTTGCAGTAAAATTTTGATAATATTTTTATAATATTGCAATTGGTTGAAAGTTAGTATTAGGGAAAGATAATTGTATCATCTCCAAATAACTTAACAAACTACCACCGAGACACAAGGATAACTGATTTAGGACCATAATAGTAAATGTAAAAATAGCTGTCAATTTTTGATAGTAGAATGTCCAACAATGTCAAATGGCATTATAAAACATGAAATAAAGAATCAAGATGATCGTACATACAAACAGATAGCCTAGTTCAACACGTTACAAATCACGCCCATGAGGACAATGTTCAGTTCAGCGGTTCTCAATGTTTCGGGTAAATGCAGTTAAGTTTCGCTTGCAAAAGAGCAAGCATGTTTTGGAAGAACCCATTTTGACCCCACCAACCATATTTTGACTTTAGAAAACAAACAATCCTACACTGTGGTTGCTTTTCTTCTGGACAAACCAGAGCTCAACATTGGATAAGAAAAAAGGATAAAACAAATTCCAGCCTAAGAAAATAGAAGATCAAAGAACATGGGTTCCTAGAGATGTTATTAACTATATATTCATTCATTTATTCATTTGGAAAAAAAGAAAAAAAAAAAAAAAGAGGCCCGTTGGTGTGGGTGGGGGTTCAGTCCTGCCTAAAACAGCTTGTTGATCCACCAGCCAGGGGAAAAAAAAAAAACTGATTCAATATATAGAGACTTTGATTTCATGTCATTGCATAATGTGAATTTTCAAATTCAAAGTTGATGACCAGCCACTTCTTCAATATATTTTGTTAACATCCTAACCAATGTACATCAAGTTTGCTCGTATTTCATGTCATTAGGATAATGTGAAGTTTCAACTTTAAAGTTGATGACCATCCAGTGTACTTTGCAAACATCTTTACTGATATTGTACATCTTGATGACTTATTTTTGAGAGAGAGAATATATTCATTAAAAGGAATATAAAATTTTCTATTACAATAACAAAGCCTTAATTCCAAATTAGTTGGGCTACATGAATCCTTTTCTCCATTTTACTCAATTTCAAGCCATATTTACTATAAGATGTAAAGAAAGCTGCATTTGATTGTTGAGAATATTTTCCCTTTTTGTCTTTGTTTTTAAAATTAATTTTCATTTTTTGCTTTCCGATCTCTAGAAAATGCTCTTGGTAGATGAAAGCAAAAATTATTTTTTATTTTTTATTTTTATTATAAACGATGCCTTTTAAAAGATAGATATAAATAAATAAAGAGAATACCATTTAATATTTTCAAGTTTTCTAGCTTTTGTTTTTCTATTCTTTTCTTCATTTTGATAGAAAATATTTAAGACACCTTTAAACTGTTTTATGCTTTTTTGCCATTTTGGACTTAGTGTTTTGCAAAAAGTTATTTTCATTGCATATTCACTAATGTTTTCCGTTTTTTATGAAAATAAAAAAAGGATTGTTCTCAAAAACCAAATACATCTTAACTATTTCTTTATCACCTTCTCTCATATAATTTGTCAATTTACCTCTATCCCTTCTTTCTTCTATATGTATCAAATTACCTCTTCGCATAGGTGCATCTCTAAGTCTACATTACAGATGTCCAAACCATTTAAGCCATCTTCTCCTTAATTTATCCTCAATTGGTTCTACCTTCCTCATTCTATGAATAACTTCATTCTTATTCTATATTTTCTTATATTACCATACATCTATTTCAACATTCTCATTTCAGCCATTTCATTTTGTATACATGCAATTTTCTAATTGCCTAATATTTCGTACCATAAAGTATAGCAGATCTTATGATTGTTTTATATAATTTTTCTTTAACTTGATAGATACTCTACAATTATATAATATTTCAATTGCACTGCTTTCATCAAATGGATAGCATCATCCTTAATCTCTCCTTTTTTATAAATAATCGATCTTAAATCTAAAAAAAGAGATCACTTTTAGAAACTTTATATTAATTTTTATCTCTAATTATACTACATTTACATTTCATATATTTTATCTATTCTACCTAACCTAAAACTTTTATGTTCTAATGCATTTTTTCATAATTCTAAATAACGATTAACCCCAGCATTAATTTCATCCACTGGTATCATATTATCTGCAAATGGATATATGGGTGAGTGGGTCTATTTCTCTTTAGAGCATATAAGAAATTTTTTCTTTAGAGCATGTGGCTGAGTGGGTCTATTTTATGAAATGCCAATAAATTAGGATCAAGAAAGCACACAAGACATAAAGATAACAAAAAGCTGATGGATAAAAGTTCGAATAAAGATAGTTTACCAAACGAATTGGTTTACAAAACTCACAGTGTGCTTAGCCATCATACGCTCTAGTGCTTGTCTGACCAACAGCTCAGACTTGCTATCCAAAGCAGAAGTTGCTTCATCCAAAATCAGTACTGAGGACTTCTGATACAGTGCTCTTGCAATAGCTAGCCTGTGTTTAAAGGAATTGTAAGATGATTAACATGTCTGCAAAACATTCTAAACAAATGTGCAAGATTAACTCAGTCAACTGATAACATTTTTCTATACTTAAGGAATTTTAGAAGCAGTTCCAGCAAAAGGCTCAATTACTCAATCAATTTAGCAAAGAGGGATGGAAAAAAAATCACCTCTGTTTCTGTCCTCCACTCAGAAGAGAGCCCCGTTGTCCAATGATCGTTTCATAGCCATCAGAAAGTGTGGCAATGAATTCATCAGCCTTAGAAATCCTCGCAGCATATTCAACTTGTTCCATATTCACTTTACCAATCGAGTCTCTAAAGCCAATATTTTCAGCCACTGTTCCTGAAAACAGCATCTATACCATAAAACTAGATTAATACAAGAAACTCAACAGAAACAGAGTGCATTTATCATGAAATGAAGCATGTGACATTTTCTTTATTCTGTTTATAAAAGAAACAATATTTGCAAATTTTACTGAACTACACAGTTGTCATAAACATTGCAGCAGTATATACATTTTGAAATCATGGAAAACCCAGATATATTTGCTGAGATAATGGTATAGAACAGTTTCTGTTTTTGCCAGAAAATATAAATGAGAAAGCTACCTATCTTATATATAAAATAAAATATTCACTTCTACATGCATTTTACTATCATACTGTTAACTCTCAATAATTTTTTAGCCATTATCCAGTATTTTTAGCTGAAAGGCCAAAACATCTCAGCAGCTGAACTTATTCAAAGACAAGTTGGCTATTTTTAGACAGACCCATCCACTTCAGTATTCACCAACCAGAAAGATGCCTGGTATTGGCAACGATGAATATTGGATAACTATGCGTGCGTGTGCCTGTGTGTGTGTGTGTGAGAGAGAGAGAGAGAGAGAGAGAGAGAGATTACTCCACTTAAGAGGAGAGGGTATCCACTCTTCTTGAGTCCAAAATCCATAACAAGACATTTAAATCAAAGAGACACTCTTGATAAAGATCTATATCACTAAAATGGTTAAAAGTAAAAATCACATATTTTGTTCATCTTTAACTTATGTGCCAAGTGGATGTAAAAATAAACAACTAAGATAATTTGAGATCATGTTTTTCTATAATCTAAATATCAAAATATATTAATTTTCAATTTATGTATGTTTTAAAATGAGCACGTCATTGTCAGTCAGATGAATTCTCAATTTAAATGTATTATAATGCATTTTAGCATAATAACACAATCAAAACCATTCACTACCCACACATATATAGGTTAGAGATCACCAAAATATATAATATTTGAATTCCATGCATTTTTAGTTGTATAGCTCACGATCAAAAGAGCAAATCTTTGATTTAAACATCTCATTATTGATTTAAACCAAAAAGGATAAATATCCCCTCCTCTTGATAAAAGCATGGTAAATATATAGTGATTTAAAAGTGGTGCATAATGTTGCATATGTGGCTGTCATCTCTTATCCATACCACATTGCCTATATACGCTTATTATATGCAGTCATACCACATATAGGTCAAAAATAAGTCCATTTCGCGCTATGCTAGGCATGTATGTAGCTTAACTAGTATTTTGCAAATGCATATGTGGCTCATTTAGCATTTGTTGACTTCCGTGCCATCATCTCGGTGGGACCGCCTCGTCGATTAGGATGATTTAGAATGCAAGAGTATTTTTGTTTTAGTTTTGTTTGTTTTGCACCTTTTTCTTGATGACTTCTTATTAGAAGATATGGGGTCTGGATTTCTAGTGGGTGCAAGCTCTCTATTAATTACTCCCACCTTAGAGGTCGGAAAACTTCTGATTAAGAGATTGCAGTTCTTGTTAGCCTTGTAGTGCATATGTATTTAAAAACAAAATTATATTCATATTTATTTGTTGTTTTAAAGTCCAAAGTCACATTAAGATTATATTTATTTAATAATATTATTATTTAATAACTAAGGTCATATTCTTTTTCTCCTTTATGCCCTTCTTTTTGCCTTCATGCTTATCTCCTGCTTTTGGGTTCCAACCTTAGCTAGGCAAGAGAGCAACGCCCAAAGTTTTAACAGGGTAGGGCTCTTTTTTTGGGTCAAGTCAGGCTCGATTCAAGAGTAGGGTTTAATTGGATTGAGCCAGACTTGATTTGGGAGCAGAGCTCCACTTTGATTCGAGTCAGGCTCGATTCAAGGCCAATGCTACACCTTGGTTTGAGTTAGGCACGATTCAAAAGCAAGGCTCCACTTTGGATCGAGTGGTCAAGTCAGACTCGATTCGAAAGCGGGACTCTAATTGGGTCAAGTCAGGCTCAATTTGGGAGTAGAGCTCCACTTTGGTTTGAGTCAGGCTTGATTCGAGATCAAATCTCGAATTGGTGTTGAGTGAGGCTCGATTCAGGAGCAAGGTTCCACTTGCAGTCGAGTCAGGCTTGATTTAGGAGCAGGGCTCCACCTTGGGTTGAGTCGAACTCGATTTGAAAATAGGGCTCCACTTTGGTTTGAGTCGGACTCCATTTGGGCAATTTGAAAGTAGGGCTTCACTTTGGTTCGAGTCAGGTCCGATTTGAGAGCAGGGCTCCCATTGGGTTGAGCTCGATTTGAGAGCAAGGCTTTACTTTGGTTCGAGTCAGGCCCAATTTGGGAGCAGGGCTCCTTTTTAAATTCGATTGGGTTTCTGAGCTTGATTTGAAAGTAGGACTACCTTTTGAGCTTGATCTAAGCTTTGCCTAGCTTAGTCTAGCACGACGTGGCTTGATCATTGCTCAATCTAACTTGATTTGGCTCGATCATCGTCTGATTTGGGAGATCTGACTTAATCCAATCGATTTAGGCTTGATCACCGCTTTATCTAACTTAATCTGGAAGTAGGACTCCCCTTTGAGCTTAATCAAACTTGATCTGAGAGTTTGACTATCGATCTGGGCTTGATTTAGGCTCGATCTGGGCTCCATCTAAGTTAATATGAGTTGATGTGGCTTAATCATCATTCGATCTAATTTGATTTGGCTTGATCATCATCTAAACTGAGACATCTAGCTTAATTGCTGCTTGATCCAAATTTGATCTAACTTGATTTAGCTCAAAGGGGCTTAATTTAAGAAGGGGAAAGGTTTCCACATTTTTTGGATGGATGAGGGATGGGGATTTGGAGAGGAAGTCACCGCCTGATCTGAGACATCTGGCTTGATTGTCACTTGATTGGGCTTGATTTGAATTTGATCCAGCTCGATTTAGCTTAAGGGGGCTCAATTTGAGAAGGGGAAAGGTTACTATATTTTTTGGATGGACAAGGGATGGGTTTCGGGGAGGAGAGAGACGATGTGGGTAAAACAATAGTAAGGGAAGGGACGAAGCAAAAAAATGGAGTAAGTGAATGATGGAAGGTGAATGGGGTCTAACCTTCTATATATTCTTGGATGGTGGGTATTCTTTTCGGGCTGAGGGCTTTCGGGATGTCAAAAAAAATGGTGGGTGGTGGGTATTCTTTTGGGGCTGAGACGTTTCAGGATGTTAAAACAAAATGGGTTTCAAGTACATGGGATGAGGCTTTTTTCATCATCCTTAGGAAATAAGGAGATGATATATTTATAGAAGATGTGAAGATCAAGGGGAGAGATAACATCAGGATTAGATTTATCTGATTAAAATAAATATTAAAATAATTATTGGATGTGGGATTCGAACCCACAACCTTTCATACTAAAAATTCTAATATAACACCTTAAACCAACAAGGCCATCTAAATTTGATGTCAAAGTCATTGTTTTATTTTCTTTTGATAATATATCATGGCTTAAATTTGGCGCAGATGTGGCTCAAACCCATCTAAATCGAATTTTGACCAACTCAACAATAACTATAATTGAACCTAGTTTAGGGAAATTGGACTAGATGCCTTAATCTAAATCCAAACTAATTAAATCCAATGAATGATAGAAGGCCAAGAACCGAGTCAAGTGACTGAGCCCAATTATTGGGGTTGGCCCAATTTATGCTAATTAGATTTTAATTGATGCTAAAGATTTCATGGATTAAACTAGCTAGTTGAGCTGATATGTTGATCATGATCCAATGTATAGTTGAATGGGCCCAAATGGTCAAATTAGGATACTGGATTAAATTCGGTGCCTAGCCCACATGCCCTAATTGACACATTTATCATGATCCAAATATGAAATTTTTTTGGATTGATGCCCAAATTAACCCATTTACTAAGTGATGTGCCCTTCATTAATATGACTTGCTGATGATTTAGGACGGTGACTAAAATCATATCAAACAGCATTATGAGGCCAAAATAGGACCCATGCTTGCATGGTCCTTTATGGTAATAGCATGTGCAAATTGATGGGCTTGATGTGAATTTCAATTATATTATAACTATTGTTATTAGTATTAAATACTAAGTAGTAGACACTAAGTATTAGCTGTTGTTATTATTAACATTAATATTGTTATAGAAAAATATTACTATCACAATTGTTGTTTATATGGCATGTTAGGAATTATATATTTTTATATAGTTAAAAAGTATGTGCTTGCACATATAATCCGCATGTTATATATGCACTATGCAATACTGATTGCCCACAAACTAAGGCCACCTTTAAAATACATACATACTATATTCGAGCGGACCTCCACTTAGATACAATCATATCTAGATTAGATAATAGAGGTCCAGGTCTATGATTTAAGCCGTTGGATGTGATCAACTACCTCATAGAATTCTTATATATCAAAAATCAAGTGATTTTGAGATCCCTATGTATTAAGTACTTAAAAAATGTATCGTATTGTTTAAACTATCCAATTCTTGATTACTTGATGCATTGGATAAAGGTCTCCAAACAATACGACTTTTTAGTGCATAAACATTTTAAAGATAGTAGATCACATCCAACTTAAATTATTAATATGAGACCTCTATCATTCGATCTAAACCTAACTATATCTGAGGAGAAATTCATGCTAGCATGGGCAAGTCAAATGTCAGGCCGTGTTAAGCTCAAATTAGACTACACACTAGTGACTACACACTAGTAGTTATTGCCAATGCTCATGCCTAGAAACTACCTGGCCTGACCATAGGGCCCATATTTTTTACCAAGGCTGACCCAATCTCAAAAAGCCAATCTCAAACCCGCCTATCAAATCTGAACTCCCCTCTTTCCCTCACATGAAGGATATAATTAGGACTATTTTAATGCCTAAGCCTACATAATTTTGAGCTCGGTAGAATGAGCTGGGGAGGCCACCGGACCCATGATTAGCTTTATATATTCTTGGATCAAATCAATTGAGCTAGGCTGTAATTTAATATTCCCAAGTCTAGCTGATTTTTAGATTGGGCTCAAAATTTTTGCTTAGGCTTGTAGGCCTATTTTTAATACCCAAGCCCACAAAATTTTGGATTGAGTTGGGTAAGCCACTTGACCCATAATCAGTTCTAATGTGTGTAAGTGTCCGCATATTGCAACAATCTTTTAAAACACTATAACAACAACAAACAATTCTTAATCCCAAACTTGTTGAAATCAATTACATAAATCCTTTATCTCCATTCTACTCAGTTTACAATCATATTTCTATAGGATACAAAGATATTATATTTTTTTGTTGACAACTTCCGCCTATATAATTTTTAATCTACCTTTGCCTTTTTTTCCTCTATATGCATCAAAATCACTCCTTTGCACTGATACGCCCCTTGGTCTATGTTGAAAATGTTCAAACCATTTAAGCCATCATTCTCTCAATTTAACCTCAATTAGTGCTACCTTTATCTTTTTACGAATGACTTTATTTTTTATTCTATTTTTCTTGTATTACCGTGTCCATTTTAACATTTTCATTTTAAACACATTAACCTAGTGTATATATAATTTTTAATTGTCTAACATTTTGTACCATAAAACATAGCCGATTTATGACTGTCTTATAAAATTTTTCTTACAATTTGGTATGAATGCTATAGTCATATAACATTTAAGTTACACTTCTCTATGCTACCCAACATACTCTATTTCTATAAATAATATCATCCTAAATTTCTCCTTTCTCATTAATAATTGATCCTAAATATTAAAAATGATCACTTTATGAACTTAATGATCTTCAATTTTTACTTAACATTCATCTTTATTTCTAATTATATTAAAATTATATTCTATATATTTTATCTTTATTCTACTTATAAAAAACATTTAGATTTTAATACACTTCTCCATAATTACAACTAATGACTAACCTCAATCTAGTTTCAAATAACACGAACCATGAAATATCATCCTAAATATGTTTAGTAAACTTATCCATAATTAATACAAAAAAAAAGTAAAGACTAAGATCAGATCCTTAATATAAATCTATTATAATTAAAAACTCACTAATATTACTACCAATAGTTTTTATTACCGTTAGTAGTTTTTACATTAATAATTGCTGCATTATACATGTCCTTTATCACATTAATATATCTAACTAATCCTCTTTTCTTTTTTTAAACCCACCGTTAGACTGTTTTAGGGATTTTATCATGTATTTTCTTTAAATTAATAAAAAATATATGAAGATTTTGTTTCTTCTCTCTATACTTTTCTATTGACCTCCTAAAGAGAAAACTGCTTCAATTCTAATATTCTACGGTACATCTCAACTGATGCTCAATTGCCTTCTCTTAAAGTCTCATAATATGACCCATTAGTTTAATACCATGATTATTTTTGTGTTTGTGTGTGGAGAAGAGAGAGAGAGAGAGAGAGAGATAAGATGCTTAATACCTTAGCTTTCATACTTTTGACATTATGATGCTGGAAATTTGTTTTTCGTAAAATTTACTAGTAGACTATGACATTTTGCTCTCTCGTTACATAACTACACGTGCTTGTGTAATGTGTCTTAGTAAGATCAACTAGCATATCGTTGTAAAAGCTGCATCTAACAAAGTCTTAACCCATCTATAAGCAAATATCTAAGGAGAAGAATAACTGAAATATGTGGACTTACAATATCCTGTGAAACCAGAGCTATGTGCTCTCTTAAACTTCTCAGTCGGATATCCTGAATATCATGATTGTCTACAAGTATACATCCTACAAGATAGAAGAAACAAGCAAAGATGCACGTTAAACAAAAAAATTTATTATTAGACCAAGAACAATTAATAATGGTGGTATCAAGTTCTAATTATCAAACTAACATGGAAAATATGTCATGGGTTCTAGGTTATTCAAAATGAATGCATAAAAAAAATGAACAGTTTTTGCTAAGGACTAAAGACATTGCATAGATCACTCACCAGATTGAGGATCATATAGGCGAAGAAGCAGTTTGGTAAGAGTCGTCTTTCCTCCTCCAGAAGGCCCAACAAGGGCAACCCTTTCCCCTGGCTTTATATGGAGATTTAACCCATTTAAAACTGGAGGCATGTTGTCTGCATATCGGAATGTAACACCACAAAATCTTATATCACCAGTAATTGAATCTAAATCAACCGCATCTGGTTTCTCAATCACCTATATCCAAGGAAAGCAGTCAGTACGTATGCATATGTATACATAAGCTTTGTTGCATAAAAAAAATCTTAAGCCAGCTTTTCCCATGCCCATAGAAAGAACAATAGAAGAAACTCAGCCAAAAAAATTGTTTAGAGATGATTTAAACATTGGAGTGCAATTCTCTAGCTAGAAAGTGGAATATAAGGTTTGCCCTCAGGAACTTATCCCTGATCTCAAACTTAACTGAAACCATAGCCAAGCAAATCATTTAAGTCCACAATCCAATCCATGAAAATAAGTAAAAAACGTCTCCTAACAAAAACCTGTTGCTTTATGGGTTACCAGTGTATGATAATCGATTCTGAAAAGATGAGATCTTCTGCTAAAAAAAGAGGTAATAAAGAAGAGAACTTATCTTTCTCTGAAAATGTGTCATGAATTTATGCCTACTAGTGATAGACATGTCTGAAGAGGAGATCTACTTTATAATACAGAGGAAAAGTCTGCACGTCATAGTAAGATGAACCTGCAGAACAATGTTCTCTTCATAGAATTTATGTGATGTCAAGTGGTGATTTGCTATGCCTCATGGAAAAAATATGATAGTTTGTTGGACATGTAGGTTCAGGATGTGGCTTTCCAAAGTCATAACATGCACTGTTTTGGAATAGTGATAGAGACAGTAAGATTCCTTGGACATAATACCTCAATAAGAATAGTTTGTATGGAACTTACTATAGACAAAGATCTTCCAGCACTTGTTTGCAGTTCTTTTTAAGTATGTTACTTACAGTATTAGTGAGTAGAAGTGCAGTAGCGCTAAGAGAGTGTTGATGTTATTGGCAGAATACTTGTTCAAAAGAGCACTTTGGCATTTTCCAAAATTAAATAAGACACACCAATGTTCTACAATCAAATGATAACCAACACTGGCATAGATTTCCTAGGTGGGCATTTACTTCATGAAGGATTATAATGTCACAGAAAACTTTCAGCATCACCATCAAGATGCTAGGGAAATTATACTCAAGCAGTAGTTTTGTTGGATGAGTAGAAGTGCATTAATCTCAAAGTTTAGGCGTTTTTAGCAAAAAAATGGTAGTTATCCAGCATGGTAAGCAGAACCAAATGGTAGTTCAGACTGGCAGTTATCCAGTCAGTTCAACCTCAATCGAACTGAGCCGATCGAAAAACGATGCAAACCAGTGTGAACCACTCGGTTCGGGCCAGTTTAGGTTTGGGATGGGGGATGGGTTTGATGGCATGTAGGCTCTTGTGAGCGCAATCCTCTCTCTCTTTCTCTCTTATTTTCATTTAAGATCATTTAAGTGAATATCTTCATCTCTCCTCTTAAGATTTCTTAAAAAATAGAAAAATACCCTCCATTTGAATTCAACAAACATATTAAAAATTAAATTCCTTAAGAGTAAAAAGTCAGTTCTTTCTCTTAAGAACAAATTTTAAGAATTTTAGAAAATCGCAATTTAGCAAATGTCATACCTCCACTCTAGATGAAAATTCCAAAGAATCAATTTAACTTAGAAATAATAAGAAAACAAAATACCAAAAAAATTTATCTGAAAATACAATTTGAAATACTTTAACCAATAGTTGGTCAAATTTATAAGGTTTTCAGACTTAGATAGGATCACACTAACAGTAAATCTCACACTAACATATGTCGACTTGTCCCTAGCTTATCAAAATAATAAAACTAAACTTGCCATCAAATCTTAAGATTAATATGCATTTCTTAGGGTCCAAATTATAATGTGACACTACACCGAAGGTCAAAGTGCTCTTTTTAACGGGAGGACCTCCAGTTTAGTGACACATCATAGCCTAAACCCTCAAAAATATGTTTTAACTTCAGAATTTTATGACAAGTTTAATTTAATTATTTTAATGAATTGTGGATCAAATCGGCATAAGTCAATATGAGGTTAACTGTTGCTGAAATTCTAAGCCTAGAAATCCTATAAGTTTGTCCAAGTATTGATCAAAGCCTTACAAATTAAATTTTAAGATAATTTTTCTGATATTTTGTTTTCTCATCATTTCTAAGTTAAACTAATTTTTTCAATTTTTTTATCTGGAGTGGAAGTATCCTAATTTTATATTTGCTAAACCATGACTTGTTGAAATGCTTTGAATTTGTTTTTAAGAGGCAATGATGTCTTTTATTGTAAAGAAATTTAACTTTTACATGAGAAATTTTAAGTAAATAAGAGAGAGGAGAGAGATTGAGAGCTTATCGGAGGCTCTCTACCTCATAAAGCACAAAAAAAAGAAAAAAGTTGAGAAACTATGAAAAAATAAAAATAAAAAAGTCAAATCAGCCCAAATCCATGGTATGCTGTCGGTTCAGTTTGGTAAGAAACCGAACGGTCCGATACCAATTCACAATTCAACCTACCTTGTTATCCAAGAAGCTGTCTTTGCTTACACCAAGGATGTGAGATTTCAATATGAGATTTCAATACTAAGCATTGGGATCTCTTATCTATTATTCCTTGTGTTCATGTTATAGTTCGTGTTATTCAACAAAGTGTATTATGTACTTGTTTTGGGAAATTCAACATGCTCATTTTGTTATGTCATGAATTCATTAGCACACCAATTTAGACAACACCAAAAGTATAATAATCTTTTGAGAACATCTCGTGCTAAAATACAAGTTCATCAATCTTATAATCATTTCTAGGATACTTCTTACCGTACCTTTTCAATGAGTGGCTTGTCTGTAACTTTATTTTTATTAAATAACTTGAATATGGAATTTCTAGTTTCAGCTCATTTAGGTCAAGATGATCCTAAATTGAAATGGATAGCTAAAATGTTTTAGTCTAGGGAAGAGCATAAAACTACTCTAGAATGTTAAGTATAAAACTTCTCTGGAGCCAGAGTCTGAACATTACAACCTTTCAATCAAAAGTAAGTTATAGTGGTTGTCACTTTTTTCTGAGAGATCCCTTTCGAAGCACCCACATCATTGGTAGAGGGCTTCTCAATTTAGCAATCCAGGAATCAATCATCTTTATCTAAAACTATATCAAATCTTCTCTGTAAAATTTTGTTTTACCCTTCTCTATTTTTGAACAAAAAAGCTGTATATAAATAAGGTTTGTGGTATACGAGAGTGCTCGAACGCACATTTAAGTCCAGCAACATCATTCCCTTGCTGCAACATGATAATCAATCTCTTTGCTAGGGGGAGCACTAGCCAACAAGCGTATCCTCTGTATGCAGAAAAATGATCACAACTTACACGCTTCACATAAATCTTTGAAAGGTGATGGAAACAATAAATAGAAAATATAACTTAAGCTAGAAAATGTAGAAGACATCAGACAATAGCTTCTTCATGACATTCAACGTATAAAAGCAATTCATAGATACCAAGGAACATAAATGCAACAATAAGGAGCCAAGTAAAATCTATAACCACTAAGCCTATACCACTTGTTGAAAGATGGTCCTATAAACTAGTATTATTCTACTGGCGGTCACTTGTTATGTAAATATGAGTTCCCTCAAATTTTTTATCACAAATTGTAGTAGACCGTTTATTTTTTAGGCATCCCTCCTTTGATGGATTCCTCAGCACAGAATCAAGAAAACTTCTCTAATGGGTTCCACCACACAAAATCAAGCCCTCCATCTTTAGGTCTGTCACATATGGCATCATCTGAAAGAGTCCTAAACTTGTTGTTCCAATGAAATTTCTGAACTTCCAACTAGCATACTAAACTCTATCTATAGAAATAGAAGTGGAAGATTGAATAACAATATATAGGAACATTAAAATAAAAAAGCAATGATTGGTGCTGGATGGAAATAAATACCTTAGATTTGAACCTTGTCAGATCAAACAAGCGTTCTATTGCTGGCTCTCCTTGCTTCAGTTCATTGTAAGCTTTGCCCACGTCCTGTAAGTTTTGTGACTTCAAGTGTAGTGCTAAATAATGAAACCAGAAAACAGATACGCAAATGGAAAATTTCATCAACAACTTATTAACATAGCTCCTCTTGATAACTAAAATAATCAATTACACATGCATGTATGCACATGTACAGTTGTGCACATGCACATCATAGGAAAAAAGTGAGCCTTCGATTGCTCATAATGCTTCTAAGTTCGTAAAACCATATAAAAACCGAGTCATTATATAGCTTGAGACTAGCTGAAAAAAGATTTCACTGATTAGAAAACAAGAAAATATAGTGACAAAAAAACCAAAAGAAACACTAGATGTACATCTCACAGGTTCTTTTTTTTTTTTGGTTGAGAGTTATGCTATTGACAATCCAAAAATTTTGAGGCTGTGCAACCATAGTTGTCTCTTTATTCTGGAATTTAGGTAAGCTTTAGCAAGAACGTCCTAATTTTCGCCAAGCAAGTGCACAATTGTCCACATAAGCATGAATGCGTGAATAAAGTCAATTGTTCTTGTCAAGGGATGCATCCTTAGCAAGCAGAAGAGCTTCTTATAAATTTATGGTGCTTCGCTTCCAAGGAATGTTGCTATTCATGAGCCCCAAGGACTCAAGATCCAATACCAACACTTGACCCATTGTTGTCTCCCATGTCGGTACGTTATTGGGATGCTTTCCTCCCAATACTTAGGACAAGCTAGCATCACAATATCATACCAAACCTCCAAACTCTTTTTTCATGTCGCTAGGTTTTTAATGGATAAGGATTTTTTATTTTTATTTTGATGATTTTTAAGATCCTTTTAGCCTTCTTAAATAGGCTTTTGAGCCTTTGAAGTAGGTAGAATACCAGGATGCCCTTCTCTGTTCTCTCTGTTCCTTTCCTTCCTCTCTTTATCTTTCTATTCCTCTCTGAGCTCCCTCATGAGAATAAACAAACAGGACAGAAGAGAGCAAATAAGGGCTCTCTATTTCTAAGAATGGGACCCAGCTATCTAGGTGGTATAGGATGGTCTGACTAGTGAACCAGCTGGTCACAACAGGCACCAATTAGGACGACAGGGATGTCCCAGTTCTTGAGAGAAATACTATCCAGCAGGATAGGAATCCTTATCATGAAAATGCACCTTCAGATGGCCCTTAATCAAATATTTTGCATGGATATATTCTTATATACGAGTATAAATCACCATGTTTGTACCCATGACTCTTGTAGGAATCACATTCATCAACGTCTAGGTTACTATCATTGTTACAATGCAAGAACAAAGTGATATTAATTTGTTAGTATTACAGGAATGTTGTATGGTGTTTATGTGCTGTCTTGACTTTCTTTGTTCTTATGGACTGGTCTTTGCTTCATAAGAATTTACTGGGACTCATTTTTTAGATAGGAGAGGCCATGAAGATCAGCAAAAGGGGTTTGACTTTAAAGGGATTGGTGATTTAAAACTTGTATTCCTGGTAGCAATCAGTCCATTATGAGTTCCTGTAAAGACCTTTGTTTTCCTTGTAAATTGTTGCACCCCCCCTTCTCTCTCTCTCTCTCTCTTATTTGGTGAAAAAGCGACTTTATCCAATGGAGGATATATTTAGAGATTTTGGTGAAAAAGCGACTTTATCCAATGGAGGATATATTTAGAGAGAGAACAGAGGCATGCAGAATCAAAAACATACCCATTTGAACAGTTACCTGTTTAGAGAACATATGATAGATAAGTCGCAATAATACCTGAATAGGCTCGATTAGGAGAGTCAGTGCCATTACAAATGATAAAAAACTTGATGTATCGAATGAATTCCTCGAAACAGCCAGTGAACCAGCACAGATTAGTAGCAATCCTCCTATGTATAAAACTTGTACAAGGTGAGGCATCAAAGCCTTCATCTTCCTCTTTCTCAAGAGTTTTTGGAGATCATCTTGGGCAAGCCTTTGGAATCGCATGCTTTCATTCGACTCTACGTTATAAGCCTTTACTGCAAGAATTGATGGAATTACCTGGAACATGAAACTACAAATAATCTTGTTAGAGTTAAGGACAATGCTTGACAAATTATTTTCTTGGACAACTGCACAAATCTCAGAAGAGTTCATAGACAATGAAAGTAAACCAACCTCATTTAGGTAGGCTGAGAGTCTAGCAACACTCAAGTGTGCATTCCTTGATATCTCTCGAAGTCTTCGACCAAGATATGCTATGATAAGTGACATACATGGGATGGCCTGAGGTTACAACATGGAATAAGCAACTAACCTAATAAAAAAGCATAAAATTTAGGTACAGCTCTTTAGGTATCCTCTTAACAAATGGTGCGTGCACACTTTTATACTCCATTAGATATTTAAACACCGCTAAAAAAATGATGACAAACGTGTGATTATTGTATGCATGTGACATGTTCACTTGTTAAGTGGAGAACCTAGAGGTAAACACCTAACAAACTCTTTTTTAAGTTTCATCAAATCAAAATGGGGAAAAAGTAAAATAAGCAATGGAAGACTTCATTTATTACAAACTCACCAACACTGCTATGATTGAGAGAGGCGGACTGACCACCATCATCTGAACTGCCATCGCGATCAGTTGCAAGGTATTTGGTATGATTGTCTGCATTCAATTCAGCCACGAGTTAAAGAAATCCAAACCAATATACGTTAATATGCAAACATCTAAAAGGTTGAAACTCGCCATCATAACCGCACCAATCATAAATTTTCAAAACTACGATTAATTTCAAAAGATCATCGCGATTCTAGGTACATTCAACAAAGAATTGAGAAGCCTACATTCAACAGTGCATACACGGTGTCCGCAACATCCGATCCCTCTGCCGTGATCCTATAAGCTATATCCCCTGATGGAGCACCGGCATTCCCCTCGAAAAACCCTATATCCCTCTGCAAGAGCCGATCGAAAACATGAACCCTGATCTCATAGACCGAATTCATCGCAGCCTCCCACAGGAAAGCCTGCTGGAGATAATTGGTAACCGATCGAGCACCCGCCAGCGCCGCCAGCGCCAGGCCCTCCCGCACCATGCGGTCCGCTCCGATCCCGGGGGCCATCGCCGATGGCAAGCGGCCAACTCTGGGGACGGCGTTGGAGAGGCAGTAGACGGAGACGGCGCTGCAGATCCAGCCCTTGAGGATCGGTTTCCATTCGGATCGGAGGAAGGGGGCTATCTTGAAGATGGGGGAGGAGGAAGGGAGGGCATGGCGATCGAATTCTTGGTGGGTTGGGGTGGAGAAGAGAGGGGAGAAGGGAGAGGGTTTCTTGGGAGAGAGGAATCGGTAGAGATGGGTTCTTGCCCTTCTTAGCGATGGGATGGTTTGGGTTTTGAAGACGAGAGAGGTAGAAATGGAGGTCGAGAGAGGATTAAATAGAGGGAGAGAGGAAGAACAAAGAAGGGGAGATGGGGTAGCAGCTCGGAGAGGCATGGCAATCGTCCGCGATTCAAGAAACCGGAAAGATGGGGCCGCTTAATAACGGAGAGGGCTACTCGAATGGATAATCGTAAATGAACAACC
This sequence comes from Calamus simplicifolius, assembly GCA_900491605.1. Taxonomy (NCBI): domain Eukaryota; kingdom Viridiplantae; phylum Streptophyta; class Magnoliopsida; order Arecales; family Arecaceae; genus Calamus; species Calamus simplicifolius. The sequence goes on from UESW01004141.1 coordinate 895,002, forward strand.
ATTGCATGGTACGCCCTCGAACTCGCGCGGTTTTATACTGGCATAAATAAAAGAATTATATATATATATATATATATATATAAAATTAAATTTATAATTAAATTTATTTTAAATTTAATTTAATTATATTTATTTGGTAATACTTTAAAATATATGATAATTAAGTGTAACTGTTCTGATTTAACAAAATTTAAAATATATGCTAATTAAATATAATATTTTAAATTTTAAAAAATTTAATTTGTTAATATTTAAATTATAGGACACTTAAATGAAATTTATCTTTAAATAAGGTAGAAAGAAGCTTTGCTTACAGATGAGTAGAATCTTGGATTTTTTTTTTTGGGTTACAAACGGGTGATCATACAATACATGTACGAGTCAACCCATAAATATCATAATACAAAATCTGCTGAAGAAACAAAGGATAGGGATTACCCTTCCTCCAACTCCAAAAACCTGAATGATGAGCCACAGAAGCAGCCACCCAGTCGGTCACCGAGTTTGCTTCTCAATAGATATGGCGAATCTAGCTCCCTGGGCCTCCCTCAAAATCTTTCATATATCTTGTAATAGTGGATTGGTAGGGGCTTGGACACCACTATCCTTCCGCATCTACCCAATAATAGTCATAGAGTCACATTCTATAATAAAGTTATAAGCATGGAGGATCCGAACCGCATAGGAGAGACCCACCCAAGCAGCATAGAGCTCAGACACAGGGCCAGAGGAATCCAGGCTACCAAAACCACCAGCCGCCATCAGATCACCCTTAGGCCCACGTATGATGAAGCCGGAACCAGCAAGTCTACCTCGGACGCTTCCGTCAAAGTTGATTTTGACATACCCTGGAGGGGGGCTCCCAAGAAATGAAAACCGTGTGCCGGTTCGCTGCCAAAGCAGCAGGGGAACCTCAGAAGCCAAAGAAGTTAGAACTACCTTTATAGAAGCCCCGAGCACAATCCGTCGTCAGGGATCTGATTTTCCCCATGATCCTCTTGAAAGATATACTGTCATTAGAAAAGATAGCCTGGTTCCTAGATAACCAGATCTGGTAAGCCGTAGAAGCCCAAAGAGCACTTCTAAACTGAGAGGCCGACCGGAGGTCAACTAAGAAAGAAGAGCACTGGGAGTGCATATGATCCTCACTACAATGATAACCAGCTATCAACCAGATCCGTCTCACACGAGGACAGGAGAATATGACATGATCAGTAGACTCCGCCTCCATACCACACAACGGGCAGCAGGGTTGGATAGGCCAACCTCTCCGAGCAAGCGCTACACAAGTGGGGAGGCAATCCCATAGAAGCTTCCAGATGAAGAGCTACCCTGGGGAGAATAGGAAGCTTCCAAATCCACAAAGCATCTCGCGACCCCTGGGCCTCAGGCCTGAAGATCTTCACAAGATCCTTAGTGGGGGCCCTCGAAAGAGTAGATCTCTGCCAGAGCCTGACATCAGAAGAAATACCAGGATGATCGGAATAGATAGAATCCGACGAGAAAGCTCCTCACCAAAAAGACTGGACACCAGCAAGGTTCTCCAGGAGGGAGGGTCAGAATAAATCAAGTCCCTGACTCTCATGCCACAAGGGATGTCAAGACTAAAGAAAGAGGGCCATCGAGAGAGGGGGATGTCAGAAAGCAAGGTGTCCTGAATAACGTCAATAGAAGAGCCATCTTCAATCATCCACGAAGTGTTAGCCAGAATAGAGCTACCATACCGAGTCACCTCCTTCCAAAAGGAAGAATACTGACGATGTGGCTGGATATGCAGCGAGAAAGGCCAGTCACCATATCAGGCCCGCATAAAGGAGCTCCATAAACACTGTGACTCTAGAATGAATCGTGAAGCATGTCTGGCTAAAAGGGCCTCCTTCTGACAATCAGGGACTGAATACCAAGACCTCCTTCCTGTATCGGCATACAGACCCTCTCCCACGATATAAGGTGAATACCGTGCCCATCCTGCATAGAGGCCCAGAGAAAGTCCCTAAAGCATTTCTCAATCCTCCTGAGACAAGAAATCGGGATGGCAGCATTAGAAAGAAGATACATAGGAAGAGAGAAGAGCACCAAACGGATGATAGTGACCCTGGCCATCATAGATAATCCCGTAACCTGCCACCCCTCAATGCACTGACGGACCCTCTTCTCTAGGTCAAGGAAGTCAGCACAACAGGGATGTTTACCAGTCATGGGGATCCCCAAATACAATAAACAATCAGTCTGAGAAGGGATACCCAAAGACTGAACAATAGCTTCCTTGGTAGCTCTGGTCGTCTTCGGGCTGAAGCAGATAGAGGACTTAAGCAAATTAACCTTCTGTCCCGAAGTCTGGCAGTAGCTCTGAATAATCGCCTCAAAGGAAGAGGCATTGGCAATGGTAGCTAAACCCAACATGATACAATCATCAGCGAAGAGAAGGTGAGAAATCGCCGGACCCCTGGGACTAGCCATAAAAGGAGCTATGCTACAATCCACCTGAGCCTGATGTAAGGCACGAGAAAGATCATCAGCCGCCAGAATAAACAGCAGCGGAGATAATGGGCAACCCTGACGCAAGCCCACCGAAGAGTGGAAAAAATCAATCATGCTCCCGTTAATAATCAGCGAGAAAGAAGGCCTTTGGATGCAAGCCATTATCCAGTCAATAAACTGAACATGAAACCCAAACTCCTGAAGAGAATGGTAAAGGAATACCCAACTGATTCTATCATAGGCTCTCTCCATGTCAAGCTTGACAGCCATGAGGCACTGCTTGGCCGGGGTTCTCTGGAGATCATACATAAACTCCTGAGCAATAAGAACATTATCCGAGATACATCGGCCTCTGATAAACGCCCCCTATTCCGCAGCTATAAGACGAGGAATCACCAAGCGGAGGCGACCAACTATCAGACGGGCACATATCTTATACAATGAAGTGCAAAGGCTGATGGGCCGAAAATACTGAGGGAGGGAAGCATCATCGCGCTTAGGCACAAGGATGACCAAAGTCTGGTTCCACTCAGCAGGAATGGCCTTAGCTTGAAAGGCTAGATGAATAGCCTGCATCACCTCTTGACAAACAATATCCCAATAATGGCGAAAGAAGAAAGGCGGAAATCCATCCGACCCTGGGGCCTTATCCAACCCAAGCTCCCAAAGAGTCGTACGAATCTTGTCATTAGAGATAGGTCTGGTGAGCATTTCATTTTCCAAAGAGGAGACCTTCCTGGAAGCAGGGATTAGGAAGACCGGAGAGCCACAACCCGAGGACTCCGTCCATCTGGACTGGAAGAAGTGAAGGAACTAGTCCCGAATAGAGGGGAAGTCATCATGGAAGTGCCCAGTCTCATCAGCTAATCTTTGGATCCTATTAGCAGCACGCCTCCTCAAAGTAACATGATGGAAAAACCTGGTATTACGATCCCCTTCACAATCTACTGGATCCTGGACCATTGCCTCCAATAGGTTTCCTGCTGGGAAAGAAGAGAGTGGTGCAGAGCTAACTTGGCCCGGAGAACAGCCAGATCAGAGTCCAATAAGAGGCCCTCCTGATCTTCCTTAGCCTGCAGGGAACTAATATCAGCTTCAAGTTGTTGCACCTGCCTAACCAGGTTGCCAACCTCCAGTTTGTTCCATCTAACCAACCTTCGTTTAACTAACAACAGCCGACGGGATAGACGATAAATGGCATTTCCCCGGATAGGAAGGTGCCAGATCTGGGCTATTATGGTCCGGGCAGCTGAATATGAAGTCCAGAACTTCTCAAATCTGAACTGCCTCTGCTGAACATGATCCACCTCCGTAGAGATTAGAATGGGGCAGTGATCCGAAGCAATTCTAGGAAGATGAGAAATAGTCACTGAAGGGAACTTCTGAAGCCATCGATCCGTAGCCAAGGCTCTATCAAGTCTTTCCCAAACTCAAGCCAAACCTTGCCGATTATTACACCAGGTGAACCGAGGCCCAGAAAACCTCAAATCCATAAGACCAGCTGAACTGATGAAAGCCCTAAATTCAGAGATATCAGCTGAGCTAGTGACCCTTCTACCTCCGCGCTTCTCACTGGCCTCCGTGATACAGTTGAAATCACCAGCGACTATAAACGAGATGCCCTGAGCAAGGAGGGAATGAAGATCAGACCATAAAAGGCATCTATTCTGGAAGTCAGTGCTGGCATAGACAGCCGACAGAAGCCAAGGATTAGACGACCCCTCAGAGACTACAAGGCCAATATATTGGTTGCTCTGATGAAAAGCATGAATCTTAATAGTGGAAGAGCGCCAAATAGCAATAAGACCTCCAGATAAACCCACAGCCTCCACCGCATATGAGGACCACGTCCGAGCTACCTATCTCCGAAACCAGACCAAACCATCCCCCGACAGTCTAGTTTCTAAAAGAACACAAATATCAAAGTTGTGAATTTGCATCAATCTACCAAAAGAGGATCGAAAGGATGGCTTTCACGCTCCTCTAACATTCCAAATTAAGATCTTCATTAACAGGATGAGAAAGGTGGGATCCCCCCTGGACTTCAACTATAACACTATCCGAATGATCCCTTGAAGAGAAGGTATCAGCTTCAGGGAACTGAGAAGAACAGATCATCGCATCATGGATCACATCCCGTCGAGGAGAAGAACCAGAGGATCTCAAACCAGACTCCTGGCCCCCAGACTCCATCGACGCCTTGCCAAAAGAAGAGCCTGAAGTCATAAGAGACTGGGCCGTCTCTCCCTCCAAACCCTTGACTGGGCCCTCATCCTGGGGCCCCTTATCAGCAGTCAGTAGCTTAGGAGCAGCAACCTTCACATGTTTGTCTTTGGAAGAGGTGGCACCAGCTTTCCCTTTCTTTTTCTCCACTTTGAGAGAAGACCGAGGAGCCAGATTCTCCGCCGGGCGGGCCCGCTTAAGGGGACCCGGAAAAGAATCCCTACCACTTGATTCCAAATCAAGAGCAGCAAAGGGATTCTTAGAAATCAAACATTGGGAATGATTAGATGCAGCCATATGAACTTCTGCATCAACCACAAACCCATTCCCTCCAAAGAGTTTCAGCCCGGCACGCCCTGAAGACCCCGGCATGCCCTCAGCCACAGGAGTACCCTTCAAAGGATCCAGTGGAAGCTGACCCGGACCAGGAACCTGACGATCCGCCACTATGCCACCACCTGATCTTCTCCGACGAGCCACCTTAGGCGGAACAGACCACCCGTCAGGCGAGGCCCCGAATAGAGGACGGAGAAGAAGAGCTCGGCTGGGAAGCAGGACCCGTTGCCGAAGATGCCGACTTCCTCTTGGACTCAGCCTTGGAACCCTCATCCATCTTACACTGCCGGACTGCAGACATCCACGACTCGAAGAAGAGCTTGTCCAGCAACGCCTCTGCTTCAGAATCCGCTGCAGAGGAGCAACACCCCGAGAGATGCAGCAAAGCACAGAGCGGACATATGCCCTCCAAATGCTCGAAGACAAACTGCTGCCAAAACGGCCCCTTCAACCCCCTCACACGGGACCCCGGCCGGAGCGGTGAACGAAGATCCATGCGTGCACAGATGCGAGCGAAGCCACCCCTGTTCTTCGCTACAGTAGCATCATCAGCAAAGAGGAACTCTTCCACCGGCACAACAATCTCTCTGAGGATCTCCTCCCTCCAGAACTCAATAGGAAGATTAAGGAGTCTGATCCACAGGAGCGCAGAAGAAATAGCGTCAGCTGCAGGGAAGAACTTCGGTCTCCACCCTTCTGCCACTATTGGCTATCCATTAATCACCTAGGGGCGCTGGAGAACCATATCGCGGGCAGCAACGTCAGCGAATCGAAAACATGGCACCGGAACGCCAAACTCAGTGGAGCAATCTCACCGGGAATGCCACATCATCGGAACTCTCTGATGAAGGCATCGGCAGGAATCCATCGCTGAAAGGATCTCACCAGAACAGCCCGTTGAAGCAAACCCAGCGACTCAGCTTCAAGCTCCGCCACCGAAACTTGGACAACATCGGGAAATCGGGTTTTCAACATCGTCACCTCAGCCGGCGACGGAGAAGACGAAACTCACCGAAAGCTCCTGTCCGCAGCCCGCCTCCCATCCATCCGACCATCAGAACCTCCATCGGAAGCCATGGGAGAAAAGAGGGGGCAGAGGAACCACGAGACGGAGAGCAAAGACAGCAGCAACAGAGAGGCTCACCGGAGATCAAGATGGAGATTGACCGTAGCATAAATCTTAAAGCATGGCTCTAACCAGAACCAGAGAGCTTAAAGCACGATTCTCAAAGCTAGAGTTATCCACTCAATGGTATTCTCTTTAAAAATTGCTAGAATCTTGGATGGCCGTGAGACCCAATTTTTCTCCTTAGAATGATAATTACTAAATTATGACATGAGAGTAAGTAAAACGGTTAAATATGTAACTTATAATTATTTAAAATTTATATTATTTAAGATACTATGCATGTAAAATTGAAAGAGAAGTATTTTTTTGAATTTTATTATTATTATTATTATAAATACTTTAATAGTTCTATTTATAAATTAACTTTTCAAGCAAAAAAAGGTATTATACTTCAATATTCTATTCTACTCTTGTTGAAGTTATGATATATATGATTTTTCTTCATTTAATGACTTTTTTTTAAGAATAAAATGTTTCTTTGGCTATTGAAGAGGAACAAAAGAGAAAATAATGAATGATTCTTAGGCCTAATCAATAAAAAAAATTGAATAGAGAAAGATAAAAAATATATTATAGTTGAAGAACTAAAAGAATAGCTATTGTTGCTGCCAAATCACTTGTGATGAGCGTCGGATGAGCTGAGATCTTCGCAGGCCTTCGAGAATGCAGAGAGGTCACCGTCTTCCTTCTAGAGCCTGCAAAAAGTCCTAGACCGGTGGTTCCGGTGGGGACCCTCCGACGCCCAAGTCAGTAGGTTGTAGAACAGGAATGTTGTATATGAGTGGAACTTGAGAGAGAGAGAGAGATCCCCTTTGCATTGAGCTCGGGTCCTCCTCTTATACCTGTATGGGGGTCCTGTTTATCTCGTTCCGTTGGAACCGTCGAATCTTCCTCGTTGGGATAAGTTTCTCCGAACGGCAAGTGGTTAAGCCGTTGCTGGATGAGGGCTGCTTGTAGCGGTAACTGCTGAGCATGCTAGCACTTGCTCGTGATTTCAGTGAGGGAGGTAACGGCAATAGACCTCGAATCACGGGATCTGTTGCATGAGACTGGTCATTGTGCATGCAAAAAAGGTAAGTTAGGACCGAAGCCGTTGTTGGAAGCCGGAGCCATAGGCCGTCGCTGGAGGCCGATGCTGGAGGCCGGAGCTAGAGGCCGTTGCTGGAGGCCGGCGTTGGAGGCCGACGCTGGAGGCCGGAGCCAAAGGCCGTCGCTGGAGGCCGGAGCCAAAGGCCAGCGCTGGAGGCCGGCGCTGGAGGTTGGAGCCAAAGGCCGGCGCTGGAGGCCGGCACTGGAGGCCGGCGCTGGAGGCCGGAGCCAAAGGCCAGCGCTGGAGGTCGGCACTGAAGGCCGGAGCCAAAGGCCAGCGCTGGAGGCCGGAGCCAAAGGCCATCGCTGGAGGCCGGCGCTGGAGTTCTATTTCTGGGTTTTGCTGTCACATCATTATTTTCAAAAATCATGCAAAAGATAATACCACCCGGAGGAAACGACCAGCCGTATCAGATGCCCCCCCGCCCCTGAGATGGGTGAGCGCACAATCACCCACGAAAGGGGTGTTAATATCCTATGGGCGGCCGATTTTCGCGCCATCATTTCGCCTGTCCGGGCTGTTGGGATTGGAGAGGATTTCCCTCGAGCAGTGAGCCACAAAAGGCGAGCGCATCATTGTGGTAAGGCCAATGCCCTCTCTCTATTGGTGGAGCTCTTCGTGTTTTTTGCACTGGTAGGCCGCCAAAGCGCCTTCCATTCGAAGGTGGACACGTGGCCAGAACGGACGGTCGTGGGATGATTTGAAACGGGGCTATAAGAGGAAAAAAAAATCGTCCTTATCCTCCCATCCTTCCTTCTCTTCCGCTACTGATTCCTCTCAAGTCCGCAAGTGTCCATTCGTCTCCCGTGTTTGTTCTCTCCTCGTGCTCCTTCGATCCTAGCTCAAGTTTTCCAGGTTAGTCTCCATGGCTTCCTCGCCTTCTTGTTCCATTTCGATTCGGGGGTGTTCCCCCACCCCTTCTCAAACTTCCGCTTCCTTACCAAGCCAGTGGTCTACCCCCTCCTCTAATCACTCCTTGCCGGAACGGCGGCCGGTCAGACCCCCCATAGCCGGGAGTCATCTGACCGGCGGGCGGATCTCCACCCGGAGTCGTCCGACGGCTGCTGGTCCTTCCAGCATCGTCAAGGAGTCCCCCGAAGGGACTGCTTCCATTATATCTGCTCAAGACATAGTAAATCTGAAAGCCAAGTATAGCTTTCCGCCAAACCTTCGTTTGTTCTACCCTGCTCCTAATGACAGGGTGACCTCTTCCCATCTCGGGAGAGTTGCCTTGTATGGAGCCTTCTTTAAGGCCAGACTTCGACTACCTATCCACCCTTTCATTCTCAATCTTCTGGACCGATATTCTCTAACACCTTCCCAGCTAGTTCCTAACTCGATCCGAACCATCACTGGCTTTCTGGTTCTCTATCACCTGCAAGGCATAAAGGCCAGCATCTCCTTATTCCGTAATTTTATACCCTCCGCAAGTAATCAGGTTGGTGGTCCTTCACCCTTAGGTCCAATAGGATCCTTAAGTTATACCTTCCTACCTCCGTTAAAGGGTGGAAGGATAAGTTCTTTTTTGCTGATATCGATGGGGTGCGCAGAAGCTGGGGGACACCCAACATTGATGCCAATAGGGATTCCTCCATCCTTCCAAGGGATCGAATGTCATTCGGGCAGCTTCTGACTACCGATGTCCCTCGGTGCAATAAGCTTCTAGCCGATGAAAACCTTCGTCTCGCCGGCTTAATTCCTTCGAGTGGTGAGCACTTGATTACTCACCTTCTTTTTTCTTTTCCCCCCCTTTTTTTTATTTTATTCATCTTTCGCCTTTATAGGGATGGCGCCATCGCTTCGCGAACTCAGGCAGGCGGCCACTAAGAAGTGGAAGGCAACGGGGAATGAGTCCCTTGCTGAGAGGATGGTCGTTGCCAAAATCCCGAGGAGGGCCGACGCGTGGAGGGCCGACGCCGGAGGGGCTAGAGTCGTGAAGCCCCTGCGTGCCAAGGTTTTGAAGAAGGCTGACGCTGGAAGGGCCGATGCTGGTGAGGCCGACACTAAAAGGATCAAAGTTGTGGATCCCCCGCACGTGTGCGAGGCAGCTAGAGCCCAAGCCGACGAGCCCGCCAAGGAAGACACGGTAAGGGCCGAGGCCGGCGAGGAAGTCGGGTGGAGCCACGTAAGAGAAAGATCACCTTCGGTTCCAGCTCCTCCTGTCATCCTGCTCGATCCTTCTCCAGAGTAGGTTGCAAAAGCGCCGTCACCCCCGCCCGAGGCCATGGAGACGGAGCGGGTCCCCCTGCAACAATAGGGCTAACTCCCATAGCTATCCTGCCCCCCGTAGAGGCAACAACCGAAGCACCTCCACCAGCCATGGGGCCGGAGGCAGCCGAGTCAGAGGCGGAATCTTCCTCCATGGCCCCTGTGCCAGGGGAAAGGAGGGGCGTCGACCCTTCCTTCCAATCACTGTTAGCGAACCATAGCCGCTGGGCCGAATGGGTCTTAGATGAAGCATATGTGGTAGAGGTGTAGGAATTTCTCCGGCATCAAGGGAGAGCCACCTTCTTCCGCGAGGCGTCTGTGGCACATCTTTGGGTGAGCCTTTGCCCCATTATCATTTTCCTCTGTTTTGCTTGCTCTATTTTGCTTTTTTAATATTGACATTCCCTTTAGGCACTGAACTCTCTGATCGCCATGAGGGAACTTTGGACCCTAAGTGATGCTGCTCTCGACCAGTCGCGGGAGGAGATGTTATCACTCCAAGCCAGGGCAGAAAAGGCAGAAATGGCTTTGGAGGATACCCGGGCCACCCTAAAGGGCAAAGTCGAAACCATCCGGCTAAGAGCCGAGAAGGCCGAGTACGCGCTGGAAGTTGCCCAGCATCGTGCAGCCAATGAGCTGGATAACGCTCAGGCGGCCGAGGAAAAGCAAAGGATGGCTGAGGAGAGGCTGAAGGTGGTGGAATCAGAAATGTGCATCTTGAAGACTCGATTGGATTCGCCTCCATTGAAATAGACGCAGCCAAAGAGGCCGCCCGCCAGTCCGACGCCAAGATTGTCGACTTGGAGGCGGCGGTGACTGAGGCCAAAAGGGAGGCCGTCGAGTCCGAGCAGAGAGCCCTCGAGGCGGGGAAAAGAGCTACAGAGGCCGTAGAGGATTTCAGAAAGTCTAAAGCCTTTGATAAGGAGCTAGCCGAATCGGCGGCGTTTGCTTATAATGCCGGCTTCCAAGACTGCAAGGAAAAAATCCAAGAACTCTACGACCTGGAGGATATTGAAGGGCTGAAGCCAGATGATGTCCCTGAAGATGATGACCCGGCCCCAAATAACCCTTAGTAGTTTTTTTTTTTTTTGTATTGCTCTAAGCCCGACTCAGGTCAGCAATTTTGTAACCTTTTAGCCATCAATGAATGTTTTAACCCTCATTGCGTGCCTTTGGTTATAATCAACTTTAGTTGTGTAAGCTGTCGTGAATCACCAACCAATGGTGCCTCATCAGATAGGTCGCGCGAAATGTGATTGTTCACCGAAACATTGTCACGAATTACCGACGCAAGAAGCCAGTCTTTAGTGCCGATGTGAGGAGCCGGTCTTTAGGTCCGATGCGGAGAGCCGGTCGTTAGTTGCCGATGCGGAGCCAGTCTTTGTTGCTGGCGCGGAGTCGGTCTTTGGTGCCGACGTGGAGCCGGTCTTTAGTGCCAACGTGGAGCCGGTCATTAATTGCCGGTGCGGAACCGGTCTTTGATGCTGACGCGGAGCCGGTCTTTTGTGCCGACGCGAGGCCGGTCTTTTATGCCGACGCGGAGCCGGTCTTTAATTGCCGACGCAGAGTCGGTCTTAAATTGCCGGTGCGGAACCGGTCTTTGATGCCGGCATGGAGCCGGTCTTTAATTGCCGGTGCAGAACCGATCTTTGATGCCGATGTGGAGCCGGTCTTTAGTGCCAACGCGGGCCGGTCTTTGATGCCGACGCGGAGCTGGTCTTTAATTGCCGACGCGGAGTTGGTCTTAAATTGCCGATGCGGAACCGATCTTTGATGCCGATGCGAAGCTGGTCTTTAGTGCCGATGCGGAGCCGGTCTTTATGCCGACGCGGAGCCGGTCTTAAATTGCCGGTGCAGAGCCGGTCTTTGATGCCGACGCGGAGCCGGTCTTTAGTCTTTGTGCCGATGCGGAGCCGGTCTTGAGTGTGCCGATGCGGAGCCGGTCTTTCATGCCAACGCGGAGCCGGTCTTTAGTGCCAATGCGGAGCCGGTCTTTAATTGCCGGTGTGAACCGATCTTTGGTGCCGATGCGGAGCTGGTCTTTAGTGTGCCGACGTGGAGCCGGTCTTTCATGCCAACACGGAGCCGGTCTTTTATGTCGACGCGGAGCTGGTCTTTAATTGCCGGTGCAGAACCGGTCTTTGATGCCGATGCGGAGCCGGTCTTTAGTGCCGATGCGGGGCCGGTCTTTTATACCAACGCGGAGCCGGTCTTTAATTGCCGGTGCGGAACCGGTCTTTGATGCCGAGCATACTCATTCAAAAATAATGCGAACATTTTGAACACCAATAGATTCAAATTAATGAAGATAGCACCTTACTGATAATACCGCGTAAATTATTGGTGTTCCAAGTGCGAGGAAGCGGTTTCCCGTCTAGCTCTTCAACTTTGTACGCCCCGTGGTGAAGTACCTCCTTGACACGGTATGGTCCTTCCCATTTCGGTGCCAGCTTGCCCTCCTCTGTTGGCTTTGATACTTCAGCTCTTCGCAGAACGAGATCTCCAGAACGGAACGTCTTGGATCGCACTCGAGCATTGTAGTACTTGGCCGCTCGTTGACGGAATGCTGCCTTGCGAAGTTGTGCTTGGTCTCGCAATTCTTCCATCAAATCTAGATCGGCTCGCAGCTGGTTTGAGTTGCTTTCTTCGTGGTATAATTCTGTCCGGGGACTGGGAACTCCTATCTCCACCGGAATGACCGCTTCGGTCCCAAAGACTAGGCTGAAAGGAGTTTCCCCAGTAGGAGCTCGCGGCGTCGTGTGGTAGGCCCACAGTACACTGGGGAGTTCCTCCACCCAGCGCCCTTTGCAGCTATCTAGCCGAGCCCTGAGTCCTTGGAGGATGATGCGATTGGTCACCTCGGCTGCACCGTTGGTTTGGGGGTGCCCCACGGAGGTGAATTGATGATGGATGCCTAGGCCATCGCAGAATTCCCGGAAGGCCGTGTTGTCAAACGTCGGCTGTTGTCAGTAACAAGGGTGTGCGGTAGCCCGAACCGGCACACCACAGACTTCCAGAAGAAAGTCCTTATTTTGACCTCCGTGATCTTAGCGAGAGCCTCCGCCTTGATCCACTTGGTGAAATGGTCGACGGCCACCACTAGGAACTTGCGTTGTTCGGAAGCTGGAGGGAACGGTCCCAGGATGTCCATGCCCTACTATGCGAAGGGCCAGGGTGTAGCCAGGGGGGTCAGCTGGGACGCTGGTTGATGTTGAATGTTGGCATGGCGCTGGCAGCTGTCGCACCTCTTGACAAGTTCGGATGCATCCTCCTTCATTGTCAGCCAGTAATACCCATGCCGTAGGGCTTTGTATGCAAGAGCTCTGCCCCCCAGGTGGCTTCCACATATACCTTCATGTATCTCTCGTAGAATATAATTAGCTTCGGTGGGACCGACACACCTGAGAACTAGGTATGAGCACGACCTCCGATAGAGCTTTCCCTTCATTATGAAAAACTTTGGGGCCCATCTTTTAAGTTTCCTGGCTTCGGCAGGGTCTTCTGGGAGGGTACCCTCGATAAGGTAACGGACATAGGCGTCCATCCAGGAAGGCTCCTGCTCAACTGGTAGAGTTTCTCTTGATACGTCAATACTCGGGGCTTCTAAGTGCTCCACATAAGCTCTTCCCAGCATCCCATCAGCTGAGGTGGCAAGATGGGATAAGGCGTCGGCTCTAGCATTCTCCTGTCGAGGGATGTAGCTGACGCTAAAGTAAGCCAAGGGAGAAACTAGCGATTGCACCATACTTAAGTAGCGGGACATGATAGGATCCCTTGCTTCGTATTCCCTTGCGATTTGGCCAGCGACTAGTTGGGAGTCGGTGAACGCCCTAAGGCGTTTCACCCCAAGCTCTTGAGCTAATCTCATCCCGGACAGCAAAGCTTCATATTCTGCCTGATTATTAGTGGCCGGAAAGAGGAAGCGGAGTGCACACTCGGTTACAACCCCATCCGAGTTGGCCAAGATGAGGCCTGCTCCGCTCCCTTGATAATTCGATGCCCTGTCTACGTGAAGGACCCATTCATCATCACTGGTTCCGGGGGTTGAGTGTCTGTAGAAGGTTCTTCAGGTTGCTCCTTTCCCCAAGTGCATTCGACTAGAAAATCCGCCAAGACTTGAGACTTCATGGCCGATCGGGGGAAAAGACAGATCGAATTCCCCCAACTTAAGGGCCCACCTTGCCAGCCGATCGAAGTATCTGGGTGAGCGAGAACTGTCTTCAGAGGTTGGTCCATGATCACCGTGATCGGGTGGGCTTGGAAGTAATGCCGCAGCCGCTGGGCAGACACGATCAACGCGAAGATAATCTTCTCCATCTTCGAGTACCTAGTCTCTGCATCGTGGAGCACCTTGCTTGTGTAGTATACTGGCTTTTGCGTGCCATTGGTGTCCACGCGGACCAGCACAGAACTAATGGCTTCAGGAAAGGCCACGAGGTATAGAAGGAGTTCTTCTCCACCTGTTGGCTTGGCTAGCAGCGGCAGGGTAGATAAGAATTCCTTTAACCCCTCGAACGCCTCCTGGCATTCTTTTGTCCATTCAAATTCACTGACTTTGCAGAGCACCTTGAAGAAAGGTAGGTACCTTTCAGCGGACTTGGACAGGAAGCAACTTAAGGCGGCCACCCTTCCCGTCAGGCGCTGTATTTCCTTCTTGTTGGCGGGAGGCCTCATGTCCAAGATGGCTTGGACTTTGTTCGGGTTTGCCTCGATCCCCCGCCGGGTTACCATGAAACTCAAGAACTTTCCGGCTGTCACCCCAAATGCACATTTGCGTGGGTTCAGCTTCATCTGGTACCGATGAAGGTTGTCAAAAGTCTCCGTTAGGTTCATGATATGGTCAGTAGCGTGGACGCTTTTTGTTAACATGTCATCCACGTACACTTCCATGTTGCGTCCTATTTGGCCTTCGAAGACTTTGTTCATCAGCCTTTGGTAGGTGGCTCCGCGTTCTTTAGCCCGAAAGGCATTACCCTGTAGCAGTATAACCCCTTCTCGGTTATGAAGGAGGTAGCTTCTTCATCCGCCAGATTCATCCGGATCTGGTTGTATCCAGAGAAAGCATCCATGAAGCTAAGGACCTCATGGCCGGATGTGGCGTCCACCAGTTGATCGATCCGGGGTAGGGGAAAGCTGTCCTTGGGGCATGCCTTGTTGAGATCGGTGAAATCCACGCACATTCTCCAGTTCCCGTTGGTCTTACGGACTAGCACCACGTTGGCCAACCATTCGGGGTAATGGACCTCCCGAATATGGCCCGCAGCCATTAACTTGCGAACTTCCTTGTTGATAGCTTTTTGTCTATCTGGAGCGAAGTTTCTTTTTTTCTGTCGGACCGGCTGACACTCTAGCATGAGGTTAAGCCGATGGGTGATCACTTCTTCGGGGACGCCCAACATGTCTGAGGACGACCATGCAAAGACATCGGTGTTGGCACGCAGGAAAGTAAGAAGTCGATCATGTGCCTCTTCTGGAAGCAACGCCCCCACATGAACAGTCCTTGCCGGGTCATCACCCAAGGGGAGGGTTAGAAGGTGCTCGGCTAGCTCTCCCCTCCTTCCCAGCTCCCGGGGATCGAGTGGCTCAGAGGCTATTGCCGACGCCGCTTCCAGCGGGCTGGGAGACAAATGATAGCAAAGCGGTGGTGGGCTTTGCTCCCCTTTCATCTCTCCGACTCCTTCATCAGTGGGGAACCTTACCAATAATCTCTTAGTGGAGATCACGACATCTAGCAAATTCAATCCTGGTCTCCCCAATATAGCGTTATAAGCCAGTGGGACCCGGACCACCAAGAAATTTATAACCACGGTGCTCTGACATGGAGGGATTCCAGCCGTGATTGGGAGAGCAATCTCCCCCTCAACGCTCACCGAGTCTCCAGTGAAGCCCATTAGAGGCGCGGCAACGGGTTGGAGGGAAGACTTCGACAAATTCATCCGAACAAAAGCCTCGTAGCTCAAAACATCCACCGAACTCCCACTATCAGCTAAAATTCTTTTTACAGGATGTTTGGCTATAGTCATGGATACGATGACGCTGTCGTCATGCTTATTAACTACCCCATCTAAATCATTTCCAAAGAAAGGAATTACATAATCTATTCCCTCTCGCTGCCTCTTTGAACCGCCACCTGCCCCCCAGGAAATCATAGCTATGGTCTTCTCCGTTGGAGCATTGTCCCTGCCGGTTGAAGTATCGGAGGCACCGATGGACCCGAAGTGAGAAGGTTTCCCCTTCGGACGAATTTTCCCAGGTGAACCTGTTGAACCAGCTCCTCAATGGCTTTCTTCAGATGGCGGCAGTCCTCGGTGTCGTGACCATAGTCCCGGTGGTACCGGCAGTAAAACTCCTTGTTGCGGGGGGTCCCAGATTTTAAAGGAGCTGGACGCTTGAAATAAGGTTCCTCTTCGATCTCCAGCAGGATGTGAGATATAGGAGCCATGAGGGGAGTAAATTGCTCCTTAGGAACAAGTGTCTGTGGTCGGCGATCTGAGCGGTGAGGAGGCTTAGGCTTCCGAGGACGTGCACCGGCATGATCAGTAGGCGGTGGTTTCTTACTGGTGTTCTTGTCAACTTCCCTCCTGGAAGAATCCGCCTCATCGGCGCGGATGTACTTCTGTGCTCGGCTCAGAAGCTCGGCATAAGAACTCGGAGGCTTCTTGTCCAGGGAATAGGCAAACCTGGATGGATGAAGTCCTCGTTTTAATGCCAAAGTGGCTACGGAGTCTTCCAGGTTGTATACCTCCAATGCTGCTTCCTTAAATCGAGCGACAAAGTCCTTCAAGGTCTCGCCACTCCTCTGCTGGACAGCAAATAGGCTATCAGCCACTCGTGAGATCTTTCGACATGCATCAAAGTGGGCTAGGAAAGATTGCTCGAGTTGCCGAAACGAATTGATGCTGCGTGGAGGCAGGCGGGAGTACCACGCGCGTGCCGCCTTGCGAAGGGTGGCCGGAAAGGCGATGCATAAAAGGGAGTTCGTCGCTCCCTGGACCTGCATGAGGACCTTGTAGCTTTCCAGGTGGTCCAGAGGGTCCGTCGTGCCATCGTACGGATCCAGCTGGGGGAGACGGAACCGGGGCGGGACTGATTCCTCCATGATATGCCGGAAAAGTGGGGGGCGACGCTCATAGTCCGTCCCGTGAGGATTAGCGATCCGATGGCTAAGCTCCTCCAACGGTCAATGATACTCATCGAGCCGTTGCTCGGCCCGACGGGTAGTTTTCCTGAGGGTGCCATCTCGAGATGAATCGGAAGAAGAAGCCGAAGAAGATCGCCGGCGTAAGGAACGCACCCGTCTGGACTCTCTCTCCTCCGGCCGGTGGTGGGAACGATCGGAGTGGCGAGAGGGGGACCGCCGTCGCTTCGAAGCCCCTCGGCGATGAGGTTCAGGGGGTGAGCAGTGGGAGACCTTAGGTGGGGTCCCATCTTGGTGAGACTGGATGTCCCCCGCACCCCTTCATCGGGCGCAGGGGGTTGAGGTGCAGTAGCCAAACAATGCTCTTGCAGTCCCCGTACCATTGTCATCAGGTCCTGGACCTGGTGAGCCAGAACCTCGAGCCGGTCAGGCTGGCTTATCTGTACAGGGGGCGGAACATGGAGGTTGGCCTCCGATTGCTCAGCCCGTGGAATGCGCTCCGTGGCTTGACTGGAGGAAGCCTCCTGTGCTCGTGTAGTCACCATCGTCTCCCTCGTAGAATTGGTGAGGTCACAGGGAGAACTTTCGTCTTCCTCCTGTGCGAACTGGCCCCCCTTCCTGGCACGCCAATCTATTGCTGCCAAATCACTTGTGATGAGCGTCGGGTGAGCTGAGATCTCTGCAGGCCTTCGAGAATGCAGAGAAGTCACCGTCTTCCTTCTAGAGCCTGCAAAAAGTCCCGGACCGGTGGTTCCGGTGGGGACCCTCCGACGCCCAAGTCAGTGGGTTGTAGAACAGGAATGTTGTATATGAGTGGAACTTGAGAGAGAGAGAGATCCCCTTTGCATTGAGCTCGGGTCCTCCTCTTATACCTGTCTGGGGGTCCCGTTTATCTCGTTCCATTGGAACCGTCGAATCTTCCTCGTTGGGATAAGTTTCTTCGAACGGCAAGTAGTTAAGCCGTTGCTGGATGAGGGCCGCTTGTAGCGGTAATTGCTGAGCGTGCTAGCACTTGCCCGTGATTTCAATGAGGGAGGTACACGGCAATAGACCTCGAATCACGGGATCTGTTGCATGAGACGGGTCATTGTGCATGCAAAAAAGGCAAATTAGGACTGAAGCCGTTGTTGGAAGCCGGAGCCATAGGCCGTCGCTGGAGGCCGGCGCTGGAGGCCGGAGCCAGAGGCCGTCGCTAGAGGCCGGCGCTGGAGGCCGATGCTGGAGGTCGGAGCCAAAGGCCATCGCTGGAGGCCGGAGCCAAAGGCCATCGCTGGAGGCCGGCGCTGGAGGCCAGAGCCAAAGGCCAGCGCTGGAGGCCAGCGCTGAAGGCCGATGCTGGAGGCCGGAGCCAAAGGCCAGCGCTGGAGGCAGGAGCCAAAGGTCGTCGTTGGAGGCCGGAGCCAAAGGCTAGCGCTGGAGGCCGGCGCTGGAGGCCGGAGCCAAAGGTCGGCGCTGGAGTTCTATTTCTGGGTTTTGCTATCACATTATTATTTCTGAAAATCGTGCAAAAGATAATACCACCCGGAGGAAACGGCCAGCCGTATCAGCTATAAAAATATATTATGGTTGAAGAAGCAAAAGAAGAGCTAAATTTAAGTATTGTAATGCAAAAGAATCTAAGTATTTGATAATTATCGAAGAAAAACTTCTGAATATTTTTTAAATCAACAACCTGAATTAATCAACTAGCATATAAAGAAAAAGAAAAAAAATTATACTAACAAATGAATTACTTGAAAAAGACATTTCTCTTCTCAAGAAAGATGAATCTAAAATTTATCTAATTCATTATATAGATAAATTTAAAGGGTACTATATTTTATCTACATTAATTCATTTGAAACTAAATCTTTTAAAATGGAGGAAATTAATGCTGTGAGAGTTTACCATGTTTTTCAATAGTCTAAATCGAAAACATCAATTTCAAAAAGGGTGCTTAACAAGAAATTCATACAAAAGAGGATCATCAAATAAAGATATAATAGAGCATCTGATAGTATAAAAAGAAAGCATGATTACATTACAAACTATTTCTGAAAAAACTTAAAGGATGATCTTAAAATATTCATACTAAGTTACAATGATAGGGTATGCCATATTTTGAAAGGCAGTCAAATTGATACACTCATTTACTGAAGAATAAAAGAATGATGAAATGAATAATATTTTGCCAGATCGTCAGATTGATGCACCTTTTATTAAAGAATAAAGGTTATATTTAGTCCAAGCTCTAATTCGTTAGAAGCCAAATTCTTCAAGTCAAAAAAAATTGTTGCAATCTAGAAACCCAAAAATACCAAAAATAAGAATGTTTTAACTCTAAAGAAAACTTTATTATAAGTCTTCTTAAAATCTTATCTCTATAAGAGACTTATTAATCATCTTTAAGATTTTTATTTCATTCTTTTTAAAAATCTTATTCTTGTCAACGATTCAAGGATTTTATTATCTTATTTTTTTCAGAAGTATTGTAATTTTAGTCTAATTAAGAATTCTTATTCTAATTAGGTTTCTATTGAGGTAATTTTGCTTTCTAGAATATCATATTAAATCATTGAATGATTTAAATAATAAAATTATAAAAAATTATTTATTTATTGAAAATATTTTTAACTTGAATACTATAAAGCCACAACTTTATTCTCTCTTTTTCTGATTTAGAATTATTCTTAACTTAAATGGTACTTATTATCCTCCTGTTTACATCGTCCACCACCCATAAACTGACTTTAACAAGCAAATTAAATATATACTTATTTATATGCTCTCTACCAATACCGCCTAAATTCCAAGCTTGAAATCCATGCTAGATCGAGAAGAGATTGGATTAGCCTCCCAATCCTAAGCCCATTAGTGTTGACAATCCAACCTTTTTTTAAGACATACCAAACAAACCTTTTGATAAACACACAATATATGACTCTTTCTCTATCTCCCCAATGACTTATAATCCAATCCAACCAAACCCAGCAAGCATACCTACCGTTTGCAACGATCACAAGGCGACTCATATAGAGTATCAAGGCCGACTCTCCTCAAAAATCATGGTAGAAATGAGTCATTCAATACTAATAACTCAATTCAAGAATCATGATAAGAATGAGTCATTCAAAACTAATAACAATACAACACCCAGTGCTTCTGATGCATCTCATAAACCTCATCATGCCATCTCACTTGTAGAACAAAGAGAAAGGCATAGCAATCTCTTTCTTTCTTTCTTTTTTTAGCTAAGTCATAGCATAAAATATTAAAAATCCATTTAGCTGCCACAGAATTTAATCAACGACAGAACAAGAGATCCAAAATAAAAGCCTTGCTTCGGTAGAAGAGAAACAAAAATCACAAGTCACTTGATTCTTTCAATATAAAGGAACTAACATCATCCGTCAAGAACAAAACCGAGAATCGAACCCTCAAGAACAAAGAGTGTCTGATCCATCTAGGTATTGGTGGCCCTTGTGTAAATTTGTTGACTGGCATGGGCAGATACCATCCTGATAGAACCCCTTGCCATTAGATCCTTTATTGCCCTTCTCGCCAGTGATCCATTGATCTTGAAGAGGACAGGGAAAAAAAAAAGAAGATAATTAGGCAAATCAGGTTAGGATAATATTTTGTCAAAAGAAAGGAAAACATCTGACAACATCACGTTAGTAGATATATCAACATGAAGCAATTCTGAGAGGGAAAATAGATAAATGAGCTGATTCCTCACATTGAAGGAACGAAGAATCTAAACTAGTATCAGGTATAGGCGATGCACATGCATAAAAGTGATACCATCAAAAATTTTTTTAATTATTTACATAACTTGGTAAAAACACTCCAACTTTTAGAAGATGCACTTTTCTTGTTTCTATCCTTCAAAATACTAATTCTATTAAGCATTTAAGATGGAAGATGCACATTTCTTGTTTCTATCCTTCTAAATATTAATTGTATTAAGCGTATTTAAGATGGAATTAGCATTGGTCATCAGAGAGTGCTTGATATGTGATGAACAATGCATCACCTCATATTTATGTTGGTAAGAAGTACAAGGATAACGCATGACTTGAGAAGCCAGACTCAGGGTTTACAGATAAAATTCCACGTACTTGAAATTTCTTCCTCAGCAAAGATAAACAATAAATAGCTTAATCAACACGACAATTTATGAGCGGAACTCTGAACTTGTCTCATCTAAGCTGTCTATTGTCAGTCATGATAGAAATATTTAACAACTAAAAATTCACAACTTCAATGATAACCAATATCAAATTAACTTTAGCTTGCTCACATGCAGAACTATTTGACATTAGAATACAGCACAGCAGTGGATCATTATCCAAATTCATATCTGCAGGTAAAAGTATGGTCTCTAACTCAAATGCCTCAAGCCATCACAAGCATGGAACCTGCAAGTTAACGGCCCATTTGGTGTTGCTTTTCTTTTCCCGTTTTGTTTTCAAAAGCCCAACCAGACTCAACTTCACGTATGAGAAAACCCTACTTTCTTTTTTCGTTGCTTCACAAATCTTTCAGGTTGTTGGAAGCAAAGATTTATTGTTAAAGAGCGAACAGAAAATCAAAGAATAGCAACAGCATTGTGCAAAAACTATCTTCAACATAAATTTCCATTGGTATTTCACTATTTTCTACAGAACCAAAATACTAAAAAGCAGTAATGATACCAAACAGGCCCTAACTTATTCACTGTAGAAACACTTCAGTCCCATATACTACGAACACAGAAGTACGGAACCCATTAGCAAAGAATCTAAAGATCAGTTTTGTATGCACAAATTATATCTCAGAACACCACATACAAACATGTTCCAAATCTAGAACAGTCTATTCATTAATATATTTAGGTCACCATATTTCCAAATTTCCGTTTCACTGAATACCAGAAAAACAAGATTTTGGAGCATCTAAATGTTAAGGGAAGAACAATTGTAAGAACAATAAAATTTATGCACATCAAGACAAGATTAACATGAACCAGTTCGTTCTAAACTACATCGGTGGTCAAATACAGAGAAAGCAATCTCTACTAGATCTTACTTTTTTTAAAAATTAGACAACATACGTAACCTAAGGCTGCAAGCTCAGAATGAGACACGCAACTTATGTTAGCCGTGCATGGTTTGGGTGTTCCTGAAGATGTGATGATTTTAAGTTGCAGCATTTGATTTAACATTTATGAAGTCCTAAGACCACCGAATTCTAGGAGTGCATTATTCAGATTAGACTCAATTACTGCAAAAGCTCAAGGGGAGGTTTCTGAGAAGAATGACTTCCAACCAACAAACTAACAAAAACTACAAAAGATAAAATGGACACACAGAAAACATATTACTATTCATGTTAGCAACCCATATTGTCAAAGCTTGAGACCTGGATAATCTGTAAGCCAGAGAATATGTACCAAGCTTGGGAACAGCTAAACCGAACAGCAGATTTAAAGCTAGGATTTTTAGATTTCCATGTATAAAAAGAATATGTGGCATCAACTTCAGCAACAGAAAAAGAGCTTAGCGTTGCTGAAAATAAAACACCATGATATATTATTACAAGGGGAAGTTTAAATTAAATGAAACCTGGATAATTACATGGGATGTATTTCACTGCTCAAGGAAAAGAGATCAAGGAATTTTTATTTAGTTAATTAAACAAGGCATCAATAAATGATGCTAGCTCTCTTTCTTACTCTTACACACAATACTCGGACTCAAACAAACACAATAACCATGCAGCATGCATTGAAAGTATCTGTTCATGGTGACAACACTGAAATATTTAATTTTAGTTAACTACTTCTTGCTGTCAAGAGTGTGGATCAGTTTAGTTAGTGTTGTGCAAAGGATGTCAATCCAGAAGTCTGATAAACTAACACAAAATCAAAAACGTCTTAGGAAAGCTAAAATAGAAGTCAGAATGCAGAAATATGTCCAAAACCATGTTCAAAATGATAGCTCAAAAAAATATGCTCAATGAAAAATTTAGAAAAAGATTTTCAAAGAGTTATAGGAACCTGAAACGATGTCCAAAAATGGGACACAAAAATTTCCTTAATGTTCGGGGTTATGGAAAAATAAGTCATCTTGCAACTAGGACAGAGGTCATGTACTCAGATGAGAATTGCAATGTGGCAATTTGTGTGAGGCCATCTTTAAACAGAAAAAAATTGAGAGGGACGGAAAATTGCACAACTATTATTGCCAACCTTTATCCAAAGTATTCTCCATTCCAATTTGACAACTTTGCTTTGAGATTGCTTCTGAATTTGTTAAAATAATAACAAAATATCAAGACAAAATAAGAGGAATTAAAATGTAGCAATTTTAATTTTAGTTGACCAGTTCTTGCTGTCAAGAGTGCGGATCAGTTTAGTTAATGTTTGTGTGAAAGATATCAATCCAGAGTCTGCTAAACTAACACAAAGCCATGATGGCTTAGGCAAGCTAAAATGGAAGTCAGAATGCGGAATAGGTTTTAGACCATCTTCAAAATGATAACTCAAAAAAAGATGCTCAATGAAAAGTTCAAAAAACGATTTTCATAAAGTTATAGGAACCTGAAATGATGCCCAAATATGGGACACAAAGATTCCTTAATGTTTGCTGTTAAAGGAAAATAAGTCATCTAGCTACTAGGACAGAGGTTATGTACTCAGATGAGAATCGCAATGTGGCAATTTGTGTGAGGCCATCTTCAAACAGAAAAAATTGAGAGGGACTGAAAATTGCACAACTATTATTGCCAACCTTTATCCATAGTATTCGTCATTCCAATTTGACGACTTTGCTGTGAAACTGGCTTCTGAATTTCTTAAAATAAAAACAAAATATGAGGGAATCAGAATGTAGCAATTTGTTTCGAGGCCATCTTCAAACAAAAAAATTGAGAGGCACGGAGAATTGCAAACTGTTGTCACCAACCTTCATCCAAAGTATACACACTTCAGTCTGGTGACTTTGCTCTGCGAATTGGCTATTAATACTCTACAATTACAAAACAATTATAGAAAAGAAACATAAGGCTTACTATCTCTTCCCCTCCATCCTCTCCTGACCTCACCTCCGTTCTATTTTCAACCACGTATATTATCTTGATCACATTTACTTAATGGTGCTTCACCCTCCTCTTTCTTTCCCCAAGAAAAAAAAGGGGGTATCCAGCAACGTGTCCGACGAAATATAAAGATAAAATATCCTCATTTCTTCCTCAGTGCATTCAACATTCAACTTTGCACAAACCATGAAAAATAAGATAAGGATAGAGAGTAAGAAAATCCTAGCAGATATCTAATTGTTCCACCCAGAAATAAATCACGCAAACATGTTTCAGAACATTACCCCCCAGGCACCAAAAACGAGAGTTTATACATCGACGGGGAAAAAGAACGAAAGGGGATTAACATGCTTATATCACCACAGAATTCAGAAAGAAACAACAGATCGATAATAAAGATGAGATCTTTTACCCTCAATCTTTCAGACAACACGGATGGAGTGATCTGCTTGTACTTTGGAACTTCGGAAAGCATCTTATCGTAGCTCGCCTGATCGAAGAGCACCGCGTTGTTCACCTTCTCCTTCTGCTTTCCCTTGCTCCACTTCTGCAATCCAAACCCTATTCACTTAGAGCCTATCCAACAACAAAAACCTCACCAACCTCCAACCATATCGCATTACCTTCTTCTTCTGCTTCCCTCCACCGGATTTGGCCGGTTTCGAGGATGGAGGAGGCGCCTTCTCCTTCTTCGGTGCCTGTCCCAAGAGTCAAAGAAGAGATCAGAGATTATAACCAAGCGAAAAATCAAAAACCGAATGAGAAGAGGACGAGAGAAAAGCGTGATCTTCTTACCATTCCAGAGGAGAAGTTGGGTTTCTACGAGGGCTTCAGAAGCCAATCTCAGCGGAGAAGGGAAGCAACGGCGTCAGTGCGGGCTTTTTGGGGAACGGATTTAAGAAATAGAGCGATCAGCGAGCTAGGGTTTCGCTGGGTTGGATTTCGGCAATTAACATGCCGAGTTATTTTAAATTTTAAACAACCACCTCCGCTTAGCTTATAATTAAATGCCCTTGTCAAGTCTAACAATTTCTGCTACAATTAAGATCGGGCCTTTGAGACCTGGGTCCGAGACGGCACGGCCCGGTCCAGGCTGTGACCCATTTCTAATTTTTGCAATAACTTTTGAATTATGTTTATACTAGATTGAGCAGAAAGATTTAATATATGATATGCATATCTAATATAAAATAATTATTCATCTAAAATGGGATGCAAAGAGTCATTTAATAATGCAAAGAATCGTTAAAAAAAAATTCAAATTCAGCACGGCTGGTGACCCATTCAAAATGGGTCAATGCCACCAGCATGGCCACCAGGGCCGTGCCGAATTTATTTATTTATTTTTTTGTCGTGCTTAACACGGTCCATTTGTTAATAAACCGTGCCAGGCACGGCACGGCAGGGCATGGGCCTGAGCCGTGCCATGCTAAGCATGAACCAGTAACCACCTCTATCCGGACCCAAGCCTATCCCAAAAGGAGAAGAAGAAGAAAGAAGCAGCCTAGTCCCAAAGAGACTCCATTTGATGGGCTTCAACCAGTCCTTGTTGGTCCATTTTCCAAACCCACTTGCAGAGTGTTATCTTTTATATGTTTTTTTTCAGCGACTAGCTTTCTTTATTTGATCATATAATGCATCATCTTTGCTGAATTTAGAGCTAATTTAGTTAGTTGCCCGTGAGATGAGAGTGACTCCCATGGCATTCTCAACTCCATATGCTCCAGACACCCGTTAGCATTTAGATGAGACCTATCTAAGGAGAAAATAGCCTCCTGGCATTAGGATGCACTGCCACCACATTAGGACGCTGCCTTTCAATAAACCCCCAGCAGCCTGAAGGCAGGACGAGAATGCATGCAATCCACAAGTCTGCAAGCTGAACCGTTTCCAAACCTCTCGAGTCTCAAGAAAATAATGAGTTATCATTGCTGCACTATTAGCAACGAGCACTCATTTGATTCCTGTCAGCAATACATCTGAGATCCTCTAGTAAGCTAGGAGCTAGGCTGGCACCACACCAAGTTAGCAAGTCACTTGCCCCCATCCCTTGTATTTTAATCCCAAAGAAATTAAGAGGACTTTTCAGAATTATGGTCGAAGAGATCTTTGCATTAAAATCATTTTGACAAAAAGAATCAATGACTCAAAGCACATCCTCAAACAGACATATGAGCTCCAGTAACATGTCAACTTCGAAGTTTCTGAATAGACTAATTAAACTAGTTGTCCAAGGAAACTGCCGACTTTAAAGGAGAAATGGACATGAATAAATATGAGAATCCATGAGTCCAAGCAATAGGTCAATAAAATCTGTTCAGCTTTCAGTGACTCCTCACGATTGCTCAATGCAGGGATTGACCCACCTTCCATGATGCCCCCATTAAATTCTTCATATGGATGATGTACATTTGGAAATGTTGAGCAACAAGTTGGCTGACCTGAAACAGTGAAATGCTCTTCATCTAACTTCCATCATGAAAGTAATTCTGTTGTGTTGACGTTCCAGAAGCACTATTCCAGTAATTTATTTTGCAATAGATAACGGAACACGAAGAATGCTGGAGTCGCATCGTAAACTCGGAAATGTCGAGCTAATAGTTCCTAGTAGCTCTATTCTTCCCATCAGCCGGTTCTGCTAATAGTTCTTGTTTTTCTCGTTCTTGACCTCTTCTGTACTTCCAAATAACGTAATCTCTGATTACATTCTTGAACTTCTCTACATAGTCAAACAAAATCCCCAATATCAACTATACCTTTCCCATATCTGGCTTAAACTCAGAGAAATAATAAAGCCTTTCAACATTGTGTTCTTCATCAAAAGGAATGAGAGTGCTAAGTTTTTCTGACGTTAGAATCTTGTGACAGATTATCATCGGTTTCAAATTAACCTCAATTTTCTTCCTTTATGCTTTTCTCGATAGTTTTTATTCTCTTGTACATCAGTATCAATATTTTCACCATGCATAATATCATCTAGACCATCACTGCTATCCGATTCATTTATATAATCACTATCTCCCTCATCATTTACATCAAAATCGGTATGATATTCCTCATCATCTACATTATCAAAATGACCTTTAATAACCTCATAATCTATTTTTTAGGATTTAGCAGTGTTGCTGCTGAAATCTATCCTCCGACTCGGACATGATCGGGCTGCATCGCGGACTCTCCGCTTGGGTGAACCTGCAAAACAGTCCTCACGCAAGAGACGTTGGGGGTGGCCCTCTGCGGAAGACCCTCCGACGCTCAAGTCAGTGGAAATTAGCAATCAACAAAATGGAGAGAAGGCTCTCGCTAAAGAGTCCATCCAGGGCTCTGAGCAGAGCGCTAATGGCGGAAGCTAAGGCAGAAGGAGAGAGGGTTTCAGTGAGCAAGTGCGTGTACCTGAGGAGTCGGCAGACGACTCTATTTATAGAGGATCACCTGATTCCCTGGAGGCATCGTGGGTCCGAAAGTCGTTAGGATCTGAATCCAGTTTGTTATGAGGTCGGTAGGATTCGTATCTTGTTGGTTAGGGGATCGACGGCTAGGAGAGCTTGTTGATGTCTCGAGATTTGGTGAGGACATAGGCTCCAGGGCCCTAGGCCACTCTCGCGGGTCCTAGGTTACTTCCGGATATGATTTATGTTTGGAATCTCACAAATTTGGGTTCTCCTGCGTCGAATTCCGTAGAGGCATAGATATCGCTCGGGCTAGGCCGAGCGATGGGAGAGATCGGCTAGAGGAGCCGAAAGATGACATAGCTCGGCTGGGGCCGAGAGATGATATAGCTCGGCTGGAACAGAAAGATGATATAGCTCGGCTAGGACCGAGAGATGACATAACTCGGCTGGAACCGAGAGATGGTATAGCTCGGCTAGGGCTGAGAGATGATACAGCTTGGCTGGAACAAAGAGATGACATAGCTCGGCTAGGGCTTAGAGATGATATAGCTCGGCTGGGCCGAGAGATGATATAGCTCGGCTGGAACCGAGAGAGAATATAGCTCGGCTGGGGCCGAGAGAGATGATCTGCGCCTTAGGAGTCCTTGGCTTGGCGAGAGGCTAAGGCGCCCCAACTTACCGAGGCCGACCTATCTCGGGCGGGTGTCACATAGTGGGTAAGAATCAGGACTAGCCCTAGCCATGTGCACAATTATTGACACACAGTGATTTTACCCCTCAACACATGCCCCCCACTCCCTAGTTCGAAACGTAAGTTCGGGCATAGGGAGTATAATTCCAGGTGGCATAACTTGAACGGATGGATCCGGGTTTGATAGCCTGTGCAATGATGCCCTATTTAATGCTGCGCGGTTGCCGTGCCTTTGTGAGATGTGCCTTATAGGGCACGTCACATAAGGCTCCTTTGAGGCAGCGGTTGGGGAATTGCCACGTAGCAAATCCCGGTTTTTACGGCGTCCTCAATGGTGGTTCCGGGCATCTCGGTTGGGACGCCCTATCTTTATCTTAAGGCGGTTTCTTTGAGGGAAAGCAAAGTCGAAATGACGTCGTCCCTGTTCGCAGCGCTCTTTCGTTCTTCTTCGGAGAATCTTGCTCTATGCTTCCTCTGTAATTTCACTCGGTGCTTCTCTCGGCCAGTAGGATGATGAGCCCCGACAATATGGTTTTGGAGATTGCCGCCGAGGATTTGGGGAGAATACGCCAAAAGTATGGCATTCCCTCGAATATTCTTCTGACATTGCCGGAGCCCGAGCATAGGGTTTCGCAAGATCTGGAGCGCGGGGTCTTTCTTTATGAAGACAGTCTGAAGGCGAGCCTTCGATTTCCCCTTCATCCCTTGGTGAAGGAAATCATGAGATTCTACAATATTTGCCCGACAATGGTGGCTCCCAACAGTTGGCGCAGCATCGGGTTTATCTCAATGTGCAGCCGGATTCAGGTAACGATAATTCTTTCTCTCTTTCGTGCCTGTTATTATCTGATGCATGGGAGAAAATCAGAGTGGCCTTACATTGGACCCCAGAGGTCATTCAAGACGATAATAGATAAGCCATCGTCTATAAAGGAGTGGAAGGTCAGGTTTTTTATTGCCGAGGGAACATTGGCTTCGATTTTCTCTGGGGATGGGGAAACTTTGTTCGAGATATGAAAGCACATCCGATTCTATCTGAGCAGGAGAAGGAGGACTTGGAGGTCCTTCGCGATAGTAGGACGTTTTCGGCCAATGATTTACTATCGGAGGAGGCTCTTTTCGTCGGCGGGCTTAGCCTCCTTGACCCGCATAGTAAGTTTTTTCCTTTTTCCATCGATTTTGTTCGAGCAAGTATGTCTCGGTCTGACCGCTTGCTCTTGTTCCCATAGCCAAGAAGTCTAAACTATCGGGCCGCATAAAGAAAGGGATGAGCAAGCGCCCGAGGGAGAGTAGCGGAGGGGAGAAACGCAAGCCCGAGAAGATGGCTCATTTTTTCGAGGAGCGCTCGCCAGAGGTTGAAGCAGTCGTGGCGGAGGCGCTGAAAGCAGAGGAGTACACGGAGAGGACTGCTGAGGCCCCCTGTCCTCTAGTGGTGGAAATAGTAGACAACCTGGATGAAACTCCGTCGGCTTGTCTGGAGCCTCCTCTTTTGAAGGTGAGCCAATGGGTGGCACGGCGGAGGTCGGTGCCTCTGAGGGCCCTCCTCCGAGCGAGGAAATGCCTCTGGCCTTGGCAGGAGGACATGAGGGATTTAGGGGCGGCGACGTTGGGCCGACTGTAGTGGAGGCTCAAAAGGAGCCTACGGCTGGAGAACTTCCTCCTGGAGTGGTTGGGGAATTGATGAACAGACCGAGGCATTGGTGGAGCCTGCGGGGGAGGAGCAGGTGCCCATGATCGAGGGAAGGAGCTCGGACAAGGGGAGAGAGCAAGGTAAAGGTCTTGCAGCCGAAGCTTCTTCCACCAAAGTTTGGGAAAACTGGCGCCTGGGCTGGCCGAGTTATCCGAAGAATCCCAGGTTAGAATTCTGCTGAGGGAGGCCGAGAGGTCAAAGGCTTCTCAGTCGGAGGTCATCCATACCGATCCTTCGGACGGGACGGTCAGCCCGGTAGCTCGGAATCGCCGTCGAGGCGGCGTTTGCTGCCCTAATGAGGTCAACACTGTACCTGGATGCAGGTCCCTCGGCGAATGAGTTCACAGACCTAGACCTGGTTGACGCCGCATTTGGCCAGCGGAATGGTGACGAAGCCCATCTTCTCCCGAGATCAACAATTCTACCCTCATGGGGCTAGCCAGGTCCTACATCTTCCGGGTGAGTTATTATTCCCGAGTAGTGAGTGCTTTCTGGTTAGCTTGGTCGCTCTCTTCTCACTTGTGCTTCATTCTGCAGAGTGCTTTGATCACCAGGGCACTGTGCTGGCGCTTGAACCTGGCGACAGGGGCCAGCGCCCAGGCCAGGAGAGTCAGCGCCGAGCTTCGATCGCGAGCGGAGGCGTCTGATACATTTGAACAAGCTCTGGGTACCGCCAACGAGAATTTGGTGAAGATGAGGGTGCTGCATCAGGCCGCCCTAGATGACGCGTCCAAGCTGAGGCTCGAAGTTAAAGAGCTACGAGGGCTCCTGGCGAGGTACGATGATGCATGCCTAGGAGTTATCGCAGATCAAGTCTAGGCATGCTGAGAAATGGAGACTGTCAAGAAACAGTTTAGTGAAGCCTAGGCAGGCAGAGGAGAGAAGTCGTCGAGGAGAGAAATCGCCTGAACAAGATGCTTGGCGAGTTGGAGGAGAAGGTACGGCAGCTCAACCGTGGTATAGCTGACAGGATGACAGGATCAAATGGCACCAGGAAAAGTTAACCCAACTCGATAGCGAGCTCTCCCAAGCCTGGGGAGAAGCTGACAGTAGGCAGTCGAAAGATCAGTGATCTCAAGGGCAGAATCGAGCGGGTTAAGGCCGATAAATTAAGGGCTTTTGACGAGGTCAAGGAGTTGACCCAGAAGTTATCCTGGCAGGAGGAGGAGGTATGGTACTACCCCTTTTTGGCTTCCCTTGCTGGCTCACGTGGTACTGGCTAACTCTATTTTTGCAGATGAAGAAGGCAGAGCTGGAGAACCGGAGCCAGATGCGGACCCTGCAAGAGGAATTGGCATCCAATCGAGGGAGGAGCTCAGAGCTCGAAAGGCGAGTCGCTGAGACCGAGGAGCAGATTGCCTTACTGCGGAGTCAAACTGCTGAAACTGAGGGGCAGGTCGCCTTACTTCGAAATCATGCTGCTGAAGCTGAGATGCGGCTCACTCTACTCAAGGGTGAACAAGATGCAACCTGTGCCGACGCCTTCCAGCTTGGTGTGGAGGACGTTCGAAGTAAGATATCCAAGGAGCATCCAGAATGGGACCTCTCTTCTTGGATGTTGAAACCTCTGAGGCTTGTACCCCAGGAGCTGAAGAGATGAATATGATGATGCTTCGGACGTTGACCTCGACGCTATTCTGGATGCTAGTGAGGCCGCGGCCCCTGAAGGACGCCTCAAATCCGTTGCCGAGGAAATGACAACCTTTGAAGTGGGCGAAACGAGCCAGGCTTCCCCAAGCGTTGTTGAGGGCACTGCTGGAACTGATCCAGCTCCTGACCCCTGAGAGTTATTTGTGTACTTTTGCCTTTTTTAGACATGTAGTTTGGTCTGGATTTTCAATGAACGGGCCCTCGGCCCCCATTTGCTTGCCTTTTTAGTCAATCTTTTTATCACAGACTTCCTTTCGACTGTGAACAAGTTATGACTTGTTCGCGCCGTTTGGTCGATTAGTTCGGATTTGAGTAAACATCCTGATCGAGACCGAGGTATAGGGATAGCTCTGGTGAAGCCGAGAGATGCGATAGCTCGGCTTAGGCCGAGTAATGCAGTCACTCGGCTGAAGTTGTGAAATGCAATAACTCGGCTAGAACCGAAAGATTTGGTAGGTCGACTAGAGAGGACCAAGAATTACAGAAGCATCTTGGTTAGGACTGGGGTGATTCGGCTTATCCAGGGTGAAGACGCGGGCGCGCCTTGAGCGCCGAGGGATTATCATGATCCTTCTCGATTGAGGAGCAGAACTCTTCGTCTCCCATGAATGCCCGCTAAGGCGGTGACACGTGGCATGTCCCAGCCGTAACATTCGGGTTAGTGGCTTTGGCAATCGGCATGCCGCTGGGGGCACTTTAAAAAGGGCGGAGGAGTGCTATCTATAACTATCTTCTCAGCTGATCTTCTAAGATTTTTAGTACTGAAATGGCTTCCGGAAGTGGGGGACGATCAAATGGAAGGCCAAACAGCGGTATTGATGGCTGCGGGGGGCTGCGCTGGAGCCGCACCATGGTGACAGTCGACGGAGAGGTTTTAGCTTCGCTGTTCGCAGACCGCGAACAAATTATGAAGGCGGCCGAGCAGTATCTGACCATTTCCATAAGGGAGATCGAGCTTCTCCGCGAAGCCAACAATCGGCTGGAGAGGCAGGTGGTATCCCTCCAACAACAGGTGGGTGAGCCGGGTCCACGACGGGGGGAGAGCTCAACGGCGTCCCGAGGGAATGATAAGCCCCTGTTAGGGCCAATGTATCTTCATTTTTATCTTTCCCCTTTTTCATGATGAATGGAAGAAAAAATTTCTGCAACTCCCGCGTTTGCTGTTATTTTTTGTAATGCTTGTTTTTATCATGTGAGCCTCGTAAACGATACACCCCCTTGAGGAATCCCAGTCAATCTCTGCAAGACTTAAAATGCGTGTTCATGCTTTGGCCGAAGTAAAGGGAACTTCACAAGTTCCGATCAGGGTGCAATGTATCGCATGGTTTGGCCGAAGTATAAAGGGTGCTTCGTTATCACTGAGACAATGGCTGCTATCCTGGCTCGGATCAAAGCAAAAGGCCGCGTTCAACCACGCTATGCTGAAGAGATACTTCGGTTTATTCTGAAGTATAGAGGCAGTTTTGGCCTTAAGCAGAAGCATAGTGCAATATCTCGTTTATGCTAAGGCATAATGGGTAGTTGGGCCGGAGCGAAGGATATCGAGATGTCCTCACTGAGGAGTACTTGGCTTCTATGCCTTTTTATGACTTTGTCGATGCTTTTACCTTTTCCAAGGAGCCGATCTTCTCTTTGCCGAAAAGGATAATACGGCTCTGCGGTTTGCGAAAGGTCACCTCGGCGCTTTCCAGGGACACTTATTATGCCGACTTTTTCAAGGCGGGTCATTTCGACGTACGATGCAAGTGCTTGTTTGCCATTGGAGGGTGTCATTTTCACCGGGATTTTTCAGGTCTGCCCGTATCTCTAAGATCAATGGGCGATTTTCTGCATTTAAGACCTGTGATCCGGGATCAGAGAAAATCTTCTGGCGTATGTCATGGGCTGAACAACACGTTTGGCGCGCATCAAGGGGCGCTATTTTCATCCTAGGAGGCCATGTGGCAGCGCGGATAGGGCATTTTGAATCTCGGAGCTTTCTGCTTTAACAGCTACTCCCGATCCATTTTGCCTATAAAAAGGGGAGGAAGGGGCCGTGCTAGGCCATCCTCAAAATTTTCTTCTCTATGAGCTATGAAAGTTTTCATAATGTCTGCATCCCTGAAGCTGAGAGTGGAGGGACTGAGTTTTCCTTTGTAAGCCACCTTCCTACGGATAGTCGGGGTGATGAAGGAGCCGCTGGAGAGCAGCTCACCTCAAGGGAGGAGCTTCAGAGATCATATGGAGAGCGCACAGGAGATCCGCAGAGATCACATGGAGAGCGCACATATACGCTTCCTGTGTGTCCTTTGTGGTTTGCTATGGGGGTCGCAGGGTAGGAAGTGCACATGTACCCCCGTAGCATGCGCGGACTTTTCCTTCTCCCTCTGGCTGGATGCTTAGCCCCTCCGTGCGGGGAATCTTCCGCCATGTGAAGAGGGAGTTGAGAGCAGTGTGGGGCTGATGGTCCCCTATCTCTCTCAATCGAGCAGCGGCCTATAGCCCAGCATTCCACCTAGGGGGAAGCTTCCTCAGCATCAGCATCCGTGGGTCTGCGCCTCTTTTTGGATCTCTTAATTCATCCAGAGGACCCGTGGGAAGCCGGCCTTGCTATCTATCAGGGCGAGCTGGCTGGTCGCCTGATCTTTTGGATTGGATGCCGAAGCATCATTGTTAACTAAAGCTGACTGAGCAGTTTGGCCGAGCTATTTACTCATTTTTATTTCTTGTGCTTTGATGCACTTATAACTCCTTTCAGGATGTTGTAACTTTTCTTTTGATGAGGAAATAAAGAAAGTTTTCATTCCTTCCTTCTTTAGCACTTGC
Source organism: Calamus simplicifolius (assembly GCA_900491605.1). Lineage (NCBI taxonomy): Eukaryota > Viridiplantae > Streptophyta > Magnoliopsida > Arecales > Arecaceae > Calamus > Calamus simplicifolius. The sequence goes on from UESW01004141.1 coordinate 928,894, forward strand.
TTCTTTTTTGCGCTGAGAGTTGTTGCTCCCATATTATGCTTCTTATGTCGTAGCATATTTCGGCAGCGCTATTGCTGCTTTGTTCTTGCTAAGATTAATGTCCGGTCCTCAGTAGAGAACACGTATATCCATGCACGAGTCAAAGAGGGACCTGGGCGGTCCTGTGGAGTCATGAAGTAAGCATGATCCTGTTTGCAGAACAAAGCTTGTATTTCTTCAAGGAAAGACAACTCGTGACATATTTTTGCTGTCGAATAGTGGGAGGTCATTTGCCTCTACCGAGGTATAATAGGATGCCTCAGTTGCGTTAGGGCATTGGAGAGATTACTTGAATAGGGCGGAGCCTTAGGATATCGCTCGGTTGTTGCCGAGGATCAAGGATATCACTCGGTTGTTGTCGAGGTTTTTATCCTTTGGCTCTGGTCGGGGCTTGTTAGCTGCCCGAACCTTGAGCGATGTTTTGAAGATTATTTAATCCGGCCGGGGATTGTAAGCTGCCCGAATCAGAACGATACTTCTCTAGCATTGGTTCGGTCGGGGCTTGTAAGCTACCCGAACCCGAATCAAGCTTTGGAGATTGTTTGGTTCGGTCGGGGCTTGTAAGCTGCCCGAATCTGAATCAAGCTTTGGAGATTGTTTGGTTCGGCCGGGGCTTGTAAGCTGCCCAAATCCGAACGATATTTCTTTGGCATTTGGTTTGGCCGGGGCTTGTAAGCTACCCGAACCCGAATCAAGCTTTGGAGATTGTTTGGTTCGGCCGGGGCTTGTAAGCTGCCCGAATCTGAATCAAGCTTTGGAGATTGTCTGGTTAGGCCGGGGCTTGTAAGCTGCCCGAATCCGAACGATATTTCTTTGGCGTTTGGTTCAGCCGAGGCTTGTAAGCTACCCGAACCCGAATGATAATTCTTTGATGCTTGGCTTGGCCGGGGCTTGTAAGCTACCCGAATCCGAACGATATTTTGGAGATTGTTTGGTTCGGCCGGGGCTTGTAAGCTACCCGAATCCGAATGATAATTCTTTGACGCTTGGCTCGGCCAGGGCTTGTAAGCTGTCCGAATCCGATTGGTACTTTGGAGATTGTTTGGTTCGGCTGGGGCTTGTAAGTGCCCGAATCCGAACGATGCTCTTTTGACGCTTGGTCGGCCGGGGCTTGTAAGCTACCCGAACCCGAATCAAGCTTTGGAGATTGTTTGGTTCGGCCGGGGCTTGTAAGCTGCCCGAATCCGAATCAAGCTTTGGAGATTGTCTGGTTCGGCCGGGGCTTGTAAGCTGCCGAATCCGAACGATATTTCTTTGGCGTTTGGTTCGGCCGGGGCTTGTAAGCTGCCCAAATCCGAACGATGCTCTTTGATGCTTGGCTTGGCCGGGGCTTGTAAGCTATCCGAATCCGAACGATAATTCTTTGATGCTTGGCTCGGCCGGGGCTTGTAAGCTACCCGAATCTGAATGATAATTCTTTGACGCTTGGCTCGGCCGGGGCTTGTAAGCTATCCGAATCCGAATGATATTTTGGAGATCACACGGCTCCTAGCTACGCCGGGAGCGCTCGACCATACCATGCCTTCGTGGGATGCAATTTGGCCTAACCGAGATACGTAGCTCTGGCTTAGAGATCGGCCTAACCGAGATATGGAGATTTGGCTCAAGGTGATAGCTCGGTCGTGCCGAGAATGGATGCGTGAATGACATCTATTTTCTATTGCGACTTTTTGAAAGAACAACCGTAGCGGTTTTGCTGCGGATCATAAAACAAGATGCCAAAGCTGTAAATGGGGCGAGTCTATAGAGAGCGTACTCTATTGATGATATATGCGGAGGTTGTCCGAACTCCACGTCCAGGGAATGGATTTCCCGTCCTGGAGCTTGTAGGTGCCGGGCCCGATAACTTCCGCTACTTGGTAGGGGCCTTCCTAGTTCGGAGATAATTTTCTCTGCTCCAGTAGCTTGGAGACGGATGCTTTCCGGAGGATAAGATCGCCGGGCGAGAAGGATTTGCCCTTGACTCTAGAGGCATGGTAGTGGGCCACTCTTTGCTGGTACACGGCCATTCTGATTCGAGCTTTTTCCCTGATTTCTTCCACCAAGTTAAGATTGGTTCGGAGCTGCTCGTCGTTAGTTTCTTCTGAGTAGCTTTCCACTGCAGAGAGGAGAGGCCTATTTCACGGGGATGACGGCTTTCGTGCCAAAGGCCATCCGAAACGGGGTCTCACCGGTGGGGATTCTCTGGGTAGTGCGGTAGGCCCATAGAACATGATGAAGTTTGTCTGCCCATCTGCCTCGGGCTCTGGTGAGCCGAGCCTTAATCCCTTGAAGTAGGGTCCGGTTTGTTACCTCGGCTTCTCCGTTGGCTTGCTGATGCCCCACTGAAGTGAGGCGATGGCTGATGCCATGATCCTCGCAGAACTCCCAGAATTTGGGATTATCAAATTGCTTGCCGTTGTCGGTGATGATGGTATGTGGGAGGCCAAAGCGACAAATGATGGATCTCCACACGAAGTCCTGGCCCGAGCTTCGGTTATCTAGGCGACTGCTTCGACCTCGACCCACTTGGTGAAGTAGTCGATAGCGATAAATATAAATTTTCTCTGTCCAGTGGCAAGGGGAAAAGGGCCAAGAATGTCCATCCCCCACTTAGCGAAAGGCCAAGCGGAGGAAATAGGGATCAAACTAGCAGAGGGGAGCCTCTGAATGCTGGAGTGCCTCTGACACGGGTCACAGGCTCGAACGAGATCATCGGCATCCTTTTGCATGGTAGGCCAGTAATATCCCTAGCGCAGTACCTTATGGCACAGAGATCGACACCCCAGGTGGTTGCCGCAGATTCCTTCATGTACTTCCCGAAGAACATAATCAGCTTCAGACGGGCGAAGGCATTTAAGCAGCGGCATGGAAAAGGACCGCTTATACAGCTGATCGTCGATCAGCACATAGTGAGTAGCTTGCAATCTTAGCTTCCTTGCTTCCTTGCGGTCGGCTGGGAGCGACCCTTCTTTAAGATACTTTAATATGGGTCAAACCAGGATGGCTCGACCTCAATCTGCATCACTCGGTCTGCCTCCGCGATGCTAGGTTTCTCCAGGATTTTCAGGGGAAACTTTTGCTTGGAACTCATCGACTCCGCAGTCGCAAGTCAGGATAACAGATCGACATGAGCATTTTTGGATCTGGGGATCTGGATAACTTCAAATTCAGAGAAGTGAGAAAGCAAGTCCCGCACCTGCCGGAGGTACCGAATCATGTTTGGCTCCCGGGCCTCGAATTCGCCCTGCCGTGACTGGCCACCAACTGAGAGTTGGTAAAGGCATTCAGTCTCTTCACTTTTAGATCACGAGCGATTCAGAGTCCAGCAAGCAGGGCCTCATACTCGGCTTCGTTGTTGGAGGCTGGAAAGGAGAATCGAACGCCGTACTCAAAGGTCGTCCCCTCGGGGCTGGTGAGGATCAACCAGCACCAAAGCCATTGGCATTGGAGGATCCGTCGACATGGAGGAGCCATAGGGCGTCAGATCTTGGATGCTCGAGGGTGTCCAGAGTGGAACCATCTTCCGGGATGGTGCACTCAAGGAGGAAATCAGCTAGAATCTGAGCTTTGATGGCTGGCGAGGTTGATAACGGATATCATGCTCGCTTAACTCAATGGTCCATTAGCCATTCTTCCTGATGTCTCCGGGCGATGGACCACCGCCTTGATGGGCTGATCGGTAAGGACCATCACAGAATGTGCTTGGAAATATGGTCGTAATCTCCAAACCAATATTATTAGGGCCAAGACCAGCTTCTCGATTCGGGTGTACCTTGTCTCGGTGTCCCGGAAGAGGAGGAGGTTGAGGGAGTTGGCGCTCGATTTCCATAAGGATCTCCGCTCTTGGAGCAGTAAGCGGAGTAAATCGATTGAACCTCCTAGGCAGGCTCCGGGTGTGGTTCCTTGGCAGCGGTTGAGGAATCCTTTGGCGGCGAGGCGGGCTTGGCTGACGGGTGGGTCGGCGCTTATCTGAGCCCTTGGGCTCCTTCTTCTTCGTAAGCTCAGCTCGGGCAGCTCTCCGTGATTCTTCGACTCTTGCATATTTGTCTGCCAGAGCCATCATGTCGGAGAGGTTTAGAGGGTAGCTGACCTCCAGCGCCAGGTAAAAATCACTTTCCTTCAGTACTCTGCCTGCCAGGACGAACATGGCCACCTCATGATTAAGGTGGTCTACCTCTAGCATGGCCGTGTTGAAACGGCCGCGATACTTCTTCAAAGACTCCCCCTCTCTTGCTTAACCTTAGAGAGGGAGTCGGACCTCCGTCTGTGACGGCGGCTGCTGACGAACTGGCTGATGAAGAGGCGCTCAACTCATCGAAGGAATTAATGGAACCTGGTTTCAAAGCATTGAACCAGGTTCGAGCATATCTCCTGAGGGTGGAGGGGAAAGCGCGGCAGAGGGTCGCATCTGATGCCCCGTGGAACATCATGATCGATCAGAAGCTGCTGAGATGATCGTCGGGGTCGGAGGAGCCATGATAAGGCTCAATGGCAGGCAGCTTGATGTGGGAGGGAATCACTTCCTCCATGATCTTCTTAGAGAAGGGATGCCCTGCTCCATCTTATTTTGAAGCGGATGGGCCTGCTTGGCGGTGTCTAGCTCTTGACGTATTTTCTGGAGCTGGCGACGGATATCCCTATCAGGAAAAGCAGAAGGGGCAGGACGAAGAGGATACTAAGACGTGTTGAATCATGCGAGAGACACCGGGGAGAGAGATCAGGCCCACCGAGATCTAGGAAGATCTCTGCCGTGGACTCCTTGGGGAGCTAGCTCAGCTTCTCTGAGACGGCGAGGGGGTCCGCAACCTCAAGCGGGCCGAAAGAAGAGGCCGCTAGATGAGCGGGGGCTGCATCCTCCTTAGGGGGATGAGGGGCAGGAGCAGCCGGACGGGGGGCTCCGGGGCACCCTAAATCAGATGGGCCAGAGCCGGACTTGCTGGACCAGTGAGGCGAACTGGTCCTGGGTCACCGAGGCCGCCAGTGGCGATGGAGTCTCGACTGGCAGTGGTGGCGGCGCAACACTGCTTGCCGGATCAAGCCTTTGGGAGGCGACCTGATCTCGGGCTTCGGAGATAGCCTTTCTTCGGTTGGCCATGGGAGGAGTTCTCTTTCAGATCGAGATCCTTATCTCCTGGATTACAAGTTTATGGGACTTGAGGGCCCTTCCTCTAGCAATTTGTTGCTGCTGAAATCTGTCTTCTGACTCGGGCGCGATCGGGCTGCAGCGCGGGCTCTCCGCTTGGGTAGACTGCAAAACAGTCCTTACGCGAGAGGCATTAGGGGTGACCCTCTGCGGAAGGCCTCCGACGCTCAAGTCAGTGGAGATCAGCAATCAACAAAATGGGAAGAAGGCTCTTGCTGAAGAGTCCCTCCAGGCTCTGAGCAGAGCGCTAATGGCGGAAGCTAAGGCATAAGGAGAGAGGGTTTCAGTGAACAAGTATGCATACTTGAGGAGTCGGCAGATGACTCTATTTATAGAGGATCACCTGATTCCCTGGGGGCGTTGTGGGTCCGAAAGTCGTTAGGATCTGAATCCAGTTTGTTATGAGGTCGATAGGA
>UESW01004141.1:939015-988004 GCA_900491605.1 Calamus simplicifolius
TATATATATATATATATATATATATATAGACGTAAAGAACGAGTACTTGTTCTTTCATTCGTGATTATAGTTTCAAGCATGATGTTTGTTGTAGCCAAATCATCCTCCTTGAGCGTCCACGAGCGTTCAATCGTCTTCTCCGACGAGCCAAGGATCTTCCGGCAAACCTCTCGCGCTTGGAAGCCTGCAAAAAGTTTCAGGGACCGAAGATTTGCTCAAGTCAGTGCTTTGAGCAACAGCCATGAGCTTGAAAGAGCAACGGAGAGGAGAGCTCTCTGCGTACGTGTATGAGCATTTAGGAGTGTTGTGGTTACCTGGTCGAGAGATCCCTCTTATCCCTTTTATTGATGCTTGAAGCTTGCTAGTCTTGGGGCATGATCACTTGTCAGAACATTGATGATGGAGGCAACATAGTGAGGATGGCCTCCATATGATTTACCAGAGCTGTAGGTCACGTCCAACCAAAAAGGGGCCATAGCAGAATTGGCAGGTGTTGCTTGGTTTGGACAACTGTCACAGGTTGCTGCAGGGCGTGGGCGACTGTTGCGGCGTTTGCCAGGTGTGTCCCTCATGCTATCTTTCTGATGTCTTATGCGGACAGTGGTGAGTGATGGAGCCAGGCACGTGGGTCTTGCCATGTGGCCGCCCTGTACGAAATGATAGCCAGAGTCAGAAGTCCGTCACTTCGGAGGTAGCCGAGAGCGAGGACGAAGCCGTGGCTGAGAGTGAAGAGGGCCACGAAATATTGCTCCTGCATGGCACTGTTCACACCTCCTTCTTTGGGTTACGAAGGAGGTGCATGCCAGAGCGTTCTCTATTGCATGAGATATTGATTGTATTGCACGGTTCATATCCCTCTCATCGTGCTACAAGGGAGGTGCCACACTCCACCCTCCAAGGCTAGCCACTGCTAGGGGGTTGGAGTCGGGTCTACTGTTGGGAGCCGAGGCCGATGATGTGGTAGTCGGGGCCGAGAGAGCTGCCTCGGGTTGGTGTCGGCCAAGGGCCTCCGAGAGGTAGAGTCGGGAGATGTGACTGGCTTCATGCGATGAAGGAAACCACAGGTCCAAGGACACATGCTGGCCGAGAGAGAGTCGAGAGGCATGGAGCGACCCTTCGAAGCTGCTCGGAGTCGAGGCCAAGGGGCAGTAGTCCGAGTCGAGGCCGAGGGGGCAGCAGTCGAGAGCCGAGGCCGAGGGGGAAGCAGTCCACGGAGGCAGGGGCTGAGTGCATGGCCCTTTGGGTGGCAGAGGCTGAGGCACGGAGTCCCTCGGCTTGGCCTCAGGAGCTGGGACCCAAATCCGGGGGTCTGCTGAGGGAGCCTCTGGACTCGGGAGTCGAGGGGGAGTTGGTCAGACCCAGGAGCTTGCAATCAGCAGCCAAGGTGGCCTCGACAGCGGGGGAGCCAAGATAGAGCCTCATCGGAGCAGAAGCCTGGACGAATGCTGGAACTGGGCATGGTCAGGACCCATGCACGTAGCTTTTGGACCCATGCATGCGGGGCACGAGTTGGCTGATGTTTGAGTTTTGGAGGCTAGGACAGCCTTGGGATCGGCTGAGGGGGAGGCTCTATTTAGACTCGGGGGCTGCTGTCGGCAGTCGAGGTGGCCTCAGCAGCGGGGGAGCCGAGGCTGGCATGATGTCGGCCGAGGGTGAGTCGGACTGACTGCCCAAGGCCAGCTGAATGGCTGGGGGCTGGTGATGTGGCCGTGTTGTTGCCGAACCAGGAGGAAGTCGGGGACATCCGAAAGCATGGAGTCAGGGCCAAGGGGGCATTAGCCAGGAGCTGGAGAGTCCGGGGATGCCCGATGCTCTGCCCCTCCCGAGAGACTAATGGAGAGAGAAACGGGAGAGCGGAGGAGTCGGGATGACTAAGAGCAGACAGGTGTCGGGATGATGCTCTTGGGGTCGGGACGACCATTGGGAAGTCACGTCACTGAAGCTGCTAGGAGCAGGATCGTGAAGTCGGATCGCCTGGAGTCGTCCAGAGCCAAAGTTGTGGAAGGTTCTAGGCTCGGTTAGCCTTCGAGATGCAGTAGGGGAAAGAGAAAGGGAGGGAGATGGGGTTTACCAGTCATCTCCTCGCTTGGTGGCCTCCATTGGGAGAGCCTCTGGCACGAGACTGAGACTAGCCTTGGCTTGGTCTCATCCCTTCCTCCCCTGCTTTTTTGGGACGTGAACCTCACTCTTTTTCTCATTATGGCCTCCTGAACCTATTGTCAAAGGGAGAGAGAGAGAGAGAGAAATGGGGTCAAAGCTGATCAAGCCAAAGCCCTTGACTTGACCCCTCCACCTCCTGAGTTTTCTATCCTTTCTCTCCTCCCTCTATAGCATCTCCCATGTCCATTACCAGGGGGATTCGGACCATAGTACTGGGGGCTCGTTTAACGGCAGTGTCTTTCGGTTGGAGGTTGGCCGAGTACGAAGTGAGCCGAGAAGGAAAGGCAGCTACCTAGGCCGAGTGCGGTCATTGCCGCCTATGGGGTCACTGGCCCCATCAGATGCCCTCACACTTCTGAGCTTGTACGACCGCGTGCCTTGCATCTGCCAAGCGATAGAAGTGTAGAATTCTTCATCTTTGCACCTGTCTTTTTACGCTTGCTTTGGGTCTGATTCCTTCTGAAGGGATCTTTTCTTTTTGCATTGCTTTGGATAATTTGTGTCTGCCTTGTGTGGACTTTTTGCCTACTCAAAGAACTCAAAGAACTTTAAGCAATATTGGAGGTAAGTTGATTACCTTTGATTGGCTAAGGGCAACCAATAATTCTCTCCCGATGCGGAGTCTGGAAGTGGATGCTCATTAAGTATGAGTCAAGAGTTGACCTCTCCCGGCTGTGAGCTGATTGGGTCTTCTCTTTGTTGTTATCTACCAGCTTGGAGTTGCCAAGGCAGACTTGGGGCCGTTGAGGCTGAGATGAAGCTGTTGGGGCCAGAATGAAGCCATTGAGGCTATGATGATGCCGTGAGAAAAAGTTGTGGTTGTCGGGAGCCTTTTAAACCCCGAAGGATGACCCGAGGGTGTGACCATGCTCGAAAGCCTTTTGAATCCCGAAGGGTGACCCGAGAGTCGCTAGGATGGAACCATGCTCGGAAGCCTTTAACCCCAGAGGATGACCTGAGGGTGTTGGAACCATGCTCAGGGACCTTTTGAACCCCAAAGGGTGACCCAAGAGTCGTTGGGATGGGACCATGCTCGGGAGCCTTTAACCCCGAAGGATGACCTAAGGGTGTGGAACCATGCTCAGGGTCCTTTTGAACCCCAAAGGATGATCCGAGAGTCGCTGAGATGGAACTATGCCCGGGAGCCTTTAACCCCAAAGGGTGACCTGAGGGTGTTAGAACTATGCTCAGGGTCCTTTTAAATCCCGAAGGATGACCCGAGAGTTGCTGGAATGGGACTATGCTCGGGAGCCTTTAATCCCAGAGGGTGACCTAAGGGTGTTGGAACCATGCTCATGGGCCTTTTAAACCCCGAAGGGTGACCCGAGAATCACTGGGATGGGACCATGCTCGGAAGCCTTTAACCCCGGAGGATAACCTGAGGGTGTTGGAATCATGCTTTATGGTCCTTTTGAACCCCGAAGGATGATTCAGAGTCGTTGGGATGGGATCATGCTAGGAAGCCTTTAACCCTGAAGGGTGATCTGAGGGTGGAGAGTCGTCAGGTTCCTTTTTCTTTGTGTTTTGATGTAACCTGACTCAGGTCAGCTTCCCTGTATGATATTTAAGTATCAATGAAAGAAATACTTTGTCTAGGCATAGTGTACTTAGCTTTTAGCTTTTGGTTTTCTTGCACGTCTCGGCTTCGGCCTTTAGGCTTGATAGAGTGGAGCAGGGGCCGTTCATGCTGGATTGGGACACTCGTAGAGGTGAAAGAAGCCATCTGAGAGTGGAAATAAAATGGAGTTGCAGGTGGCTCCGAATGTGCTCCATAGTTGGATACCAGCCACCAATTTGATTTCTTCTGAAGTGATGGACCCTGACATGCAATAAATGTCAAGAAGAGAGGGAGGAGAAAGTGGCATGATGTCACCTCTTTTTCTGGTGGCTTTCAATTGGAGAAGTGTCTCTAGTGAGGCTTTTCTATTATTGTCGTCCCACTGCTCCGTACATGCTGGTTGAAGAGTTTGTCCTTCCTTCCATATGGCACCACCAGCTTTGATGAATCAAGAGTCATGATACCCAGATCCAAGCCATGGCGAACGGGTTAATGAACTCGGCACGCTTGCGGCTTCGTATTTGTGGGAGTAGCAGCCTAGGGAACATGTTTTGATATATGGACACTTTGGTTTTGCAAGCAAGCACTCCTCGGGGCACCTGACAAATTTGTGATAGCATGGGCTTCATGACCGAATCGGACAGCCGAGCGAAAGAGGCTGAAGCTGACACCGTCTGCCGAGCAGAGGTGGTTATTGTGAAACGTCTTTGGAGGAATTTATCTTCTTCTGTTGATTTGGATACTTCAGCTTGCTGGTGGTCCATTCCCCAAGGAGACATGTTGATTGGAGTGGAGGCGCTGGTGCCCTTGCTGCTCTTGCCAATGAGCTTGAGCTTGAAGTTGCTGATGAACCTGAAGGTACCCTTACCGATGGCTTGAGCTTGAGTTTGCTTGTGTAGCCTCTGGACAACTGCCACCAATGTTTGGTCTTGTTGAGTGATGGCGGTGAGCTAGTTCGCTTGAGTGGCTTGAAGTGGTGACGATGGTGGAGCAGAAAGCTAGCCTTCTATTGCTCAGCTCGTTGAGGGTGCCCTCCAGCCTGACTGACGGAAGCTTTTCAGACTCTTATCATCACTATCGTTTTGATCCATCATTTTGATCTAAAAGAAGGACGATGATTTGCAAGCTAGCATTGCTGTTGATCCATGCTTTATGCCCCTTCCTGGCACGCCAATCTGTTGTAGCCAAATTATCCTCCTCGAGCGTCCGCGAGCGTCCGATCGTCTTCTTCGGCGAGCCTCTCGCGCTTGGGAGCCTGCAAAAAGTCCCGGGGATCAAAGATTCCGACAGGAACCCTCCGACACTCAAATCAGTGCTCTAGGCAACAGTCGTAAGCTTGAGAAAGCTCGAAAGAGTAGCAGAAAGGAGAGCTCTATGCGTATGTGTATGAGCGTCTGGGAGTGTTGTGGTTACCTGATTGGGGGGTTCCGTTTACCCCTTTTATTGATGCCTAGAGCCTGCCAGTCTTGGGTTATGATCGCTTATCAGAGCATTGATGATGGAAGCAACACAGTAGGGATGGCCTTCATGTGATTTGCCAGAGCTGCAAGCACGTCTTGCTAGAGAGGGTAGCCGTAGCAGAATTGGCAGGTGTTGCTTGGTTTGGACAACTGTCGCAGGCTGCTGCAAGGCATGAGTGGCTGTTGCGGCATTTGCCAGGTGTGTCTCTCACGCCACCTTTCTGATGTCCTATACGGATAGTGGTGAGTGATGGAGCCAGACACGTGGGTCTTGCCATGCGGCCGTCCCATACAAACTAATAGCCAGAGTCAGAAGTTCATCACTCCAGAGGTAGCCGAGAGCGGGAACGAAGCCGTGGCTGAGAGTGGAGAGGGCCACAGAATATTGCTCCTGCATGGCACTGTTCACACCTCCTTCTTTGGGCTACGAAGGAGGTGCATGCCAGCGCGTTCTCTATTGCATGAGATATTGATTGCATGACACTGTTTATATCCCTCTCGTCGAGCTACAAGAGAGGTACCATACTCCACCCTCCGAGGTTGGCTGTTGCCAGGGGGCTGGAGTCGGGTCTGCTGTCCGGAATCGAGGCCGATGACGTGGTAGTCGGAGCTGAGAGAGCTGCCTCAAGCCTCCAAGATGCAGAGTTGGGAGATGTGCCTAGCTTCATGCGAAGAAGAAAGCCACGGGTCCAAGGACACATGCCTGGCCGAGGGAGAGTCGGAAGGCATGGAGCGACCCTCAGAAGTTGCCCGAAGTCGAGGCTGAGGGGCAGCAGTCCGAGCCAAGGCCGAGGAGTCAGCAGTCGAGAGCCGAGGCCGAGGGGGCAGCAATCCGAGCAGAGACTGAGGGGGCAGCAGTTCGCGGAGGCAGGGGCCGAGTGCATGGCCCTTCGGGTGGCAGACGTCGAGGCACAGAGTCCCTCGGCTTGGCCTCGGGAGCTGGGACAGAGGAGAGCTGGGACCCGAACCTGAAGGTTCGCTGAGGGAGCCGAGGGGGAGTCGGTAGGACTTGGGAGCTTGCAGTCGGCAGTCGAGGTGGCCTCGGCAGTAGGGGATCCGAGACGGAGCCTCGTCGGAGCAGAAGCTCGGGACGAATGCTGGAACTAGGCATGGTCGGGACCCCATGCACGTAGCTTTTGGACCCATGCATGCAGGGCGCGAGCTAACCGGTGCTGAGTTTGGAGGCTGGGACAGCCTCGGGATCGGCGTCGGCTGAGGGAGAGGCTCCATCTGGACTTGGGGGCTGCTGTCGGTAGCCGAGGTGGCCTCGACAGCGGGGGAGCCGAGGCTGGCGACGGTGTCGACCGAGGGTGAGTCGGACTGACTGTCCGAGGCCAGCTGAATGGCTGGGGGCTGGTGATGTGGCCATGCTATCGCTGAACCAGGAGGAAGCCGAGGATGTCCGAAGCATGGAGTTGGGGCCGAGGGGGCATCGGCCAGGAGCTGGAGAGTCCGGGGATGCCCGATGCTCTGGCCCTTCCAAGAGACCAAGGGAGAGAGAAAGGGGAGAGCGGAGGAGTCGGGGCCGCTGGGAGCAGACAAGTGTCGGGATGATGCTCTCGGGCTTGGGACGACCGTTGGGGAAGCTGCATCACTGAAGCTGCTAGGAGCAGGATCGTGAAGTCGGATCGCCTGGATCCATCCGGAGCCGAAGTTGTGGAAGGTTTTGGGCTCGGTTCGCCTTCGAGATGCAGTAGAGCAAAGAGAAAGGGTGGGAGATGTGGCCTCCATTGGGAGAGGCGCCTCTAGCACAGGACTGAGACCAGCCTTGGCTTGGTCTCATCCTTCCCTTCCCTGCTTTTTGGGAATGTGAACCTCACTTTCTTTCTCATAATGGCCTCCTGCACCGGGGGGGGGGGGGGGGAGAGAGAGAGAGAGAGAAATGGGGTCAAAGCTGTTCAAGTCAAAACCCTTTGACCTGACCCCCCTCCTGAGTTTCTATCCTTTCTCTCCTCCCTCTATAGCATCTCCCGTCCATTGCCAGGGGATTCGGACCATAGTATTGGGGCTTGTTTAACGGCCATGTCTTCGGTTGGAGGTTGGCCGAGTACGAAGTGAGCCGAGAAGGAAAGGCAGTTGCCTAGGCCGAGTGCGGTCATTGCTGCCCATGAGGTCACTGGCCCCATCAATGTTCATCATCATCATGTTTTCTTTTTCTTACTCAGCACCGTCATCATGTTTGAATCGGTCATTGTTCAATTTAACAGTTCAATTTTTTGTTGAAACTGCCTAGTTTGATAGTTGATATCACAATATATTGCAGTGAGAAGAGAGACCGAAATATCGAGATTATTAATCCAACCCCATATAATCCATCTTTACGAGGTCATTGAGACACAAACAGAGATATATCTTGTAATGGAGTATTACCTTACATAGAAGGGCAGGCTGCAAGAGGATGAGGCTTGCCATTTTTTTCAGCAGGTATATTAGTAGTGTTTTTTTGGCCCTCCAAATCTTTACATAGGGATGTTTTTTTAGTTTCTCAGGACATGCTTCCATGCACTTATAGGAGAATTGGAAGATATTATTTTAACAGAAACAATTAATGAGGCTTCTTGTTTGGAGTTATCAGGTTTAAAATAAGCTGTGTTTAAGTTATCCTAGATCTTTGTTCTATTATTTTATTTTATTGTATGAGAAATGGATTTGTGAAATAGTTCTCAAGTCACTAGAAAAATGTAAGTGCATTTAACTTACGTTTTCTAGTTTCTACTGATTTGGATAATTTTTTTATGTTTTGGTGAACATAGATCATATCAGGTGTTGAGCACTGCAACAAAAAAGATGATAATAGCTCATCGTGATCTGAAGCCAGAGAACTTGCTATTGGATTCAAAGCACAATATTAAAATTATAGATTTTGGCTTAAGTATCGTCGTCCAAGATGGCCATTTGTTGAGGACCACATGTGGGAGCCCACACTATGCCGCCCCTGAGGTATAGAATTACTACCATAACACTGACATGACTCTCATTTGGGTAATGTTTATTAATTGCACGAGACATGCTATTTTTATTTGGTTCCTTCGTTTTTCAGTCTAGTATTTCCTTTATACAGGTTATTTCTGGTAAATTATACTCTGGCCCTGAGGTTGATGTTTGGAGCTGTGGTGTGATACTTTATGCTCTTCTCTGCGGCTTTCTGCCTTTTGATGACAGCAATTACTCTAATATATGTAGAAAGATACAGGTAAGGAAAATATCAAACAAATTATGTTGAAAATATTTCTTTTTCTTCTCGTTTAAATGAATTTGTTTTCCTGAAATACATTTTTCTCTCCAGCATGGGTCATACACTTTACCTAATTACTTGTCTACTTCAGCAAAGGACTTGATAAATAGGATACTTGTAGTTGATCCTAAGAGCAGAATCAGAATTTCTGAGATTCGCCAACATGAATGGTTTAAAGCTCGTCTTCCTGGCTATTTAGCAGTACCACCACCAAATAGAATGCAAGAAGCAGAAAAGGTATGTTCATTGTGGTTTGTCTTTAATATCACAAAGAGTAATATAAGTTCTCTCATTGACTGTTGGATTTAAAACTTGTCTAAGAACTGAGTTGATCATCACCTTTCATTGAATATTTCTGCATCTCTTCATATGCTTCGTCTCCTTGGCTGGATTGAAGGTGTTCTGTTTTATTTCTGGATAGATGGCATGTAGAAATGAAGACCGAGGCATCCAGATTTTCTTGTTTGTATATTGAGAATGCTAATTTTTGGTTCTAGTAGATGAGCTGGAGCTAGTTTACTCCATCTATTCTTGTGTTGTTGTTAGTGATAACTGATAAAAAAGATAACATCTCTTTATATAGACAAAGCAATTAGAAGGTCAGGAATATAATTTGTAGTCCCAAGGTTTTATCTGATTCATAGTCATGACTTTCATCATTAATAATTTCCGGGTATATTACACAAATTTATGGATTGCATATCCTGCTCTCTTCTCTTGAATTCTAGGATTTGTAGCATGTATTCCTTTTTCTAGAGCACTCTTGTGAATTTCCACAATTATTTTCAGAGCCTAGTTCTGACAGTATCTTTTCCAATAGCAATTGCATTATTTTAATAAATGCTACAGCTCAAATATTAACTCGAACCTCTGATTTACATATACAAAATTTTCCTTCTTGTAATATTTCTATTAATTTGCTATCACTTTTGTAGATTGATGTGAATATTTTTCAAGAGGTTGTTAAAATGGGATTTGACAAGGACCAGTTGGTAGAGTCTCTAAATAACAGAATACAAAATGAGGTATTTCTTGTAATTCTAAGCTTTTAATAAGTTACTATTACCCTGTGGAAGTATAACTGATATATATAAAAAATTATACAGGCGACTGTTACATACTATTTGCTTCTGGATGATCGGTTCCATGGCACTGGTGGCTGTCTTTGAGCTAAGTTTCAAGAAACCATGGTATGTTCTAAATATTTGCAGCCAAGTCCTTCGAACTCTTTCTATTTTAATTGCTTATTTGTTTCCTTATAGATATAATCTTGAAGGTGTGCATGGGCGTTTCTGCAGGAATACACTTCGTCTCGTGTGCATTATTGGAAATTCCAAATTATTCATCTGGATATATGGATTCACAGGGAATTGTTTTTTTTTCCCCCCGCTGACATCATCGTCTAACAGTCAAATTTGAGATCTAGATATGTCTTCTCTTTTATCAGGAACACTAATTTGCTTTTACAAATTGATCATTGTTTATTTTTTTTGCTTTAGTTCATTTTTATCTGTAGTGCAGCAAGAATTTTGAAACGCTGCCTACTTCACCTTTATTTCATCAATCTCTGAAATTTTGGATCACGAAATTGCAAGCATATTAACTGGTTATATGCAACAGAAATTATGCTGATATTACCTCATTTAATTTTGATTCCACAAAACCAAGGAAGAGAACCATCTGCTTGAGATACAGAGAGCCCAGGCCCCAAGGGCTGGACTAGCTTTTTCTTTGTCTACGCCATGACTTTTTTGAGAGCTTTTCATCAGCTGTTTTCCTTTCCTCAGATGACTTTGATACTACAGCAGTTATTATATATTATGAATACGTATGTAACGGGCACTAATGTGTTGTTGCCTGTGGATGCCATGTCTTTGAATTACGTTCAGGCTTTGGTGCTGATTATGAAGTAGACAAGCTTCTTTTGCGAATGCTTGTCTTGGTCGCTCTCACTTTGTTGAACCACAGAATCCCGGTGGAAACTTTTAAATCCCTTGAGTACCCTACTCATGCTTCTGGAATGATGATTCTTTTAGCCGGAGAAAACCAAGTAATCCTCCCGCTAACCTATCCTGGTTCACCGAACAGTCTCTGAAAAAAACGCTTGGTATAAATTAAATTTTCAATATATATATATATATATATATAGACTAGAAGGGTTCGGATTAAAGAAATCGATTATTTTTAGATCAAATAAATAGTTTTCAATATTAATTAAATGTGAAAGTAGAAACATACTGAGGAGAATATTTCATTTAAATTCTATCATTATTTTAAAATAAAATCTTTTGCATCAAACTTTATTTTTTTAAAAAATTTCACCTATTTTTTAATTTATAGTTCTAAATCGATTAAACGCTTTTTAAAATTTAAAATATTTTATTATAAATATTTATTTTGTTCTTTTTTGATTTAAAATCAAGAATTTTATAATTTGAATTTAATAATATAGTATCAGAAAAATAAGTTTACATTGTTTCATTTATTTTATTATAACACAAGTTGAAACTAATTCAACAACAATATTTCACCTCCGTTTTTTTTTTTTTTTTTGTAGCAATTTTCACCTCTATTTTGACTGGTAATTATATCCTAGCGGTAGAGGTAGCTGCTGAGATGAAGTTTGATCTTAGTGACAACAGATGAAGCCACACAGGTTTCCACATTTATTGCTCCACACTTCAGAGATTTGCAAAATAAACTCACAAATCTTCGGAGAATTAAATTCCAACCAGACTGCACCATCCTCCGCTAGCTGCTCTTCGTAAGAATTCTCCTCTCTCTTCTACAAGCAGCTTCAAGGCTTCATTAAACCTGATTCTATATTCGCCAATTGCCTCCTATATCACAGCACGATGGTGGAGATCTTAACTATTTCATCATTTACCAAACAAAATAACAAAAGCTTACCAAATGGTTAGACACAACCACACAATCTAGATATCAACACACTGCCATAAGACCCTAATGCAATCTCAAAACCATGCTGCGCTTGAAAAGAGAAATTAAGGTCCCAAACGTTTTACCTTTTTATTTTTCATATTTATTTTCTAAAATTAAAAGTTATTCATGAAAATAGAAAGCGAAGAAGATGAAGATATTGTCCACAATTCTATTTTCTAATTTTCTAACTCTTATTTTATATTCTCTTTATTATTTTGATGAATAATAATAAAAAGTATTTCTTAAATTTTTTTTTAAACTTTTTCTAATTGTGTGCTCTACAAATTTTTAAATTTTTCGATCACAAAAGTTTGCTAGGGTCTATAAAATGAAAATAAAAACCATGGCCATCCTCAAAATCCAAACTTACCATGTTGAGTGCCTCACTGTCCCAGTAAATAACAATAAACCTGAAAAATGATTTCTCAACAAAAATGAAACATGTCATTTATATTTCACCATCAATAATCAAGAGTCTGCTATCGATCTCACCATGAGAAGAAAAGGAGCTGAGAACAACAGAGAAGAAATTCAAATTAATTGTCTAAAACCAAAACATGATTCAACTTAAGAGGGGAAAAAATAAAAATTGAAAAGATAAGAGGACAGAATATTAAATATGAGACAGAGCAAATCACCAGCGAAAGCAGGATACAAAATTTTGAGATTACTAAAAGAACCGGACCGAGTCCGCAACAATCTAGCATGGAGACATTTTTATGAGTAAAACAATTGAGGCACTGCAGAATTTTGCTCTGAATGTAGGCATGGCCTGCTTAACCCTGATGTACCATTTCAGGGTTAGATCAAAGAGTCCTACCACAGTCTCACCCAAAAAAAAAAAAAAAGGCATCAAGCGAAATATTTATACTTCATTACAAATAGAAGCTTCTTTCGTCCATACACCAAAGCTGGCTTTAGCACATATTATGTACTTTATTCATTATTAGTCTACCTATGTACATGCTACATAGAGCAAAGTCGACCTTGAAGCTAACAGTGAAGCAGCTGCATCAACCCGACAGAGGTTGCTCCGCCTGCTGTGGAGAAACAGAAAAAGAAGAGAGGTGAAATGAGAAACATGAGAACTAGAGATGTAGCTGTGTCATCAGTCAACCACAGAATTGATACATCTGACATCTTACAAACTTGATGCTAGGCAACAAGTTCACCAAAGAGAGAATTTCCCAGTCGTCATCAAATATATAGCAGTAGATAATCAAGCCTGTCAGTCTTACAAAACAGTTTATTCGATCATTTATTACCAAACAATCCAAAATGTGTGTGAGTGTGTGTGTGTGTGAGAGAGAGAGAGAGAGAGAGATTTATGCATTTATTTCAAACTGAGGCGCAGCACATATGAACTGTTCGCCTATGCATCTAGTCATAAGCCCTCGAGATCAACTTGTAATGCCTTTCCAACTCCAATAATCAATATATCATCTTTAAATCAATAAAAACTCAGAGTTTCCGTAATCAGATGGCCACGACTATATACATGCTACCCTAAGAAATATTTGATGTGGATTCCGATTAAACCTACCAGGCATATTGTCTGCTCTGTCTTCCCTTCAATACTGGAGAACTTGGGTTGAAACGGTTGATTTAACAAATTATAGCACCAGCTTTTCATGCCTTCCAATTTATCTCGCCTGTACCCCAACTTATTTTTCACATGTTCAAATCCTGTCACCATTTTGCAGACAACCACTTGCCCCGGTGGCAGGGCTTGATGTTCATTTACCATAGGGCAATGGCTAGATCAAAGTTCAAGTAAGAACTAATGCCACCAATTTATATAAACCGACACAGTTGACACAGATTCCACTAACCTCATCGCCTCCCAGACATACCATCGAACGGATTTATAAATAACATCACAAACCGACAAATCCGACACATATTCCGCTCAACGCATCACCTAGGCATATCATCGAACAGATTTGCTAATAACATAAAGACAATTACGACGAAGCAAAACACTAGCTGAAACCGTAAAAAACCATGGAAATTAAGCTGAGGACCAGCATATCAATACCTTGTCGGCCTTGGATCTCTCCGCTTCCGCTTTCTCTTTCTCCATCTTTCTCCGCAGCTTCTCCAACCGCTCCCTCTCCATTTTCTACACACGAGAGAAAGAGACCTCATAGAAACACGAAACGGAAATCCGACGATCGATCAAGAGAAGAGATGGAGAAGTAGGAAGCGGTAATGAGTTGGCAAGAGAAATCGACCTGGATGTAGACGGTCTCTTTGGCTCTCTCCTCCTCGCTGAGAATTTTCCCCGTGCTGTCGCTGAAGTAGCGAGGGGCTCCCATTCGACCACCACCGCCACCACCTACGACTCCTTCCATCATCCCGGGTTGAGACAAGAGAAGACGAAGGGGAGCTCGCGCCGCAGGAGATCTTATCGCCATTGCTGAGCGACTTGCTTCCAAGGCGACGACCAGCTGAAATAATTCAGAGGAGAGCAAGGCTCGGATGAGAACGAGAAATATCCAAGATAATAATAATTAAAAAAATCCAGTGGAGGGGCCGGGGCTGCCTGGCGGATTCTGGCAAACCGGGACGGAGTTTCGGGGTTGTTCCAGAGAATCCGAGGGCGCTGTGGGTAGCGCTGGAAGAAATTTACGCAAGGGTCCATGGAATGCACGGTTGGGATGGAAGTTGGAAGTATGTTCCCTGTACCGTTGCCTTTAGGTCCGTTAAGTTGGGAGACACTGGATAAGGCTCCTCCTCCACCTCCACGTCCTGCCTCCATAAATGTCTCTCTCGGAAGGTAACGGCGAGGTCACGAGACGCTGACGTGAAAATTATCAAGAATCTAGACAAGTAAAAGCGAGGAGCTATAAGATGTTATTAGCAACAAGTTGAACAACACGACACGACCGGGCCGCCCACATAAAAAATCGAAGACAATCTGATTTCAAATGGTTGAACGAGACCCAAATGAGCTTGCACTCTAGCCGAACTGGAAAAATATGCTAAGCTACTGATGCGAAAAACTACAGAGGGCCACGATACCCATACAAAAATAAGAAAAGTATTACTAGTTTCAACACGCTTCAGTGGGCTTATGTTTTTGCCTACGAACGCTATATCAAGAACCCAAAACCAGTGTTGCTCCGTCAGCCAACAAAACAAGAACCGAAATTTTTGAACCCATTCCAGGTACAGCATGATGAAAGCTGCTTCCTTGTCTTCGTTGCAGAGGGGAATTGTGAAGCAAGGGCAATGAAGGTGGTTCGCATCCCCTTCAAGCCTCAAAATTGATGACTCCCATGAGGAATCAAATATCTCCCAATTCAATTTAAAAAAATATATATACAAAAAAGCACGTATGCCCATGACTCAATCAGAATATCAGCTATTGACGTCAAGTCACCTTCCTTCAACGTCGAAGAATGGAGATCCTCCTCCTCGAGGGCTCCTGCAAGAAAGTCCCGAAGACCGATTGCTCTGGTGGGGATCCTCCGACGCTCAAGTAAGTAACTCGGGCACAGACAAGAATTAGCCTAGCAGAAAGAGAGCTAGAGAACTTAAGTTTTCGGATCCCTTCCTCGTTGTGAGTGTGGGCCTTTATACTTGTTCGAGGGTCCTTTTTCCATTTCCAGAAGGTTGCTGATTTCGAGGTATCATTGTCCGATAGTGGATGGAAGGCAAGGCTGATAGTGACAGGTCGCAACCGACACTGAGCATGTCAGAGGTGTCTTGCCCGCTGGCCACCTGCCAAGTGCGGTGCTACAGGTGGCTGGTGGGCCTAGTCGCGTCAGGCGTGCACCGTTACGGGGCATGGCCACGCGCTGTTGCAGTCGAGTGGTGAGCCACGTGGCTACTGCAAGCGGTTGGTGGGCTACGTGGGTGTGTCAGGTGGCTCGAGGTAGTGGGTCGCTAGGCCCGGGGCCGGGGCCGAGGGACGCCTGGTTCGAGGCTGAGGCCGAGGGGACGCCTGGCTCGAGGCTGAGGCCGAGGGGATGCCTAGCCCGAGGCCAAGGTGGAGGTCCGAGGCCAAGGCGAAGTCCGAGGCCGAGGCGGGGGTCCCGTCAGTTACCCTCTCTGTTAACTCCAACGGCGTGGGACCAGCCACATCAAATGCCCCCTCGCCCCTGAGATGAAGCGGGCCCACTCCTGCGAGGCGAAAGGGGTGTCACCTTCCAAGTGGCTGATCCTCACCTGCTACCAACTGCCGATGGGCATGTGTCCTTAGGCGATGCGATAACCTAGCACGGGCAACTTGGGGGGTGCAACGGTACAACCGCTGTCATCCGTCCGATCTACGGAGATCGGCCTCGAAGTGGGGGTGTCCTCTCGGAACCAATGAAAAGCTACTACCATCATTGCCATCATGATACTAACATCAGTGGTGCCCCGCTATTGGCCGAAGGTGGAGTGTCCCACGCGCCGAGCGCCTACTGA
Organism: Calamus simplicifolius; assembly: GCA_900491605.1. Classification (NCBI taxonomy): domain Eukaryota; kingdom Viridiplantae; phylum Streptophyta; class Magnoliopsida; order Arecales; family Arecaceae; genus Calamus; species Calamus simplicifolius. The sequence goes on from UESW01004141.1 coordinate 954,788, forward strand.
GGCGACCCAGCATATGGCGGGAGTCCATGTGGCCGGGCAAGTGAGGCGGGACGATTTGAAACCGATAAGTAGGGGAAAAGCTGAGCCTTGTCATTTTACTCTGCAACAGTTGTCTTCTTCCTTTGGCTCTTGACCTCTTCATCATCCCGAGAACCAGTTTTCACTGCCCTCGCCTCAGGTTAACTCCTTGACCTTTCCAAACCTTCCGCTCCTTTCTCTAAGCCTTCCGCCATGTCTTCTTCACCTTCATGATCTTCCTCTGCCTCTCCATCTCCTGCTTCCTCGTGGTCCTCTTCCTCCGCCCCGGAGGACCACATTCCAATCCTTCAGCAGCGGGCTGCCCGTAGGGCTCCGGCGAGGAGCCGCCGGCACCTCACTGAGGGTGAGGGTGGAATCTCCAATGGGGACCGTCTCCATGGTAACGAGCCAGGACTTGGCAACATCAGGGCCCGTTACCAAATCCCTAGGGAAGTAGGGCTATTCAGACCGACCCCCGACGACAGGGTAGTGTCCTCCCGACCCGGTAGGATAGCAGTGTATGAAATTACCCTAAGGCTAGGTCTTCGCCTACCCTTTCACCCTTTCTTTATTAACCTCCTTGACTATTATTCCTTGACTCCCACTCAGCTGGTCCCGAATTCCTTCGGACCATCTGCGCCTTCATAGTCCTTTGCCACTTCCACCACATTACACCCAGACTTTCCCTCTTCCACAGCTTTTACACCCTCCGACAACAAGCGGGGTGGTGGCTGTTTCAGCCTCGACTCGACCGAGTCCTCAAGTTGTACCTCCCCTTTTCTGTTAAGGGATGGAAATCCCGGTTCTTCTTTGCCGACCTTGACCAGGTCAAGCCCGGGTGAGGGGACCCGGACCTTAGGCCCAACATGAACTCATCCATACTTCCGAGGGACAAGGAAGCGCTTGGGGCAGCTATTGACGGCCGACATCATCAGGTGCAACTAGCTCCTATCGGAGGACAACCTCCACTCGCGGGAGTTTCCACTCGGAGCGGTGAGTAGCAGCCGTCCCAACACTTAGCCAATTTCCCCTCTTCCTTTTCTCTTTTTTTTGTACTAACTCTGACTCGGGGTGTAGTGATGAAGCTCCCGACCCTCAAACTCAAGAGGGCCGCCGCTAAGAGGATGAGGGTCATGAGAGGGCAAGCGAGGGGCAGCAGGCCCCGATCCCCAAGCATCCAGCGGCGCGAGGCTCCTCGGCGCGAGACTCCCCACCTCCCAAGCACCGAGAGCCCACGGTTGCATCGGAGGTAGACCTGACAGCAGATACCCCCTGGAAGGGGTGAGGATAGAAGGGGCGGCAGCGGCGGTGCTTCAAGTCCCGACCAAGCTGACCCCGGCGGAGGCAGAACAAAGCTGGGGCAAGGGGCCGTTGACAGCAGCGAGCTCGCCCCCGGAGGAGGTACCGGTGGGCAGCCTGTGCACACCGTGCCCGAGCCTTCCAAGACTGCCGAGGGGAGCAGAGCGAGGCCGATGCCACCTCGGGACTCTATTATGAATGATGGGCGCTGGGCAGAGTAGCTCATCTCCCAGATAATCATGCCTGAGATCCAGGAGGAGCTCAGGCACCTGTGGGCGGCTACATTCTTCCGAGAGGCCTTCGTAGCCCTCGTTCGGGTAAGTAGTCCTATGACCCTTAGCTTTAAATACTTGACTGATTTCGTGTACTGACAGATGTGCTCTGAATGCAGTCGGTGAACTCCCTAGTGGCCACTAGGGAGGTCATTAATGATGGGGAGGCCATCATCCGCCAGGCCCAGCAGGACGCCGAGGAGGCCCAGGCCCGAGCTGAAGCGGCTGAAAGGGCCTTGGAGGCGGCAAGAACCGACCATGCCGCTGAGATAAGGGAGGCCGCCAGGCGGGCGGAGACCGAAGCCAATCGAGCCCAGGCGGCGCTGAACCAGCTTGGGGAGGCCAAGAGCGCCGTCGAGGCCAGGGATCTACACATCGCCGAGCTGGACTCGGCCATCCGGGTGGCCAAGGCCAGGGCAGAGTGCGCCGAGGAGAGGGCGGAGCGCACCAAAGAGGCGGAGAGGAAGGCTGCCTCCCTGACCGCGGAGAAGAGGCTAGGGTCCAAGAGGTGGAGGCTGCCGCTGAGGCCAGGGTGGCAGCGGCCGTGGAGGAGTTCAGGGCATCCGAGCGCTTCGCGAATGAGCTAGCCGAGACCTCGGCAGACGCCTACCTTCAAGGGTTCCAGTGCGGGAAGGAGAAGGTGGCCCGGGACCTGAACTTCCCCCAGGCTCTGGAGGTCGAGCCAGACCGCATGTCCAAGGTGGCCTCATCCGATGATGAGCCCGCGGTGGCCGATCCGTAGACTTGTACTTATCTTTTTCCTTTTTTGTAAAGTCCGACTCGGTCGGCATTTTGTAAATCCCTTTAGTAATGAAAATATTTTTGGTTAATTCTGAAATGTGTTGCACTTGAGTCCTCGACTCGCCGACGTGGGACCCCTAGGGGCTGTTAGCACCGAGGGTTAGTATCTGNTTGATTTACGAAGAATTTGTTGCTCTCTTATTGCTATCAGAAATTAAAACTCTTTTATTTTAGATTTTAATATGCACTCTTGGATATTATTGAAATAAAGTTTTATGCATATTTAATTATTATTAAATTTTATTTAAGTAAAAATATTTAGACTGATTTATTCTTAAAAGAGATGGACCATGATCTACGGGTACGAGCCGTGCTCTAATAAGATAAACCATATCTTATTATTTTGCACTGCTAATTATCTACTTAGTTATCTATTTAGTTAAATTTATAATTTATTTCAGATAATTGCTTAAGTCCATGTGGAATCGATCCCTTATCTCGCTATTCTAATAGTAAAATTAAGGTGTTTTAAATCGTTGCGCTATGACACACATCAGGACGCCGAGATGGACTCGGGCTTGAAGTGTCGAGCTGGCCTCGGGCTTTTGACGCCGATGGTACACCGGTCTTCAGTACCGATGGTACATCAGTTTTCGGTGCCGATGGTACATCGGCCTTGCAGTGCCAAGCTGGCCTCGGGCTTTTTTTGTCAGTGGTACACCGGTTTTCTGTGCCGATGGTACATCGGTCTTGGGTGCCGATGGTACATCGGCTTGAAGTGCCGAGCTAGCCTCGGGCTTTTTGCCGGTGGTACACCGGTCTTCAGTGCCGATGGTACATCGATCTTCGGTGCCGATGGTACATCGAGCTTGTAGTGCTGAGCTGACCTCGGGCTTTTTGCCGGTGGTACACCAGTCTTCAATGCTGATGGTACATCGATCTTCGGTGCTGATGGTACAATCGGGCTTGCAGTGCGAGCTGGCCTCGGCTTTTTATCGATGGTACACCGGTCTTCAGTGCTGATGGTACATCGGTCTTCGGTGCCAATGGTACATCGGACTTGCAGTGCCGAGCTGGCCTCAGGCTTTTTTTTGCCGATGGTATACCGGTCTTCAGTACTGATGGTACATCAGTCTTCGTTGTTGATAGTACATCGAGCTGCAGTGCCGAGCTGGCATCGAGCTTTTTGCTGGTGGTACACCGGTCTCAGTGCCGATGGTACATCGGTCTTTAATGCTTATGGTACATCGGGCTTGAGTGCCGAGCTGGTCTGGGCTTTTTAATGCCGGTGGTACACCGGTCTTCAGTGCTGATGGTACATCGGGCTTGCAGTGCCGAGCTGGCCTCGGACATTTTTTGCTAGTGGTACACCGGTCTTCAGTACCAATGGTACATCGATCTTCGGTGTCGATGGTACATTGGGCTTGCAGTGCCGAGCTGGCCTTGGGCTTTTTGCTGAAAAGCTGGGTTACTCGAACACTTTTATTAATATGGGGTGCGGGGTGAGAGCCCGAAGAACGCAAGTGCGCAACTCAATGTAAAGAAAGGGTACATTACTGATAATATCGATGGAGGTTGTCAGCATTCCATGTCCGTGGGAGTGGTTTCCCATCTAGTCCTTCAATTCTGTATGCTCCGTGGTGGAGTACCTCGGTGACTCGATATGGTCCTTCTCAATTCGGTGACAGCTTGCCTCCTTTCGTCGGTTTTGAAACTTCGACCCGTCGGAGGACCAAGTCCCCCGGCAAGAATGTCTTGGGCGGACACGGGCATTGTAATACTTGGCTGGTTTGTTATCGGTAGGCTGCCATCCGGAGTCGCGCTCGATCCCGTACTTCTTCCACTAGGTCAAGGTTGGCCCGCAACTGATTTGGGTTGTCCTCCTTGCTGTATGACTCCGTCCAGGGGCTCGGGGCACCTATCTCCACAGGAATGACAGCTTCGGACCCGAAGATGAGGCTGAAGGGAGTCTCTCCGGTGGGGGCTCGCGGCGTTGTGTGGTATGCCCACAGCACATTGGGGAGCTCCTCCACCCACTTCCTTTGAAGTTGGTCACCTCAGCTGCACCATTGGTCTGAGGGTGTCTGACCAAGGTGAACTGCTAATAATACCTAGCTCGGTGTAGAATCCTCTGAATGGTCGTTGTCAAACTGCCGGCCGTTGTCGGTGATGAGGGTATGCGGCAGTCCGAACCAGCACTATAGACTTCCAGAAAAAGGATCTTACCTTGCCCTCGGTGATCTTAGCGAGTGCCTTAGCCTCGATCCACTTAGTGAAGTTGTCAACGGCTACCAGCAGGAATTTGCGTTGACCGAAGGCCGGAGGAAATTGTCCCAGGATGTCCATACCCCACTGAGCGAAGGGCCAGGGTGCCGCCAGGGGGCTCAGCTGAGACATTGGCTGCCACTGGATGTTAGCATGACGTTGACAACGATCATACCTTTTGACGAGCTCGGTAGCATCCTCTCATTGTCAACCAGTAGTACCCTTGTCGCAAGGCTTTGTATGCCAGAGCTCTGCCCCCCAGATGACTTCCACAAATTCCTTCATGGATTTCCCGTAGGATGTAATCAGCTTTCGTGGGGCCGACACACTTGAGGACCGGGTATGAAAATGACCTTCGGTAGAGCTTTCCATCCATCATTAGAAACCTCAGTGCTTGCCGCCTGAGTAGCCTGGCCTCAGCTGGGTCTTCAGGGAGGGCGCCATTGGTAAGGTACCGGATGTAAGCGTTATCCAAGAGGGTTCCTGCATGACTGGCAGAGTCTCTTCTGTGGCTTCAATGCTTGAGATCTGCAAATGCTCTACATAGGTTCTTCCCAAGGTCCCGTCGGTTGAAGTGGCCAAGCAGGACAGTGCATCAGCCCTGGCATTCTCCCCCAGGGAATATAGCTGACGCAGAAGTAGATAAACTGAGAGGCCTGGGATTGCACCTTGCTCAGGTAACGGGACATGGTCAGGTCTCTAGCTTCGTACTCCCCTGCGACCTACCCAGAGACAAGCTGAGAGTCTGTGAAGGCCTTCAGATGCCTCGCACCGAGCTCCTTGGCCAGCTTCATCCTTGCCAGCAAGGCTTCATACTCCGCTTGGTTGTTGGTGGCTGGAAAAAGAAATCGGAGGGCATACTCCACCACCTCCTCCTCGGGGCTCGCAAGAATATGTCCGGCCCCACTCTCCTAGGAATTCGATGTACCATCAACTTGAAGGATCCAATCTTTCTCTCCTGCTTCCTTGGCCATGGGGGACTCCATGTGCATCTCCAGGTGTGACCCTCCAGATGCTCCTCGGCCCAGGTGCACTCGACCAAGAAATTGGCTAGCACTTGGGACTTCGTTGCAGATCTCGGCCGGATGGACAAGTCAAACTCTCCCAGCTTGATGGCCCACTTTGCCAGCCGACCGAAGGTGTCAGGATGGGACAAGATAGTTCGGAGGGTTGGTCCATGAGCACCACGATTGGATGATCTTGGAAGTAAGGTCGGAAGCATTGAGCCGAGATGATCAGGGCAAAGATAATCTTCTTGGTCCGGGAATACCTGGTCTCGGCATCATAAAGTACCTTGCTAGTGTAGTAGACCGACTTCTGCGTTCCGTCGGCATTCATGCGAATAAGCACGGAGTTGACGGCCTCGGGGGAGGCTACAATATACAGAAAGAGCTCCTCCCCGCTCCTCGGCTTGGACAACAATGGCGAAGTGGATAAAAACTTCTTTAACTCCTCGAAGGCTTTCTAGCATTCCTTCATCCACTCGAAGCCGTTGACCTTGCTCAACGCCTTAAAGAAAGGTAGACACCTCTCTGCCAACTTCGATAAGAAGCGGCTCAAGACTGCCACCCTCCCGGTCAGGCACTGCACCTTCTTCTTGTTAGCTGGGGGTCTCATGTCTAGAATGGCTCAGATCTTATCGGGGTTGGTCTTGTTTCCTCGCTATGTCACCATAAAACCCAGAAACTTGCCCGCTGTAACCCAAAGGCGCACTTGCAGGGGTTCAGCCTCATCTGATATCGGCGGAGATTGCCGAAGGTCTCCGCGAGGTTGGCAACATGGTCGACAGTACGAGCACTCTTGGTCAGCATGTCGTCCACGGACACCTCTATATTACACCCGATCTGATCCTCAAAGACCTTATTCATTGTTGCTGCTGAAACCTGTCCTTCGACTCAGGCGTGATCAGGCTCCCTCCTGGGCGGACCTGCAAAACAGTCCTCACGCGAGAGGCATTGGGGGCGGCCCTCCACAGAAGACCCTCTGACGCTCAAGTCAGCGGGGATCAGCAATTAACAAATATGAGGAGAAGGCTCTTGCTGAAGAGCCTCTCTAGGGGTGGCCTCTCGAGAGCTCTGAGCAGAGCGTTGATGGTGGGAAGGGGTGAGCAGATGTAGAAGGAGAGCAGGCCAGTGAGCAAGTGCGCATACCTGAGAAGCCGGAAGACGGTTCTATTTATAGAGGATCACCTGATTCCTTGGGAGCATCGTGGGTCCGAAAGCGTTAGGATTCGAATCCAGTTTGTTATGAGGTCAGTAAGATTTGTATCTCACTAGTTAGAGGATCGACGGCTGGGAGAGCTGGATGATGTCTTGGGATTCGGAGACGGTGTAGGCTCCAGGGCTCTAGGCCACTCTTGGGTATGATTTTTGTTTAAACTCTTCCACACCGGATTCCGCAGAGGTGCCTGAGTCTGGCCGGGGCATAAGGATAGGAATGGCTCGGCTGAGGCCGAGAGATAAGAACAGCTCGACTGAGGTCGAGAGATGGGATAGCTCGGCTGAGGTCGAGAGATGTTGACAACTCGGCTGAGGCTGAGAGATGTTGTAGCTCGGCTGAGGCCGAGAGATGGGATAGCTCGGCTGAAGCCGAGAGATGTTATAGCTCGGCCGAGGCCGAGAGATATGATCCGCGCCATGGGAGTCCTTGGCTTGCTAGGGGCTAAGGCGCCCCGATCCACTGAGGCTGATTCATCCCTAGCAGGTCTTGCACAGCAAGTGGGAGTCAGGGTTGATCCTAACCCCTTGCACAATTATTAATGCAGCAGCGATTTTACCTCTCAACACATATCCCCCACTTCCTAGTTTGAAGCGTAGGTTCGGGCGTAGGGAGTATAACTCCAGGTGGCACGATTTGAGTGGGTTTGGATTTGACAGCCCGCGTAATGATGCCCTAATTAATGCTGTGCGGCCGCCTTGTTTTTATGGGACGAATCTATTGCTTTACAGGGCAACGGTTGGGGAAGTGCCATGTAGCAAATCCTGGTTTTTACGGTGCCTACAATGGTGGTTTCGGGCGTTTTCGATCAAGATGCCTTATCTTCTTTTGAGGTGGTTTCCTTCGGAGAAAGCAAAGTCGAAATAGCTCCATTCAATTTTGTAGTGCCCTTTCGTTCCTTCTTGAGGATCATGTTCCCCTTCTTCCTTTGCAACGTCGTTCGGTGTTTCTTTCAACCAATCAGCATGGTGAGGCCTAGCGACATGATTTCATAGATTGCTACTGAAGATTTGGGAGAATACGCTAGAAGTATGGCATTCCCTTGGATGTCATTTTACGCTGCCGGAGCCCGAGTATAGGGTCTCGCAAGAGCTGGAGGGCAGAATCTTTCTTTATGAAGATAGCCTAAGGCAGGCTTCCGACTTCCCCTTCACCGCATAGTGAAAGAGATCATGAGGTTCTATAACATCTATCCGACAATGGTGGCTCCTAACAGCTGGCGAAGTATCATCGGTTTATCTCGATGTGTAACCAGGTTCAGGTAACAGCAACTCTATCCCTGTTCCATGTTTGTTTCCACCTGATATCCGGGAAGAGCTCAGAGTGGTCCTATATCGGACCTCGGAAGTCATTCAGGATGATCATGGATAAACCATCATCGATAAAGGAATGGAAGGTTCGATTCTTTATCGCCGAAGGGAACATCGGTTCTGGCTTCCCGCGGGGATGGGGAAACCTGTTAGGGATATGGAAGCGCATCCAGCCCTATCCGAATGGGAGAAGGAGGACCTAGGGTCCTTCTTGGTCGAATGTTCTTGGCCAATGTTTTGCTATCAGAAGAGGCTCTTTTTGCCGCCGGACTTAGCCCCGTCGATGTACAAGGTAAGTCTTTTCTTTCTCCCTTCCATTGATTTTATTCGAGCGAGTATATCTCGGTCTGATGTTTGCCTACTACGCTTGCAGCCAAGAAATCTGCGCTGGAGGGCCGTATAAAGAAAGAGTTGGGCAAGCATCGAGAGAGGCTGGTAGTGCAAAAAGGCATAAGCCTGAGAAGAAGGTCCGTCTTTCTGGAGAGCACTCGCCGAGGCTTGGCGAGTCAGGGCTAGCCCGCACTCTTTACCATCGAAGAAAGAGGATGTGGGGGAGTCGGCAGTGAGAGAGGGTCCCCTCAGTTGGAGGAGGGAGCAATAGTTATGACGGAGGAGCAGAGGGTGGAGGAGGACCCAGAGAGGGTGACCGAGATCCCTCATCCTTTGGTGGTAGAGATAGTGGATAGCCCGGACGAGGCTCCGGCGGAAGTTCAGGGGGCCTATCGTTGAAGGGCCTCCCTCGGAGGGATTAGAGGGCGGCGATGTTGAGCCATCTGTAATGGAGGCTCGGGAGGAATTTCCTGCTGGAGAGCTTCCTCCTGAGGAGGTCAGAGGAGCTGGTGAACAGATCGAGGCCTTGGTGAGCTCGCGGGGAGGAGCATGCGCCAATGATTGAAGAAGGTCCCTTGGGTGAGGAAAGAGGGCAGGATGATGACCTTCCAGCCGAAGCCTCTCCCACTGGAGCCTTAGGAACATTGAGGCATGGGCTGGCCGAGTTATCCAAGGAATCGCAGGCTAGGCTTTTGCTGAAGGAGGCCAGGAGATTGAAAGCTTCTCAGTCTGAGGTTGTCCCGACTAATCCCTCAGATGAGCAGCCTGGGAGTTCGGATCCGGCCATCGAGGAGGCATTCTCTGCTTTGATGAAGTCGCCCGTATCCGAGCGTGGGTCCCTCGATGAACGAGTTTGCAGACTTGGATCTTATCGACACCGCGTTCGGTCGGTGGAACATAGCGAAGGATATTCATCTCCTTTGAAATCAACAACTCTACCCTCATGGAGCTAGCCAGGTCTTACACCTCCCAGGTGAGTTGCTATTCCAGAGTAGTGGGCGCTTTCTGATTAACTTGACTGTGCTTCCTTATTCTTATTTGAGTTTTGTTTCACAGTGCGCTTGATCACTAGGGCATTGTGCTGGCTCTTGAACCTGGCGACAGGGGCCAGCGTCCAGGCAAGAGAGTTAGTACCGAGCTCTGATTGCGAGCAGAGGCATCTGATAGATTTGAGCGAGTCCTGGACACCGCCAACAAGAACTTGCAAGGGTGAGGGGATTGCATCAGGCCGCCCTCGACGATGTATCTAGAGGCTCGAAGTTAAGGAGCTACATGGGCTTTGGGCGAGGTATAACGAAGTATGCTTGGAGTTATCGCGGGTCACATCAAGATATGCCGAAGAAATGGAAACGGCTAGGAAGCAGCTCGATGAGAGTTGAGACAGGCTAGGGAGAGAAGCTGCCGAGAAGAATCACCTGAACAGAATGCTTGGCGAGTCAGAGAAGAAGGTCCGACAGCTAAATCATTGCATTGTTGCTAGGGATGACCGGATCAGATGGCATCAGGAGAAAATGGCCAAGCTTGATAACGAGCTCTCCCAGTCCAAGGAAGAAGCCAGCAGCAGCATTCGAGGATCAACGACCTTAAGGACAGGATCAAGCTGGTTAAGGCCGACTAGCTGAGGGCCCTCGGCGAGATCGAGGAATTAACCAGGAGATTAGCTTGGCAAGAGGAGGTATGATATCGTCTTTTTAATCTTCCTATTGGCTCATTGTTGCATCAGCTAACCCTATGTTTGCAGATGGAGAAGGCGAAATTGGAGGGCCAAAGTCAATTAGAGACCCTGCAAGGGGAACTATCGTTGAGTCGACAAAGGAGCTCAGAGCTCGAAGGGCGGGTCGCCGAGACTGAGGAGCGAATCGTCTCACTCCAGAGCCAAGTTGCCAAGGCTGAAAGGCATCTCGCCATACTTCGGGGCGAACAAGATGCGACTTGTGCCAAGGCTTTTCAACTTGACACGGAGAAGGTCCGAACTAGAATATATCGGGAGCATCCGGAATGGGACCTCTCCTTTTTGGATGTTGAAGCCTTTGAGGCTTGTACCCCGGGGGCTGAAGAAGCCGAGTATGAAAATATCTCAGACGTCAATCTTGACACAATTTTGGGCTCTAGCAATGCCACGGCTCCCGAAGGATACTCCAAGCTTGCCGCCAAAGGACAGACGACTTTTGAAGTGGGCAAAGCGAACCAAGCCTCTCCGAGTGTTGCTGAGGATACCGCTGGGACTGATCCAGCCCCTGATCCTTGAGGGTCATTTGTGTATTTTTTACTTTTGGACTTGTAGTCTGATCGAAATTTCTGATGAACAAGTTTTTTCACTTCTATTTGTTTGTTTTTCCGGCTGATCTTTTACCTTAAGCTTTCTTCCGACCGCGAACGAATTATAACTCATTCGCGCTCTTAGGTCGGTTGAATTCAGGCTAGAATAAGTGTTTTGGTCGAGGCCGAGATATAAGGATTACCCAGTTTGTCCAAAGTAGAGAATGAGCATGCTGGTCGAGGCATAAAATGGTCTAGTGCTGCCGAGGAACATAGTTCTAGTCCCGCTCGAAGTGAGCAAGGGAATTCGCCCCGCCGAGGTATTGGATAGCTCGATTGGAAATGATCAAGAATCGTAGGGGTATCCTGGTTAGAGCCGAGGTTGGATAGTTCGTCTTGCCCGAAGTGGAGAAATGGGCATGTTTTAGCCGAGGTATACGTAGTGGCTTTGTTGGAGAGTATTTTGCTTTGTCAGGGGCATTTACTTCGTTGGTCTTTTCCAACACAGGTCTTTTAGTGTACGTGACAAGCAATCGATCATCATTGGATGGCATCATTTTTGGAGGGGATTTCTCAGGCTTGCCCGTATCTCAACGACCTGCAGCCGATCGCATGCATTTAAGGTTTTTGATTCGGGATCAGAGGAAAATCTTTCGGCATGCGTCATGGCATGGGTAACGTGTTTGGCGCGCTTCGAGGAGCACTCTTTTCATCCTGGGATGCCACGTGGTAGTGTGGCCATGGCATTTTGAATCTCGAGGCTTTCCGCTTTAATAGCTGCTCTCGGTCCATTTGCCTATAAAATGGGAGGAGGGGGCAGTGTTAGGCTATCTCCCAAGGCTTTCTTCTCCGTGAGTTGTGAGAGTTTTCATGATGTCTATGTCCCCTAGGTCAAGGGTGGAGAGAATGAGCTTTCCTTTTGCAAGTCAACTTCCCCGGATAGCTGGGGCGATGAAGAAGTTGCTGAAGAGCAGACCATCCTCAAGAGAGGAATTTTGGAGATCATATGGAGAGCGCACGGGAGGTCCGCAGAGATCACATGGAGAGCGCACATATGCACTTCCTGTGTGTCCTTTGTGGTTTGCTGCGGGGGTCGCAGGGTAGGAAGTGCACATGTACCCCGCAGCACGCACGAACTTTTCCTTCTCCCTCGGGCTGGGTCCCTTAGCTCGTCTGGCTAGGGGATCCTTTGCCTGTGAAGAGGGAGTTGAGAGCAGTACTGGTCTGCTTGTCCCCCGCTTTTCACAGTCGGGCAGTGTCCAGCAGCCCAGCATCCCGCTTGGGGGAGACGCATTCTCAGCATCAGCATCCATGGGTCTTCCTTCTGTTCTTGGATCTCTTTGCTCATCCAGAGGACCCGTGGGAAGCCGGCTTGGCCTTAATCGGCGGTTCAGGGCGAGCTGATTGGTTGTCTGATCTCTTGGGTCAGATGCCGAAACATCATTATTAACCGAAGCTGGCTGAAGCAGTCTGGTCGAGCTATTTACTCATTTTTATTTCTTTTGCCATGATGCACTTGTAATGCCTCTTAGGAGGTTGTAACTCTTTCATTGATGAAGAAATAAAGAGGCTTTTATTGTTTCTTCTTTTAGCATCTGCTTCTTTTTCGATGGAATTATGCTTGAGAGCTGCTACACCCATATCACGCTTTTGTGTCTAGCATATCTCGGCAGCGTTCTTGCTACCTTGTTTTTGCTAAGACCGATATTCGGTCTCCAGTGGAGAAAAGCGTTATCCCTGCTTGGGTCAGAGGTAGACCTGGGCGGTCTTGTGAACCCACATGGTGAGCATGATCTTGTTTATAGAACGAAGTAGGTATTTCTTCGGAAAGAGATAGCTCGTATGTCTTTATGGTTGATTAGAAAGAGTTTGCTTACTTCTGCCGAAGTATCATTGCATCAGAGAGTTTGAGAGATACTCGTCTAGACCGGAGCTTTAGATAACTTTTTAAGAGTACGTCATTTGACTTGACTGAGGTTTCAGATAATACATCACCCGGTTGTAGTCGAGGCTTCAGAATATCACTCGGTTGTTGCTGAGGTTTAAGAATATCGCTCGGTTGTTGCCGAGGCTTTAGAATATCGTTCGGTTGTTTCCGAGATTTCAGAATATGACTCAGTTGTTGCCGAGGATTTGGAATATCGTTCAGTTGTTGCCGAAGCTTCAGAATATCACTCGGTTTGTTGACCCAATTATTGATTTTGATGATTAATAAAATATATGAGTATATTCATTTTATTTCTAATAGATTTAATAAGTGTTTTAGGGATTAAATTGTTTGATCAATCAAAATGGATAAAGAAACATATTTTGAATCGATATTTTAAAAGGAATTTTCAAAGTTTAGAGCCTGGAATCGACACCCAAATAGTCAGGAGCCGATCCCAAGGCATATCAGAAAGTTTCTGAGATTTTGGCACGGTCCGGAGTTGTCAAAAACCTGATGTGTGTCGTAGCGCAACGATTTAAACACCTTAATTTCACTATTAGAATAGCGAGAGTAAGGGATCGATTCCACAGGGACTTTAGCGATTATCTTGAAATAATTTTATAAATTTACTAAATATAAACTAAGTAGATAATTAATAGTGTAGAATAATAAGATATGCTCTATCTTATAAGAGCACGGCCCGTACCCGTAGATCACGGCCCGTCCCTTTTAGGAATAGATCAGTCTAAATTATTTTCACTTAATTATAATTTAATAACAATTAAACATGTATAAAATTTTATTTCAATAATATTCAAAAGTGCATATTAAAATCTAAAATAAAAGAGTTTTAATTTCTAACATGCAACAAAAAGTAATAAAATAAACTGGGATGAACCAAGCCACGATCGTCTCCTGGTAAGCAGAGAAATGGACGAGAGCCCCCCTCCAATCCACGGACGAACAGATAACGGCCTTCACGAACAGAGTCTCCACGGAACGGCTGGAAGAAGAGCAGAGCCTTCCACGGACGCCTTGCACGCTCCACGGACGTACAGAGAACTCACGGACGGCTGCTGGAATGGACCTCCCCATGATGCCCCCTCCATGGATGGCTGATGCTGCTATTTATAGAATCTTTGACGCTGAGAAGATGCGGAGAAGAAACTGTTTCTGTAACAGAAAAAGAGACGTGGAAGCAACGAAGAAAATCCTTGATAAATCGTCAATAAAATTCAAATTCTTTCTAAAAGATTTTAATTCACTCAATTTGATAACTTTCAATCTAATCTATTCCTTAATTAATGGAGGAAATAGTTAGAAATTGATTTAGAGAAGAATCGACGGAAACAGAAGAGTGCGGCGGAAAAAAAAAAACGATGAAGTCGGCATTTGGTTTGCCGACTTCGCTTTAAAATCCATACTAAAATAGATAAATAAATGAAAAATCAATTCCGGGCTCATCTTAACTCCGATTTGAGTGCCGTTTGCATCATTAAATCCCTAAAATCGAGCTCTTTAAACTGATAAGGTTTTATCAAAAATATTATATAAAATATTAAAATATTAAATAAAAATAGGTACGTTAAATTATTAATTAATAGGTTTAATGATAATTATTTATGCATTTATCAACACCCAAGGTTTCAGAGCCGACTCCAACATGAGATACAGAGAAGTGCATTCTGTTTCAGTTTCTGAAGCTGACACATAGAATTCGGGAGCCGACACATGAGATTTCGGGAGCTGACACCTGAGTTTCTGGAGCCGACTCTAACATGAGAACAGAGAGCGTGTTTTATGGACTTTTCTAGAGCCGACACTTACAGTTTTTAAAGCCGACTCCCGAAAGCGATGAGCCGATACTTACCTTTTTCGGAGTCGACTCCCCAACAACTTTTTCTTTACTATTTTTGAACACCCGATTTGGAGCCGACACCTGAAAAGTTGGAGCCAACTCTAACCTGTCAGGAATGGATTTTCTATCTGTCAGAACATACTCCAACGGTAAGATTTCTTTTTACCTAACTTCTAACGGCTATTTTCTTTGTGTGTAGAAGAATCCAAACGTCTCCAACGACTAGTTTTCCCTCCTAAAATGTGGATTAAGGGATCTATAAAAAGGGGACCATCCATTTGAAAACGGGACGGAAAATTTAAGAGAAAATAGATTGAAAAATCCAAGAAGTCTTGAGCAAGAAATCAAAAAGGAAAGAGTCAAAGTTCAAATCCATCAACTCCAGAAAAGCTCAAAGAGAAATCCAAGGCATTCAAGCTCAAAATCGAAGGATTTCCTAAGTGAAGAAATTAGAAGCAAAAGCCCTGATTTTTCCATCTTCTCAACTGCAAGTTTTTGAAGAATCTGAGCTGAGACACTGATTCAACCTTTCCAAGAAGAAGAGGAAAAGAAGAAAAGCGCACATTCAAAGATCTTCAAACAGGCTTTTCTAATCCTTGTTTAGTTTATTGCCTATTTGCTCATTTGAGGAGCTTTCTTGTATCTTAAACTCTATTCTCATTTACTGTTTACTAGTTCAATCAAGGGATTGAATTAGTTGAGGTAGTTTACCTCAGGGACAAGCTAAGGATAGCTTGTGATTTGGGTTTTGTGTTGGTGAGCCCGAAAAACCAGCTGGGTTCATTGTAATCCCGAGGGAAACAATAAGTTTTGAGTTGTGAGCTTGTAAAACAACTCGGCTGTAATCAAGTAGATTATAGTGTGGACCCAAGTGGTACTTGGGAGTGGACGTAGGTGTTGGATACACCGAACCACTATAAAATCCTTGTGTTTGCCGTGTTTTGACTCTCTTACTCTATCTCTTCATTTGTGCTTAATATCTATCCAACATATAATCTCATTTATTCCAAAGCACATATTTTTTTAAAGGGGCCAAATATTTTTTAAGAACCAAATTCACCCTCCTCTTGGGTTGCCATCTGGGCCAACAATTGGTATCAGAGCGAGTGCTCATTTGAATTTGGTCTAACGATCAAGAGCAAAAGATCCAAATGGCAGCTCAAGCTAGTTCATCATATTTAGAAGGTCAATCCACTAATCGACCTCCTTTATTTAATGGAACTAATTATAGTTATTGGAAAGCTAGGATGAAGATTTTTATTCAAGCACTTGACTATGACCTATGGGGAATCATAGTTAATGGTCCACACACACCCACAATTAGAGTAGACAATATGGTGATTCCTAAACCGAAAACGAATGGGATGAACATGATAAGAAGTTGGCTCAGCTCAATTGCTAAAGCCATGAATGTTTTGTATTGTTCATTGGATGCAAATGAATTTAATCAAATTTCTACATGTATTTTCGCAAAAGAAATTTGGGATAGATTAGAAGTTACCCATGAGGGTACTAATCAAGTAAAAGAATCAAAAATTAATATTTTGGTGCATAAATATGAACTATTTAGCATGGAACAAACTGAAGCTATTACATGCATGTACACAAGATTCACTGATATTGTAAATGGTTTGAAAAGTCTTGGTAAGACTTATACTAATTCTGAACTTGTGCGTAAAATTCTTAGGTCACTTCCAAGATCATGGGAAGCAAAAGTGACTGCAATCCAAGAAGCCAAGGATTTAAATGTTTTACCTTTCAAGGAGCTACTTGGATCCTTAATGACTCATGAGCTGACTATGAAACAACATCAAGAGGAAGAAGTCAAAAAGAAGAAAACTATTGCTCTTAAGGCTGCAGAAAGTGAGGAAAGCTGCAGTAATGGTGATGATAATGAGAAGACTGCACTCCTTGCAAAGAAATTCAAAAGGTTTATGCAAAGAAGAAGACCCTTCCATAAGAAGAGATATGGAACAAAAATGGAAGGAGAGAAAGAAAAAGAGAAGGAAAAGGACAAAGAAAAAGAAAGACCCTTAATATGTTATGAGTGCAAGAAACCGGGGCATTTCAGATATGACTGTCCTCAATTGAAGAAAGCCTACAAGAAGAAGAAGAAAGCTTATGTTGCAACATGGAGCGATAGTGAAGAATCCTCTTCCGAGGAGGAACAAAAGAAGTTGCAAACATTTGCTTCATGGCAAACAACGATGACGAGGTAAATACCAAAACCCTCAATGATGATTTTATTTGATGAATTATATGAAGCTTTCAATGAATTAGTCAATGATTTTAAAATTCTAAAAAGAAAAACAAATTTTTGAAAAGTAAAACTCAAATCTATGTAAAGAGAAAATAAATTAACACTTGAAGTTAATGATTTAAAAGATGAAAGGAGAGATTTCTAAAAGAAAAAGAATCAATCATGAATGAAAACCTTAACTTAAAGAAAGAAGTTGAAAAATACAAGAACATAGTTGATAAATTTACATATAGCTCTGAAAAACTGAACTTACTTTTAAGTAATCAACGGGCTGTTTTTGATAGAGCTGGATTAGGATATAGACCAAACATGAAACAAAAAGTTGTAAAAATTTCTTTAGTTAAGAAAACAAATGATGTTACATGTTACAATTGCAACAAGAAAGGCCATAAATCTTATGAATGTAATGCAAGAAAAAGTAATAAAAAATAAATGTTAAAGGAAAGAAAATATGGTTCCAAAAGGAACAATCTTTTTTGCTACTAACCATGAAGGACCCAAGAAGGCTTGGGTACCTAAATATAAGACTTGATCATTTTTGCAGGAGTGTCTTGCGGCCAAAAGATCAAAGCAAAAGTGGTATCTCGATAGTGGCTGCTCAAGACACATGACGGGTGACAAGGATCAATTCATCACCCTTGAAAGCAAAAGAGGAGTTGTTACGTTTGGTGACAATGGCAAAGGCCAGATCATGGGGTTTGGTAAAATTCAAATAACTCCCTCACATTTATTGAAAATGTCTTATATGTTAATGGTTTGAAGCATAATCTAATTAGTATTAGCCAATTGTGTGATAAAGGTTTCAAAGTATCATTTGAAGCTTCTATTTGCACTGTTTCTAATCCCATTGATAATAGCATTGTATTTATTGGAAATAGAAATGGCAATGTGTACTTGATTGATTTAACAATTTGTCTACTAGTAATCATTGCTTAGTTGCTGAATGCTAATATGAATGAGATTGGATGGCTGTGGCATCGTAGATTAGGTCATGCAAGCACACACCTAATTTCAAAATTAATTAGAATGATTTAGTAAAAGGCCTTCCATAATTTTGAAAATAACAAAGTTTGTGATGCATGTCAATTTGGAAAATAAACTAGAAACTCTTTCAAAACTAAAAACATTGTTTCCACTTCTAGACCACTTGAACTACTTCACATGGATCTCTTTGGACCTACTAGAACCACTAGTCTAGGAGGAAAGAAATATGGTCTTGTGATTGTAGATGATTATTCTAGATACACTTGGGTATTATTTTTAGCTCATAAAGATGAGACCTTTCCAATATTTCTGAAATTTTTCAAGAAGGTCACAAATGAGAAGAACAACACCATAGTGTCTCTTAGAAGTGATCATGGCACAGAATTCGAAAATCATTTATTTGAAAACTTTTGCATTGAAAATGGCATTCATCATAATTTCTCTGCACCTAGGATACCACAACAAAATAGAGTTGTAGAAAGAAAGAATAGAACCTTAGAAGACATGGCCCGTACCATGCTATGTGAAAGCCAACTCCCAAAGTACTTCTGGGCGGAAGCTATAAACACGACATGTTACATTCTTAATAGGCTTTAATTAGGCCAATCCTTAAGAAAACTCCTTATGAACTATGGAACAATAGAAAACCAAACATTAGTTATTTTCATGAATTTGGTTGTAAATGTTTTATTCATAATAATGGTAAAGATAATCTTGGAAAATTTGATGCAAAATCAGATGAAGGCATATTCTTAGGATATTCAACATCTAGTAAAGCCTATAGAGTGTTTAACAAGAGAAACTTAATTGTAGAAGAATCTATTCATGTAGTTTTTGATGAATCCTTAGCATCGAGTTCAGGAAAAATTATGATGAAGAAGATACAAATTTACTTGAGAGAGATATTGAAAAATTGAATATTGATGTATCTTCAGATCAAAAAAGAAGCTAAAGGTGATGATTCTCCTAGTGTTGATGTTGTTGATGCTAATCATAATGATGTAGATCTTCTAGAGATTGGAGATATGCCTATGGTCATCCAAAGGAATTAATTATAGGTGATCCATCTCAAGGAGTAAGGACTAGATCATCAATGAGAAACATCAATAATCATCTTGCATTTGTATCTCAAATTGAACCTAAAACGATTGAAGAAGCTGAAAAAGATAATAATTGGTTGTTAGCTATGCAAGAGGAATTAAATCAATTTACTAGGAATAATGTCTGGACCCTTGTAGATAGACCTAAAGATCATTCTGTTATAGGATCAAAATGGGTATTTAGAAATAAATTAGATAAAATGGTATAGTAATTAGAAACAAAGCTAGATTAGTTGCAAAAGGATATAATCAAGAAGAAGGAATTGATTTTGATGAAACTTTTGCACCTGTAGCTAGATTAGAGGCAATTAGATTATTACTAGCATTTGCATGTCATATGCATATCAATTTATTTCAAATGGATGTTAAAAGTGCATTTTTAAATGGATTTATAAATGAGGAAGTTTTTGTTGAACAACCACCTGGTTTTGAAGATCATAAATTACCAAATCATGTTTTTAAATTGCACAAAGCACTTTATGGTTTAAAACAAGCACCTAGAGCTTGGTATGATAGATTAAGCAAATTTCTAATTGAAAATGACTTTTCTAAGAGGAAATGTTGATAAAACACTATTTTTGAAAAGAAAAGACAAGATTTATTGGTAGTACAAATATATGTAGATGATATTGTATTCGGTGCTACTAACAATCTCTTGTGTCAAGAATTTGCCAAGTTAATGCAGGGTGAATTCGAGATGAGCATGATGGGAGAACTCAATTTCTTCCTGGGACTCAAATCAAGCAAGAAAGAGAGGGAATCTTCATCAACCAAACAAAGTACACAAAGGAAATCCTCAAAAAGTTTGGGATGGAATCAATCAAACCCCGGAACACCAATGAGTCCCTCATGTAAATTAGACAAAGATGAAGACGGTAAGCCAGTTGATCAAAAATATTATAGAGGTATGATCGGATCTCTACTTTACTTAACAGCTAGTAGACCAGATATTATGTTTGCTGTTTGTTTATGTGCTAGATTTCAATCAGAACCTAAAGAATCTCACTTAATTGCTGTGAAAAGAATTTTAAGATATCTAAGTGGAACTAAAAATGTAGGATTATGGTATTCTAGAGACTCAACACTAAACTTAATTGCATATTCTGACTCTGATTATGCTGGATGTAAACTAGATAGAAAAAGTACAAGTGGTGCATGTCAATTCTTGGGAAGTAACTTAATCTCTTGGTTTAGCAAAAAGCAAAATTCGGTTGCATTATCTACTGCTGAAGCAGAATATGTTGCAGCTGGAAGTTGCTGTGCTCAAATCCTTTGGATTAAGAGACAACTTGAAGACTATGGCATAACACTTGATAAAACACCTATTAGATGTGATAATACAAGTGCAATAGTTTAACTAAGAATCCAATCCAACATTCAAGAACTAAGCACATTGAAATTAGATATCACTTTATAAGAGAACATGTAGCTAATAATGAAATGTCTTGATTATGTTAGTACTGAAGAACAATTAACTGACATATTTAAAAAAACCTTTGAGTGAAGAAAGATTTTGTTACCTTAGAGAGAATTAGGGATTTGTAACCCTTTGGAATGATTTTGAAACCCTTAAGGAATGACTATCTAGATTTCTATTAATTTCTTGAGATTTTTTCATAATTTTAAGGATAATTTATCTAGTCATTTAAGCAATTTAATTCTCCATATTCCAATGATTTTTAAAAAATTTATTGACCTTATTTTGACAAGTTTCGATGTTTGAAACTCATTTGTTTTTCTCTGAAACTGTCAGTGGAGTCGACACCTCAATTTGAGGAGTCGACACCTCTTCTGTGTCGCTCTCGGTCTTTGACCTTGGAGCCGACACCCGCGTAAGTGGAGCCGACTCCAGTTCGGGCGCTAACTGTGTTAGCGACTTGGAGTCGACACTCGACTTTGCGGGAGTCGACACCTGGTGGTCCCAAATTAACTTTATTAGGGCAGAGTCGACACTTCTGCGATTTCTATCTTCCCCAAACCCTTTCCAAACTTTCTCCAAACCCTCTCAAAACTCCCAAAGCCAAATACTCCCCAAATCTATCATTCCTAAAGATTTCAATGGCACCTAAGCGTAGGGGATCGGTTCTTGATGCTCCCGTTGTTACGAGAAACGTACGGCGAGGCGTCCAGTCCGTGAACCCACTCCGAGTGATGATTCCTCATCAACACCATCAGATAATCCTGGCCCCATCTCCACAGGTAGATACTTTAGCTGGGCGAGTTATTACAATGGGTAGAAAAGTAGATTTTGATTTCTTCGATTCCGAGGGTTTGACATTGGAAGACAAATCAAGGAACTTGGTTGGGATAGAGTCTGTTCTTTGGATGTACCCACTTATCCAGCACTTGTTAAAGAATTTTATCTGAATTTAGCTAGAGGAGATGGTGGGATCGTTAGTTCTGTAAGAGGAAAGAGGATTCATCTTACCTTCCATATTTTAGGAAATCTGTTAAATATTCCTGTTAATGGATTTGCTGAAAATATTCATAGTGAGAGATCAGCTGCATTGTCAAGAATGTTAGGAAGAGAAATTTTGAATTTGAAGAGGTTAGGGCAAACCAATTGCCACTTGAGCTAAGGCTGTTACATAACATCTGCAGTAGGATTTTATTTCCCAAGACTGGCCGTTTTGAGTATGTCTCAGAACGAGACATTGTTGTTATGGACAGTATCTTGACTGGTCAGCTTATAAATCTTGCTGGGATGATGATATGGTATGCTGAGGCTGAGGGCAAGAAGAGATCTTCACTGCCTTATGGAATGATCCTAACCTTAGTTTTTAGGAGTCAAGGAGTAGCTATTTCGATAATGAGCCTTCGAAGAACCTAAGGCACACTGACTACTACAGCTTGGCCACTATGCACCGGATGGGTTTTGTGAAAGTAGATGGAAGATGGGAGAGAAAAGGGCATTCTGGCGATAGGGTTGCTGAGACGTATGTGCCTGGCCCTTCTGAGGCAGGACCTTCTGTGAGACAGAGCTCACCAGAGCCAAGTTAGGATGCACCTCCAGCTCCTCCAGCTCCTTCTGCTTTTGATCTATCTTCTGTTGGTTTTTTGGATACTCAGTTAGAACAGCTAAGAGGTATTTTTGCTATTCATAAGGAAGAGATAAAATCTGAGTTAGATAATCAATTTATGAATTTGAGAGAGACTCTTTATTCTTTGGATGAAAGAGTTGGAAAAATTGAATCTACTCTTGGAGCCTCCAGAATCCTTAAAGAATGATCTCAAGAACATTTTTGAAGAACTTAAAGATATCTGTGAGATTCAGAGACATATTCCAAATGTAATGCTGAACTTCAGGATAAGATTGCTTCTGCATGTACATTTGTTGATGAAAGACTGAAGGCCTTTGTCAAGACTCAAAGTGAAGGAATGGCAAGAATAGTAGAAGAACTGCAAAGACATTAGCACTAATTTTTGATTATCTTGTAATGAAGTATCTTTGATGATTAATATAGTTTGAAGTTTTAATGTAATGAAGTGTAGTTTGATGATTGATGTAGTAAAGTTTCATTTTGTAAAATGATGTAATGCTTGACTTTTTGATGTAATGAACTTATCAAAAATGAATGTCTTTTGATCCTTGAATGAACTTATCAAAAATGATGATTGATACTTAATGAATGTCTTTTTGATCTTTGAAGTATCTATTAATTTTGTTATTTCTCTTAAAACTTCCTGACCTTTTTGTTGATTACAAAAAAGGGGGAGAATTATGTAAGTATTTGCAAATCGTATATGCATTGAATGTAAATCAAAAAAGGGGGGAGAAATATTTAGCTTTTGTATATGCATTAAATCACATAAGTTTAATTTATTGGTATCTAGTTAATTGCACATGAGGAAAGGTAATTGCAATTGATATAACTACCTCATTGGTATCAATCATTAAAATTTTTCGTTAAAAGAAAGAATAGATGTTAAATTGAATATCATAGGGGGAGCTACCTCATTCAGATGGAGCTTACCTGTGAGGAAAAATATTTGAAAATTTGATTTGAAAATCTTAATTTTAATCATGCATATACTCAATGTTTTTATAATCATCAAAAAGGGGAGATTGTTGACCCAATTATTGATTTTGATGATTAATAAAAGACATGAGTATATTCATTTTGTTTCTAATAGATTTAACAAGTGTTTCAGGGATTAAATTGTTTGATCAATCAAAATGGATAAAGAAACATATTTTGAATCAATATTTTAAAAGGAATTTTCAAAGTTCAGAGCCTAGAGTCGACACCCAAATAGTAGGAGCCACCCCAAGGCGTATCAGAAAGTTTCTAAGATTTTGGCACGGTCGGAGTCGACACCCAAGGTTTCGGAGCCGACTCCAACCTGAGATACAGAGAAGTGCATTCTGTTTAGTTTCTAGAGCCGATACATAGAAGTCGGGAGCCACACCTGAGATTTCGGGAGCCGACACCTGAGTTTTTGGAGCGACTCTAACATGAGAACAGAGAGCGTGTTTTATGGACTTTTCTAGAGCCACACTTACAGTTTCCGAGCGACTCCGAAAGCGACGAGCCGACACTTACCTTTTTCGGAGTTGACTCCCCAACAACTTTTTCTTTACTATTTTGAACACCCGATTTGGAGCCGACACCTGAAAAGTTGGAGCCGACTCCAACCTGTCAGGAACGGATTTTCTATCTGTCAGAACGTACTCCAACGGTAAGATTTCTTTTCACCTAACTTCTAACGGCTATTTTCTTTGTGTAGAAGAATCCAAATCTCCAACGGCTAGTTTTCCCTCCTAAAATGGATTAAGGGATCTATAAAAAGGAGACCATCCGTTTGAAAACAGGACGAAAAATTTAAAGAAAATAGATTGAAAAATCCAAGAAGTCTTGAGCAAGAAATCAAAAAGGAAAGATCAAAGTTCAAATCCATCAACTCCAGAAAAGCTCAAAGAGAAATCCAAGGATTCAAGCTCAAAATCGGAGGATTTCCTAAGTGAAGAAATTAGAAGCAAAAGCCCTGATTTTCCCATTTTCTCAACTGCAAGTTTTTGAAGAATCTGAGCTGAGGCACTGATTCAACCTTTCCAAGAAGAAGAGGAAAAGAAGAAAAGTGC
Source organism: Calamus simplicifolius (assembly GCA_900491605.1). Taxonomy (NCBI): domain Eukaryota; kingdom Viridiplantae; phylum Streptophyta; class Magnoliopsida; order Arecales; family Arecaceae; genus Calamus; species Calamus simplicifolius. The sequence goes on from UESW01004141.1 coordinate 978,714, forward strand.
ACATTCAAAGATCTTCAAACAGGCTTTTCTAATCCTTGTTTAGTTTATTGCCTATTTGCTCATTTGAGGAGCTTTCTTGTATCTTAAACTCTATTCTCATTTACTGTTTACTAGTTCAATCAAGGGATTGAATTAGTTGAGGTAGTTTACCTCAGGGACAAGCTAAGGATAGCTTGTGATTTGGGTTTTGTGCTGGTGAGCCCGAAAACCAGCTGGGTTCATTGTAATCCCAAAGGAAACAACAAGTTTTGAGTTGTGAGCTTGTAAAACAACTCGACTGTAATCAAGTAGATTATAGTGTGGACCCAAGTGGTACTTGGGAGTGGACGTAGGTGTTGGATACACCGAACCACTATAAAATCCTTGTGTTTGCCATGTTTTGACTCTCTTACTCTATCTCTTCATTTGTGCTTAATATCTATCCAGCATATAATCTCATTTATTCCAAAGCACATATTTTTTTAAAGGGGCCAAATATTTTTAAGAACCCAATTCACCCCCCCTCTTGGGTTGCCATCTGGGCCAACAGGTTGTTGCCGAGGATTTTAGAATATTGCTCGGTTGTTGCCGAGGTTTCAGAATATCACTCGGTTGTTGTCGAGGATTTTTGATAGTTTACTTGGTCCATACTGCAACTATGGATTCAGGTGCGGATGGCCAAAGAGGATGGGAGCTACCGAGCGATGGAGGGGATGCCTGAAGCTGGTAAATCGGTCACTCTCGAAGAGGGCGAGTCATGATACACTCTTTCCTCTGCCTTTTTTCAAGGATGCTTGATTCGAGGAAGTCTGGCAGACTTTCGAGGACATTTACTTCGAAAATAGTCTGGCAGATCGGAGGGAGTCTATTCCCGAGGAGGGAGCTCCTTGAGCGCCTCAACGTTATTAATGATCCTCTTTGATGAGGGGCGGAACTCTTCGTTTCCCGCGAGCGCCCACTGAGGTGGTGATGCGTGGCAATTTTCCACGGGCTGAGATTAATGGCTCGAACGATCGAAATATTCACCAGGAGCGGTTTAAATACGGATGAGAAGGATGCCTCTGTTAGTCATCTTTTCAGCCGATCTCCAAGAATTCCTGGGTTCTGAGATGGCGTCTGGAGGTGAGGGGCGATCAACCGTGCCGAGAGCAGCGGCGCTAATGGCCGTGGGGGTCCCAGGGGAGCCGCGTTATGGTAACTATCGACGGGGAGGCCCTGGCGTCAATGTTCGCGGATCACGAGCGGCTCGAAGGCGGCCGAACAATATCTGGCCGTTTCTATGAGGGAAGTCGAGCTCCTTCGCGTGCCAACAACCGGCTGGAGGGGGAAGTAGCATCCCTTCGACGAAAGGTCGCCGAGTCAGCTCGGCGTGGGGAGGGTTCGGCGGCTCCCGGAGAAGATGATAAGGCCCAGTGAGGGCTCATGTATCTTTTTCTTTCTTTTTGCCCTTTTTGTGATGAATGAAAAAGAGGATTTTTGCAACTTTTGTGTCCGCTGTTATCTCCAAATGTTTGTTCTTATCACTCGGCCTTGGCCGAGATTTTTGATAAGTGACGCTCTTCGGCTTTGGCCGAGGCTTTTAAAGAATGGAGATGCACTTCGGCTTTGGCCAAGGCTTTTAATCTTTGGTACCGGCTTGCAAGCTGGGCTTGGTCCGGCCGGGCTTGTAAGCTGCCCGAATCCTTGAGTTTTCATTGGTCCGGTCGGGGCTTGTAAGCTGCCCTTTGAGAGGTCCGGCCGGGGCTTGTAAGCTGCCCGAATCCGATTTTGGAGATGGTCCGGCCGGGGCTTGTAAGCTGCCCGAATCCGAATGTTTGGAGACACTTGGTCCGGCGGGGCTTGTAAGCTGCCCGAATCCGAATTTTGGAGAGGTCCGGCCGGGCTTGTAAGCTGCCCGAATCCTTTTCACTTGGTCCGGCCTTGTAAGCTGCCCGAATCTTTGGAGGGTCCGGGGCTTGTAAGCTGCCCGAATCCGCTTTGGAGGGTCCGGCCGGGGCTTGTAAGCTGAATCCCCCTTGGTCTTGTAAATCCGCTTTCACTTGGTCCGGCCGGGCTTGTAAGCTGCCCGAATCCGCTTTGGAGAGGTCCGGCCGGGCTTGTAAGCTGCCCGAATCCTTTTTTGGTCCGGCCGGGGCTTGTAAGCTGCCCAATCCTTTGGAGGGTCCGAAGCTGAATCCGCTTTGTTTGGTCCGGCCGGGGCTTGTAAGCTGCCCGAATCCGGCTTTGGAGGGTGGCGGGGCTTGTAAGCTGCCCGAATCCGCTTTGGAGATCACTTGGCCCCCAGACTGGGGGTACTCGGCCATACCGAGTCTTTGAAATAGGACTCGGCCCAGCCGAGGTACGGAGATAGCTCGGTTGTGCCGAGAATGGATGCGTAAGCATCTGTTTTCTATTATGACTTTTCGAAAAAATGATTGTAGCGGTCATGCCGAATAATAGAAACAAGATGCCAAAGCTGTAAATGGGGCAAGTCTATAGAAAGCGTACCCTATTGATGTATATGCGGAGATTGTCCGAATTCCACGTCCGGGGAATAGATTTCCGCTCAGATCCTGGAGCTTGTAGGTGCCAGGTCCGATGACTTCCGCCACTTGATAGGGGCCTTCCCAGTTTGGAGACAGCTTTCCTTGCTCTAGTGGTTTGGAGACGGATGCTTTCCGGAGGACGAGATCGCCGGGTGAGAAGGATTTTCCTTTGACTCTGGAGGCGTGATAACGAGCCACTCTTTGCTGGTATGCAGCTACTCTGATTCGAGCTTTCTCTCTGATTTCTTCCACCAGGTCGAGATTGGTGCGAGCTGCTCGTCGTTAGCTTCCTCCGAGTAGCTCTCCACTCGGAGAAGGAAGTCCTATCTCCACGGGATGACGGCTTCCGTGCCGAAGGCCATCCGAATGGGGTCTCGCCAGTGGGGATTCTCTGGGTGGTGCGGTAGGCCCATAGGACGTGGTGAAGTTCGTCCGCCCATCTGCCCGGGCTCTGGCAAGCCGAGCCTTGATCCCTTGAAGCAGGGTCCGGTTAGTTACTTCGGCTTCTCCATTGGCTTGCGGATGCCCTACCGATGTAAGGCGGTGGCAGATCCCATGCTCCTCGCAGAAACCTCGAAACTTTGGGTTATCAAATTGCTTGCCATTGTCGGTGATAATAGTATGCGGAAGGCCGAAGCGGCAATAATGGATCTCCACACGAAGTCCCTGGCCCGAGCTTCGGTTATTTGGGCAACTGCCTCGGCCTCCACCCACTTGGTGAAGTAGTCGATGGCGACAAACAAGAACTTTCTCTGTCCAGTGGCGAGGGGAAAAGGGCCAAGAATATCCATCCCCCACTTAGCAAAGGGCCAAGCGGAGGAAATAGGGACCAAACTGGCGGGGGAGCCTCTGGATGTTGGAATGTCTCTGACATGGGTCACAAGCTCGGACGAGATCATCAGCATCCTTTTGCATGGTGGGCCAATAGTACCCTTGGCGCAGCACCTTGTGGCATAAGGATCGGCTCCCCAGATGGTTGCCGCAAATTCCTTCATGTACCTCCCGAGAGCATAATCAGCTTCAGATGGGCGAAGGCACTTGAGCAGCGGCATGGAAAAGGACCGCTTATACAGCTGGTCGTCGATCAGCACATAGTGGGTGGCTTGCAATTTCAGCTTCCTTGCTTCCTTTCGGTCGGCTGGGAGCGACCCTTCTTTAAGATACTCAGTATGGGGTCGAACCAGGATGGTTCGGCCTCAACCTGCATCACTCGGTCTGCCTCCGCGATGCTAGGCTTTTCCAGGATCTCCAGGGGAAACTTCGCTCGGAATCCATCGACTCCGCAGTTGCCAGCCGAGATAATAGATCGGCGGGCATTCTCGGATCTTGGGATCTGAATAACTTCAAATTCAGAGAAGTGGGAAAGCAAGTCCCGCACCTGTTGGAGATACCGAATCATGTTTGGCTCCCGGGCCTCAAACTCGCCCCGCACATGACCAGCTACCAATTGAGAGTCGGTAAAGGCATTCAGCTTCTTCACTTTAAGGTCACGGGCGATTCGGAGTCCAGCGAGCAGAGCTTCATATTCGGCTTCATTGTTGGAGGCTGGGAAGGAGAAGCGAACGCCGTACTCGAAGGTCGCCCCTCTGGGCTGGTGAGGATTAAGCCAGCGCCAGAGCCATGGGCATTAGATGATCCGTCGATGTGGAGCAGCCACAGGGCGTCAGATCTTGGGTGCTCAGAGGAGTCCGGAGTGGAGCCATCCTCCGGGATGGTACATTCAAGGAGGAAATCAGCTAGAACCTGGCTTTGATGGCCGGGCGAGGTTGGTATCGGATATCATGCTCGCTTAGCTCGACGGCCCATTTAGCCATTCTCCCTGATGTCTCCGGGCGATGGACCACCGCCTTGATGGGTTGGTCGGTAGGACCGTCACAGAATGCACTGGAAATATGGCCGCAGCCTCCGAACCGACGTTATCAGGGCCAAACCAACTTCTCGATCGGGTGTATCTTGTCTCGGCGTCTCGGAGCAGTTTGCTGACATAGTAGATCGGCTTTTGGGTCTTGTTCTCTTCTCTGACCAAACCGAGCCAACTGCGCCTTCTGAAACTGCCAAGTACAGAAATAACATTCTCCTGGATTGGACTGCTGAGGAGGGGTGGAGAGCCGAGATATCTCTTGAGGTCCTCGAATGATTTCTGACACTCGGGACCATTGAAAATTCTTGGCAGATCGGAGAGCTTTAAAGAAAGGAAGGCATCTCTCGGCCGACGAGCCACGAAGCGGTTGAGGGCCGCGATCCTTCCAGTCAGGCGCTGGACCTCTTTGACAGATGTTGGGGGTGCCATTTGCTGAAGGGCTTGAATCTTCTGCGGGTTGGCTTCAATGCCCCGCTGAGAAACCATGAAGCCCAGAACTTCCCAGAGTTGACACCGAAGGCGCACTTTGTTGGATTGAGCTTCATCCGATATTTTGGAGCGTCGCGAAGCTCTCAGAGAGATCCTCAATATGCTGGGATGCTTCTTTGCTTTTGACCAGCATGTCGTCGATATACCTCCATGTTTCGACCGATTTGCTCCTTGAAGACTTTGTTAACCAGCCTTTGGTAAGTAGCACCTGCATTTTTCAGACCAAAAGGCATGACACGGTAACAATAAGTACCTCGGTCGGTTATGAAGGCGGTCTTTTTTCATCCTCGGGCGCCATTCGGATTTGGTTGTAGCCCGAATATGCGTCCATGAAGGTCAGCATCTGATGACCGGAAGTGGCATCCACAAGCTGGTCGATCCGAGGGAGAGGGAAGCTGTCCTTCGGGCATGCTTTATTAAGGTCGGTGAAGTCGATGCAGATCCGCCATTTACCATTCGACTTCTTCACCATGACAACATTGGACAGCCAGCTTGGGATAATTTACCTCCCGAATGAAGTTTGCCTTGATGAGCTTGTCGACTTCTTCCTCAATTGCCTTCTGCGCTCAGGGGCGAAGCTCCTTTTCTTCTGCTTCATGGGCCGGGACATCTCAACATTAAGACGGTGGACGAGAACGTCTGGGCTGATTCCAGGCATATCAGAGGCGACCAGGCGAAGACATCAGCATTCCTTCGGAGAAAGTCATCAGCTCCAACCGGGGCTTCCCTTTCAGTAGCGACCCGATCCTTATGGTTCGGTCGGCCGAGCTTCGTCCAGCGGTACCTCCTCCAGCTCTTCGGCTGGTTCTCCTCGTTGCTCGGCAAAATCCTCCGAGCGTCCAGCCATCAACCTCGGGCAGTTTGGATTGAAGGCTGGTGACGAAGCACTGCCGAGCTACAGCTTGGTTTCCTCGAACTACTCCCACTCCCCATCCGGTAGGGAACTTCATTGCTAGGTGCGGGATGGAGACAGCGGCTCTAAGGGACATCAGGCCGGGTCTCCCAAAAATTGCATTGTAGGGCGACCGAAGCTTGGTCACCAGAAAATCTGTGTGAACAGTGGCAACACTGGGCCAAGTTCCCGCGTGGACCGTCAAGGTCACGACCCCCTCCGGGGTAATAACATCGCCGGTGAACCCCATTAGGGTGGAGTCCACGGCTCGAGATTCTCCATAAGCAGTTTCATCTTCACAAACACATCAAGATACAAAACATTGACAGAGCTCCCACTATCAATAAGGATTCGGTCTACATCATAATTGTTCAGATTAAGGGATACAACCAACGCATCATCATGCGGGAACTGTATCTCTTGGAGGTCGCTGTCGGAGAAGGAGAGCTCATTGGTCCGCGCTTTCTTTGGCGCTGAACCTTCTTCATCGTCCGCCAGCTCGACGGACTACCACTGCCTCGATCACATTATGTGGCCAGCGACCGAAGGATTCGGAGGAGGAGGCTGCTGGGGCTCAGGCTGGCGGTCGCCCCCGTTCCTTGGCTCGGGTGCTCTCCTGAATTGGTCCAGCCTACCCCGCTGGATGAGCCTCTCGATTTCGTTCTTCAGCTGCCAGCACTCCTCGGTGTCGTGGCCATGATCCCGGTGGTAGCGGCAATATTTGGTGGGGTCTCTCCGGGCCGCATTCCCTCGAGAGGAGGTGGTCGAGGGAGCTGGCGCTCTATCTCCATGAGGATCTCCGCCCTTGGGGCAGTGAGCGGAGTGAACCGGTTGAACCTCCTAGGCGGGCTCCGGGTGCGGTTCCTCGGCGGGGCGGAGGAACCCTTTGGCGGCGAGGTGGGCTTGGCTGGCGGGCGGATCGGTGCTTGTCCGAGCCCTTGGGCTCCTTCTTCCTTGTCAGCTCGGTGCGGGCAGCTCTCCGCGATTCCTCGACTCTGGCATATTGTCCGCCAGGCCATCATGTCGGAGAGGTTCGAGGGTAGCTGACCTCCAGCGCCAGGTAAAAGTCACTCTCCTTCAACACTCCGCCTGCTAGGGCGGACATGGCCACCTCATGATTAAGGTGGTCCACTTCCAGCATGGCCGTATTGAAACGGCCGAGATATTTCTTCAAGGACTCCCCCTCTCTCTGCTTAACCTCAGAGGGAGTCAGATCTCCGCCGATGACGATGCTGACGAACTGGCTGATGAAGAGGCGGCTCAGCTCGTCAAATGAACCAACAGAACCTGGTTTCAAGGCATTGAACCAGGTTCGAGCGGATCCCCTGAGGGTGGAAGGGAAGACGCGGCAGAGGATCGCATCTGATGCCCCGTGGTGTTGGGTTACGGAATGGAAAATCCCAATCTAATTGGAATAAAATGGCAGCGGAAAACAAAATAAATTTATTCCATAACCCACCAAGGATCATATGCATTCATAAAAACGAAAGAAGGATAGACAAAAATATTACCTTTTGTTGATCAGTATGTAATCCGTCTATTCTTGTGTTGGGTTTGCTCGATCTTCAAAGGTGCTGCCTTTAGAAAGACGACCACCCTCTACAAGTATCCACACACGAATGGACACCAAACGTTTTTTGAATGCTAGTTCAAAGTTCATTTTTCACAACCGTTTTCTCTTTTTCTATTTTCAAGGCAAAAGACAGACCCTTCAAATGCCCCAATAGACACGACCTTTCAAAAGCCCCAAATACACTTTAAAACGTATATATCATATATACAAGTACTAGGGTTTTTTGGTTAACTAGGATTTTAATTAATATTTATTTAAAACTCCTTTTAAATAATGACAATTTAAATCCTAGTCCTTACCAAATAAGGAATTTATATTTTTAACCAAAAACCTTTATGGATTATTTCCTTATCCAATAAGAAAATATAACTAATTAATTACTTGTCATAATTTAAATTACAACTAATTATTTTGTAATTTAAAATAATTCATCATTTCAAATTACTATAGAGAGTAACAAACGTAACCATTATTGTCCGTTCTTAGTGTGCGACCCTATGGTTCAATTAACGTTGGCAATAGGCCTAAATCACATTTTGATCCTACAAGTCATAAGCGGCCTCTAGTAAGACATTATGGCTACCCAAGTTAAATGAAAAGCTCATGTTCCGAGATAACCTTAAAGTAGCTAATGACATAATCCTTTTATCACATGATATCTTGATAGAATATAAGGCATGGAAAAAGTCAACCTTATATCGCTCTATCTTTAATTTCTCGAAACCCAATTAGACTGACTAAACAAATGATATTGATCTCCATCAATTCATTTGAGCACAGCCATGCATTTCTCAGTCTCAATCATCGAGGGGCCCAGAGATATCTCTCTTATAATAAGAGGGACAAATTCCATCTTAATCACTCATATCTCGCTATATGATTCTTATTGTTCAAGCATAATCTTTATAATCATCCGGTTAAAGACAACGTTTGATTATGTCAAAACATAATATTCCTCATGTTGAGAACTATAGCAATCTCAGGTCTAAGGATTTAATGACACAACTACTAGAGATTAACTTATGACTTTGATCCATGTATTAATCTCAAGGCGGGTCTTGTCCAATATTTGTTCTCAACAAATACATATAAATTTAATTTGTATCTCATACACATATTTATCCCATGAATATCAATCAAATTTCATACTAATCTTAATTTATTGTTATTCCCACAACAATAACCGATTAGGGACATTTAGAATAATTAATAATATTATTCAATGACATTATTATATAATAACATGCAAATTATGATAATAATACTCATAAATATTCAAAATACCATGTCCATACAATAGGCCTAGGCACTATTACTAACAATCTCCCACTTGCACTAGGCCCACTCATCAATGTATCTAATACCTATGAACCTAGTATGACGATCATGCTTTGCTTGTGGTAGAGGCTTAGTCAATGGATCAGCAACATTGTCATCTGTTGGAACTCTGCATATTTTTACGTCACCTCTCTCAATGATTTCTCGAATGAGATGATAACGCCTAAAATGTGTTTGGATCGCTGATGTGACCTAGGTTCCTTTGCTTGTGCGATAGCACCATTATTGTCACAATGAACATCAACAGGAGTTGTGATGCTAGGAACCACTCCAAGGTCAGTAATGAACTTCTTGATCCAAACTGCTTCCTTTGCTGCATCAGATGCTGCTATGTATTCAGCTTCAGTTGTAGAATCAGCAACAGTGCTTTGCTTCAAACTTTTCAGCTAACAGCACCACCATTAAACAAAACACATATCCTGACTGCGATCGGAAATCATCTTTGTCATATTGAAAGCTTGCATCTGTGTAACCACTTACAACCAGATCATCTTCCAATCGCCATACACCAAGAACACATCTTTAGATCTTCTCAGATACTTAAGAATGTTCTTGACAGCCGTCAGTGACTCTCACCGGGATCTGACTGGTATCTACTCGTTATGCTTAAAGCATAAGAGACATCTGGTCTAGT
>UESW01004141.1:992889-1176465 GCA_900491605.1 Calamus simplicifolius
GTGGAACATCATGATCGATCGGAAGCTGCTGAGGTGGTCATCGGGATCGGAGGATCCATGATAAGGATCGATGACGTGGGAGGAAATTACTTCCTCCATGATCTCCTTGGAGAAGGGAATGCCCTGCTCCGCTTTACGCTGGAGTGGATGGGCCTGCTTGGCGGCGTTCAACTCCTGACGGATCTTTCGGAGTTGTCGGCGGATCTCCTCTGGTACAGCAGGAGGAACTGGGCAAGGAGAAAGATGAGACGGTGTCGAGTCATGGCGAGAGAACACCGGAGAAAAGGATCGAGCCTACCGAGATCAGGGGAGATCCTTGTCGTAGACCCCTTGGAGGGATAGCTCAGCTTCCTTAGGGCGACGAGGGGGGTCTGCAACCCCATGTGGGCCGGAAGAAGAGACTGCTGGATGACGGGGGCCATATTCTCCTCAAGAAGGTGCGAAGTAGGAGCAGCTGCACGGGGAGCTTCAAAGTGCCCCTGGATCAGATTGGCCAGAGCTTGACCTGCTGGACCAGCGAGGCAAACTGGTCCTGGGTCATTAGGGCCGCCGGTGGCGATGGGTTTCAACTGGTGGTGGTGGTGGCGCTACGCTGCTCTCCGGATCAGGTCTTTAGGAGGTGACCTGATCCCGGGCTTCGGAGGTAGCCTTTCTTCGATTGGCCATGGGAGAGGTTCTCTTTCAGATCGAGATCCTTGTCTCCTGGATCACAAGTTTATGGACTTGAGGGCCCTTCCTCTAGCGCCAATTTATTGCTGCTGAAATCTGTCCTCCGACTCGGACGCGATCGGGCTCCCTCCTGGGCGGACCTGCAAAATATTCCTCATGCGAGAGGCATTGGGGGTGTCCCTCTGCGGAAGACCCTCCAACGCTTAAGTCAGCGGGGATCAGCGATCAACAAATATGAGGAGAAGGCTCTCGTTGAAAAGTCTCTCCAGGGTGGCCTCTCGAGAGCTCTGAGCAGAGCGTTAATGGTGGAAAGGGGTGAGCAGAGGTAAAAGGAGAGCAGGCCAGTGAGCAAGTGCGCATACCTAGAAGCCGGGAGACGGTTCTATTTATAGAGGAACACCTAATTCCTTAGGAGCGTCATGGGTCCGAAAGCCGTTAGGATTCGAATCCAGTTTGTTATGAGGTCAGTAAGATTTGTATCTCGTTAGTTAGAGGATCGACGGCTGAAAAAGCTGTATGATGTCTTGGGATTCGGAGACGGTGTAGGCTCCAGGGCTCTAGGCCACTCTTGGGTATGATTTTTGTTTGAACTCTCCTACACCGGATTTCACAGAGGTGCCTGAGTCTGGCCAGGGCATAAGGATAGGAATGGCTTGGCTGGGGCCGAGAGATAGGAACAGCTCAGTTGAGGTCGAGAGATGTTGTAGCTCGGCTAAGGTTGAGAGATGTTGACAACTCGGCTGAGGCCGAGAGATGTTGTAGCTCGGCTGAGGCCGAGAGATGGGGATAGCTCAGCCGAGGCCGAGAGATGTTATAGCTTGGCCGAGGCCGAGAGATGTGATCCATTCCATGGGAGTTCTTGGCTTGCTGGAAGGCTAAGGCGCCCCGATCCACTGAGGCTGATTCATCCCTAGCGGGTATTGCACAGCAAGTGGGAGTCAGGGTTGATCATAACCCCTTGCACGATTATTAATGCAACGGCGATTTTATCCCTCAACATTCATTAACCTTTGATAGGTGGCCCCTGCATTCTTTAACCCAAATGGCATCACCTTGTAGCAATATATCCCCTTCTCGGTTACAAATGAGGTTGCCTCTTCATCGGCCACGTCCATCTTAATTTGATTGTATCCCGAGAACGCATCCATGAAGCTGAGGGTCTCGTGGCCGGACATGGCGTCTACCAACTGATCGATCCGAGGCAGCGGAAAGCTGTCCTTAGGGCATGCCTTATTGAGGTCGGTGAAGTCCATGCACATCCTCCAACTCCTACTGGCCTTGCAGACCATCACGATATTGGCTAGCCAGTCGGGATAGTGCACTTCACGAATGTGGCCGGCAGCCACCAACTTGCGCACCTCCTCGTCAATGGCCTTCTATCTGTCGGAGGCGAAGCTCCTCTTCCTCTGTCGGATGGGTCGACACTATGACTTGATGTTGAGCTGATGGGTAATCACCTCCTCCGGGATGCTTGGCATGTCAGACGCCGACCATGCGAAGATGTCATTGTTAGCCCTCAGGAAAGCAAGGAGCTGGTCGCGCGCCTCCTCAGAAAGTAGGGCTCCGATCTGGATTGTCCTCGTCGGGTCCTCCCCTAGGGGGAAGGTCAGCAGGTGCTCAGCCGGCTCCCCTCTCTTCCCTGAGTCTCGAGGGTCGAGTGCTTATGGTGCAGGTGCAGGTACCACCCCCTGCAGGCTAGGGGCCATGTGGTAGCAAAGCGGCAGCAGGTTCTGCTCCCCCCGCATCTCCCCAACTCCGTCGCTGGTAGGGAACCTCACCTGGAGCCTTTTGGTAGAGATAACAACGTCCAGAAGGTTGAGTCCGGGCCTCCCGAGTATGGCGTTGTAGGCAAGGGGCACCCGACCACGAGGAAGTTCATGAAAATCATGCTCTGACAAGGCGGTGCCCCGGCCGTGATGGGGAGAGTGATCTCTCCCTCAACTCTCACAGAGTCCCCGGTAAAACCCATTAAGGGTGCAGTGACAGGCCGAAGAGAGCTAGGAGATAAGTTCATCCGAACAAATGCGTCGTAACTCAAAACATCCACCGAGCTTCCACTGTCAACTTGGATTCTTTTTACAGGATGCTTAGCGATCGTCATGGACATGACGATGCTATCATCATTTTTGTTGACCACCCTCTTAGGTCCCTTTTAGAAAGGAAATTACAGAATCTAACCCCTCCTCCCCCCTTGGCCTTTTGGACGGGCCGCCTGCCCCCCAGGAGATTATCGCCACCATCTTCTCTGTCGGGGCATTGTTGATCATCGGTGGCGAAGGTGTTGATGGGACAGGTGCGCCGAGTTGCTCCTCTGAACGAATTTTGCCAGGTGGCCACGCTGGATGAGGTCCTCTATCGCCTTCTTCAACTGGCGACAGTTGTCAGTGTCGTGGCCGTGGTCCCGGTGGAAGCGACAGTATAGGTTCTTGTTGCGGGGGGTCTTCGAGTTCAGCGAAGGAGGGCGCTGAAGGTACGGCTCGCCCTTGATCTCGAGCAAAATGTAAGATATTGGAGCAAGCAAGGGAATGAATAGATCGTCCCTTGGCGCAAGAGCCCGAGGATGGTTGTCTGGTCGGTGGGGAGGCTCGGATGAGTTTGCTTCTTAGTGGTGCTTCCATTAGCCTCGCACCGGGAGGAATCAGCCTCATTGGTGTGGATGTACTTTTGTGCCCGGCTCAGGAGTTCGACGTAGGAGCTGGGCGGCTTTTTATCGAGTGAGTATGCAAAACGGGAGTGGCGGAGCCTCGCTTCAAGGCCAAGGTGGCCACTGAATCCTCAAGGTTGTAGACCTCGATGGTAGCTTCTTTGAATCGAGCGACGTAGTCCCGCAAGGACTCGCCACCCTTCTGCTGGATGGAAAATAAACTATCCGCCATCCTGGGTATCTTTCGGTAGGCATCAAAATGGGCCAAGAAGGCCCTCTCTAACTGGCGGAAGGAGTTGATACTCCGCAGCGGCAGGCGGGAGTACCAGGCTCGGGCAGCCTTCCTCAAAGTGGCGGGAAGGCGATACAGAGAAGAGAGTTGGTTGCCCCCTGGACCTGCATGAGGACCTTGTAACCCTCCAGATGGTCCAGGGGATCAGTGGTCCCATCGTACGGGTCCAACTAAGGTAGATAGAACCGGGTTGAGATCGGCTCCTCCATGATGCGATGGGACAGCGGGGCCGACTGTCATAGTCCGCCTCCGGCAGGTTTGTAATCGGACGGCTGAGCTCCTCGAGCCGCTGGTTGTACTCGTTCAGTCGGCGCTCGGCCCGGCGAGCTATCCGGTCATCGAAGGACCCTTCCCTCGACGACTCCGAGGACAGTGAAGGGTGGCGGCGATGCTGACAGGGGTGCTCCACCTCCCTCTCGTGCCGCCGCTTGGGAGAAGCACTAGCATGGTGGGAAGGTGATCGGGGCCTCTTAGAGGCTTCCCGACGGTGACATCTAGGAGAAGCACGGCGGTGGCGAGCTTCTCGGGCGGGAGACCTCCCTCGAGAAGAGTGCTGACTGGGCTGGACCACCCCTGGGACCGACAAGGGTGGCCCCGGCTGCTGATCGGCCATCAGTTGCTGCTGCAGGACCTGGACTGCCGCCACCAGCGACTGGACTTGCATGGTGAGGGCAGCGAGTCATCTTCTTGATGCTGTTGCGGGGGTGGCGATGGTGGTGCAGGGACGCTGGTATAGGGAGCAGGAAGACCGACCGCTAGCAGATCAGCTCCCAGGCGCTGTCCCCCAGCATAGCTAGTGGAGACCTCTTGTACACGAGTCATCACCATTTGCTTGAGAGCTCAGGGAAAGAGAAGAAGTTGTCGCTAGCTGGTTTGAAGTTCTTCTTTATCTCCTCCCCCTTTCTGGCGCGCCAATCTGTTGACACCAAGTCACCTTCCTTCAACGTCAGGGAACGGAGATCCTCCTCCTCCTCGAGGGCTCCTGCAAGAAAGTCCCCGAAAACCGATTGCTCCGCTGGGGACCCTTCGATGCTCAAGTAAGCAACTCGGGCATAGACAAGAATTAGCCTAGCAGAAAGAGAGCTAGAGAACTTGAGTTTTTGGATCCCTTCCTCGTTGTGAGTGTGGGCCTTTATACTTGTTCGAGAGTCCCTTTTTCCATTTCCAGAAGGTTACTGATTTCGAGGTACCGTTGTCCGGTAGTGGATGGAAGGCAAGGCTGATAGTGACAGGTCGCAACCGACACTGAGCATGTCAGAGGTGTCTTGCCTCCCTGGCCACCTGCCAAGCGCGGTGCTACAGGTGGCTGGTGGGCCTAGTCGTGTCAGGCGTGCATCGTTACGGGGCGTGGCCACGCGCTGTTACAGTCAAATGGTGGGCCACTTAGCCGCTGCAGGCGGTTGGCACGTGGGTGTATCAGGTGGCTCGAGGTAGTGGGTCGCCAGGCCTGGGGACGGGGCCGAGGGGATGCCTAGTTCAAGGCTGAGGCCGAGGGGACGCCTGGCTCGAGGCTGAAGCTGAGGGGGCACCTGGCCCGAGGCTAAGGCCGTCCGAGGCCGAGACGGGGGGTCCAAGGCCGAGGCCGAGGCGGGGGTTCCGTCAGTTATCCTCTCTGTTAACTCCAACGGCATGGGATCAGCCACATCACTGGCCATATGAAAGGGCTCCACGTCATCCTTTGAATCATCTTTTGGTTTCTGCTCCTCTATTTTATGATTAAATTTAATAACAATTTTAGTCAAAAGGTTTAACTTATCCTTTTTCAATGAATAAGTTCTTTCTTGGCATTCAAATCCTGGGTACAACATTAGAAGAGAAACTACTAGTTGTATTTAGATTAAAACCTTACTTGGCTGTATTCTAAAGGAACACATGACTAGAAAGTTGTGAATGATAAGTGAAAGGCCCCGATTTAGATGATGAAGAACGAGTAGAAGATACAATCTTCAAGATCCTAATGTATCTATGAACATCAACTCATACTAGGACGTGACGATTGGTATATGGAAAGCTCTAAGACTAGCATTTTCGTATGTATGCTATGTTGAGTATGTTGTATAGCTGCGACATCATGCGTTCACACATTTAATGGAGCTACATCTTCTACTTCAACAAACGATTGTAGTCAATGTCGATTATAAGAGATAGGTATCAAACATGATTTCTATACTTTCATTGTCTTCATCTTCTAAAGAAATATATTTCATCGGATAATGGCAAACAATTGAAAATCGGTACATAACCTTACTCACTTTTGATTTGACTTTAACTTGAGTAGGCCATATATCTTATCTAATAAGTTATCAAAAATCATTTCATTTAACTTCTTTGGGTTAGGACCATCATTTTGGAGCTCTTCTAGGCCATTGATCATCACTTCATTTAAGTGAATAAGAATTAGCTAGTTGTGGCTTGCTAGTGCTCATCCTACCAAAAAAAAAAAAGTTGGATAAAAAAATGGGTAAGCTTAACTTGCAACATCATTAGAGAAAAGTTAAATAGTAAGAGAATTAAAATCTACTAACAATTTTGACCGCTCACTCTAACTCATTACTAATATCATCCAACTTCAAACAGAAAAATGTTTTTCATTTTGTAGTGGTAGATGACTATTGTTTTATGATGCAGGTATTGTTTTATTCAAGCTTATCGATTACAATGAAGCAACCTTTTGATCCAGTTTCTTTTCAAGTACCAGCGTCATGCTTCCAAAGAAGTTATTATCATGAACGACAAGCAATTAAAAAGTTAAAATGGGTGGAAACTCGATGGAATACACAGAAGGCATATTTTGGGCACCTCTTGGTCAGGCTTTGCCTCTTGTACACGTCTGGACCACAGGATAAGCCCTGGTCAGTCAAAATACAGTGGAATACGGGATTTCCCTATACAGCTCCATTCTTGGCTGGGAGATTCATTGGGTTGTGTAACAATTGATAAGCATAGAAAATATAACGTTGAAATATTAGCTGAAATCCAAACGGCACATTTCCAAGGAAAGCTCAAACTGATAAAAGTTTGAAGCTCTGCGTTCATCATGTGGCCATGGTCAGCTTAATTATGGTTCACAGCGTACAAAATTTTGAACAAGAATATTTTCGCTTATATCGGCTCCAAGTAATGGAGGCACCTTATTCAGCCCCCTTCAATTCCAACACAAATGGATTCAGCTTATTTGCTTACAGACTCAGCTAGGATCCTATATACTGCCTAGAAATAATGGTGCAACTGTGAGTCAAAATTTTCATGGAAATGGGCTTCAGATGATAATAGTGACTCACCAACCGTCATCAGTAACCAAGCGAATTCCGGATAGAAGGAAAAACGTTTTCAATGGAGCATCACAAAAACAGCACGCAGGGGAACTGAATGGCAGACAATTGAATATTCTTCACATTCTTCACAAAATAAACCTATTCTCATGTATGCCTACTGAAGGTCTAATCGACCTGATAAAATCTTCTGGTTTCCAAGAAAGTCTTTAAAGAAAAAACTAACAGATGGCCTCTCATATTATGTTTATAATTAGTTAAGCATCATCTGAGCACAGAGTGGATGAAAAGCTAGCCACGCCATTTAAGTCAACAATTTTTTGAAAAAAAGTAGAATTTCATGTAGAGAAACAGCAGAATTTGAAATAAATAGCCAATACCCATAAAAAAAAAAAAAAGCTTACATTTTTTGAGTCAATTTGCAATATTAGTAAGCATCACTTCACTAGAAAATGCCATCAGATCAAGCTACAGAAACTCAAATACCAGTTAGCGGTGTACCACGTTGTCTTTGGATCCAATCAAAGTAAAACAAAAAATTACAGCAGACTCAATGATTCACCACACTGTGGAGCTCCACGAACAGAATTTTTTACCTTCATTCATAGAATTGTCTGATAAAAATTAAGCAAAAACAAAATCCAGCAGCATTCCCTTAAGTGTTGGAATGATTATATATATATATATATATATATATATATTTATGTCAAGAGGAAGAAGAGAAGGAAGATGGCTGTTTCAACTTCTTCTAGAAAGTTCCAGCAGCCTCTTCTACAAAGTTCCAGCAGCCTGACTTTTCATTTTCAAAACCACTACAGAATAAAGATTCAGCCACATAAATACTAACCACACACTATTAACTAGGTTTAATTAACTCAAGTCCAAGTACATTAAATAAAATAAACTAGCACATTATCCAACATACTCACCCATAATGTGCTGATCTTGAACTCCCAAAGCCTTCCTAAGTCTCTGAAATCTGTCTCTTGGTAGTGCCTTGGTAAAAAATGTCAGCTAGCTGTTCCTCTGACTTGCAATACTCCAGCTTCACTTGTCCTTCTTCAATAACATTTTGAATGAAATGAAGTTTGATAGCTATATGTTTTATTCCACTGTGAAAAACAGAATTTTTTGCAATTGTAATGGCTGATTTGTTATCACAATAGATCATCATAGCTTCCTTTTGCTTTTCTCCAATATTTTCAAGAATTCTTTTCAACCAAATTGTTTGTTGTGTAACTAAACCAGCTGCAACATATTCTGCTTCAGTTGAAGATTGTGACACTATCTGTTGTTACTTTGAACACCAAGAAAACACACCGAAACTAAGTGAAAATGCATAGCCCGAAGTACTTTTCATGTCATCAACACTTCCTGCCCAATTGCTATCACTATATCCAATTAATTTTGTTTCAGTCCCACTGCTATATTTAAATCCATAGCTTGTAGTCCCACGAATGTATCTCAAGACTCGCTTTGCAACTCCCATGTGAATATAACTTGGACAACTCATGAATCTTGATAATAAACTTACTGCAAACATGATATCTAGCCTTGTTCCTATGAGATAAAGCAAATTTCTAATTAAACTTCTATAAAGAGTACCATCATCCTTCTTACCACCATCTTCTTTCATCAATTTCTTATTAACAACAAGAGGAGTAGTTGCTGATTTACAATCAGCCATTCCAAACTTTTTAAAAATTTTCTCAGCATATTTCTTTTGACATATAAATACACCATCTGCATCTTGATAAACTTCAATACTAAGAAAATAATGTAACAGCCCCAAATCACTCATTTCATATCTTTTCATCATTTCAAATTTAAAACCTTCAATCATTTTTTTTTGCTGCCAGCAAACACCAAATCATCAACATATAAAGCAATAATAACAATATCACTTTTACCTTGTTGTTTGATATACAATGTTGGTTCACTCTTGCTTTTCTCAAAGCCTTGTATATAAAAATACTGGTCAATTTCGTTGTACCACGCTCGTGGTACTTGCTTCAGCCCATATAACGCCTTTTTCAATTTGTACACTTTATCCTTCTTTCAATGAATCACAAAACCTTGTGGTTGCACAACAAAGACTTCCTCTTTTAATTCTCCATTAAAAAAAACTGACTTCACATCTAATTGATACAATTTTCAGCCTTTTTGTGCAGCCAAAGAAATCAAAACTCGAATAGTATCCAAGCAAGATACTAGAGCGAATATTTCATCAAAATAAATACCGAACTGCTGAGAATAGCCCTTAGCAACTAACCTTGTTTTGTGTCTTTGAACACCAAACCATCCACATTGTACTTCACTTTATGCACCCACTTGACACCATCACTTCTTTTATTTTCGGCTTGTCTACAAGTTGCCATATTTTGTTCTTCTTAATAGCATCAATTTCTTCTTGCATTGCATTCACCCAAATTTCTTTACTTGCTACCTCTTCAAAACTTTTTGGTTCCACACTGCAAAAGTTACATCTTGCATAAAATCACTCAAAACTCTTCATTTTTTTAGGTGGTGAAGTTGAAGAACTTGGTGTAGATGAATCTGGGGCTGCTTTTGGAGAAGACTGTGATGTTTCTTCATCTCTTTCTTCTTGTTGAACTGTCTTTTGCTGCATAATTATGACTGGAATAATTTTTTCTTCAACCTTACCTTTCTCCCAATTCCAAGCTGAATTTCATCAAATATAACATCTCTGCTAATTATCATCTTACTGGTCTTGATATTATACAGTCTATAGCCTTTTGACATGCTGCTATAACCCATAAAAATACATTTCTTGCTTGTCTCATCAAGCTCTGTTCTCTTTTCTTTTGGAACTTGAGCATAACACACACACAATGAAATACTTTCAAGTGCTTAACTGATGGTTTTCTTTCACTTCATATTTCAAATGGAGTCATTCCACCCACTACTGCTTTTGTAGGAGTTCTATTCAGCAAGTATACCGCTGTGTTGATAGCTTCTCCCCAAAATTTCTTCGGTAGTCCTTTCTCAAATATCATAGATTTGGCCATCTCCATGACTATTTGATTCTTTCTTTCCCAAACACCATTTTGTTGTGGTGAATAGCTTATTGTCAGCTGCCTTTCCATGCTTTCATCTTCACAAAATTTGTCAAATTCATTCGATGTATATTCCTTGCCTCTATCACTTCTCAAAATTTGATACATCTACTACTCTGTTTCTCAACAAGTACTTTAAACTTCTTAAATATAGTAAAAACTTCAGACCTTTGTCTCATAAAATACACCCAAATCATGCAAATATAGTCATCAATAAATAAGATAAAATACCTATTTGGGCCTGGTGCAGCAGTCCTCATTGGTCCACATGCATCGATATGCACCAATTCCAGCATATCTTTGGCTCTCCAAGTTGCCTTCTTTGGAAACGATTTACAGTGATGCCTTCCAAAAATGTAACCTTCACAAATCTCCTGCTTCTCTTTGATTGTTGGTAGCCCAAACACCATATCTTTGTCAAAAAGCAACTTCAGGCTTGTGAAATTCAAGTGCCCAAGTCTCTTATGCCATAGCCAATAGTTATCTTTCACCTTGGCCGAAAATGCCATATCATTCACATACTTGAGATGGAGAGGAAAACTCTTATTTTTAGTCATCTTTACTACAGCCACAAGGCACCTTTTTGATAAAAAAATTCTGCATTCCAAACCTTCAAATGCAACACATAATCATGCTCTAGAAGCTGTCCAATGCTCAATAAATTCTCATCTAGGTTTGGTACATAGAAAAATACATCATGGATAGCCTTGTTTCCTTGCTTGGTTCAACAGCAATGCAGCCCTTTCCTTTGATCTCCACATAGTCTCCATTTCCCAACTTGACTTTGGATATAATAGAATGATCCAGATCTAAGAAAGAACTTTCTTCACTTGTCATGTGGTTGCTACACCCATTGTCCAAATGCCAAACCTCTTTGTCTTCTTTGGATACCTTATGATAAGCATAAAAGAGACTTCCTTCTTCTTCTTTTCCTTCCATAAAACTAGCTTATTGTTCTTTCTTAAACCGACAATCTTTTTGTATGTGACCAAATTTGTTACAATTGTAACATAGAGGCTTATCTTTGTTCCAGCAATCCTTCTCATCATGGTTGCTTTTCTTGCAAATATTGCACCACTTTGAAGTACTGTCATTATTGAACTTTCTATCAAAGCTTCCACTACCTCTTCCTCTTGAACTTCTGCCTCTTCCTCTTCTTCTTGCAAATCTGCCACCTCTAAACAAATCACCTCTATTTCTTGGATCTTGAGTTGTTGGCTTCTTCTCATAATCTTTCGATGTAATATTAACCTCTGACTGAAATGCACTCTCAACAGATTTCTCTGAGTGCCTTGCCAATCTTTGCTCATAAGATTTCAAGGAGGCCATCAACTCTTGAACACTTAACTCAGATAAATCTTTAGTCTCTTCAATAACAGCCACAACAGGATCAAATTTTTCAGGTAAAGTAATCAAAATCTTCTCAACAATTCTACGATCATCAATCAAATCACCATAACTTTTCATTTGATTCACCAACTCCATACATTTAGTGAAATACTCATTCAAAGTCTCATTCTCCTTCATTTTCAAATTTTCAAAATTTCTTTTCATGGACTGAAGTTTCACAGCCCTTACCTTTTTATTTTCTTGAAATTATTGTTGAAGAATTTCCCATGCCTCCTTGGCTTTCTTGGCTCTCATAATTCTTGGAAAAATAAAGGATGAGACTCCTCTTCGTAACATCCCAAGAACACCATCATCTGTAATTTTCTTCCTTTTCAATTCTTCTTGTTGTGTTAGTGTTAGCTCATTCAATGAATCGGGTTCTTCGCATCCCGGTTGAATGAACTCCCAAACATCAAGAGACAAGAACAAAGTTTCCATCTTTATACACCAAAACTCATAATTTTCTCCTTCAAATACTGGAACATTAACATTACTAAATGTTATGGTAGATAACATACCGCTGGAACTTGAAGCCATGACACCTCTTGAACAAATTTTCTTCTTGTACCTTCTTTACTTTGGATCGCTGCTCTGATACCAATTTATTTGAATGATTTGTTTAATATATATTTTTTATGTCAAAAGGAAGAAGAGAAAGAAGATGGCTGTTCAACTTCAATTTTCATTTTCAAAACCACTGCAGAATAAAGATTCAGCCACATAAATACTAACCACACACTATTAACTAGGTTTAATTAACTCAAGTACAAGCACATTAAATAAAATAAACTAACACATTATCCAACATTAAGAAACCACCCAGAAGAATCAAAACGAAGACACTTCAAAAGATTCAAATCGAACATTCGAAGGAATCTCGATAGAGAATGGGTATCTTGCTGTCCGACCTGGAGAAGAGAGACGAGAAGAAGAAGAAGGCCAACGAGTCAAAGCTACAAAAGCCACAGGATGAAGGCGAAAGGCGACGACTGCAACGGCTGGAGCCTCGACTGGACAGGGTACGGCGTGGGCCAACCGGAGCCGACAAGTGAGGGGCCAGCGGGGGTCGTGGCGGCGGAAGGAACACGAAGAAGGAGGGAGCGTCGGAAGTGCCCTAGATCGTTAAGTATCGGGAGACAAGGGACGATCGAGCGTGAAGTGTCAGGCGAAAAGCGGTTTGGAAAGAAATCAATGGAAATCGTCAGTTCGACCGACGATTTCCAAAGTACCCAAAGGAGGTAATATCTGCGTCGGAGAAACCGACCTGTTTTATTATGGAGTAACCGGTTTAGTTCTCGAGCAAGGATGAAGGACCAGCTCGTACAACATTCTATTAACTGGATCTGGTCTCGTAGCAATAAAATTTCTCTCATATTGATATTTTTCTTGATTTTATAGGTTATTCTCGTGCCAAAATTATATCCATCCGTATAAATAAAAAATAAAAAAAAATCAGCTCGCCGTCCGCCGCAAGGCCGATAATTACCCTCTGTTTGGATGGAGAGAAAATTAGGAAGGAAAGAAAACTAGGAGGGAAAATAGGAGAGAAAATGAAATTTATATTGTTTGGATGGAGAGAAAAATCGGGAGGAAAGAAAACTAGAGGAGAAACAGAGGAAAAAAAGTGGTGGGCCCCACATAAAAGTGGTGGGCCCCACATAAAAGTTTTCTCTCCGAAACTGGAGAGATTTTGGAGAGAAAACTCAAAAGTGCTCTTTCTTTTTTTTTTCATTCCAATATTGACCCTTCCAAAAAAACAACCGATACATTTTTTAATCATCTATAACAAGGATATTATTGTCATTGTAAATTATCAACTTTTCTCTCCTTTCTGTTTTCCTCTCACTCATCCAAACAGAAGGAGAGAAAATATTTTCTCTTTAATTTTCTTTCCTTCCACTTTTCTTTCCTCCCAGTTTTCTTTCCTCTCACTTTTCTCTCCATCCAAACAGAGCATGATAATTAATGCTTATCGATTCCTTCTAGATTTCTTTGTTAACACTGCCGACTAATGTTTTAAAAATCGGATCGAAAATGAACTTGTTTAACATTTGAATTGTCAGTCAATCAATTTGGTAGGATGAAACGATTTGATTGAATCAAATAATATTATAATTAAATTTTAATTTAATAATATAAAATAATAAAATATAAATATAATTTAAATAAAAAATAAAATCGAATTGAATCGGTTGAAATTCGATCAGTTTAACAGATTTTTTTAATTTTTATCAGATTATATAAAAGTTAACTTTAAGATTTTCTGCTGAACAGTTGAACCGATTGATTCGATCTAATTTTTAAAATATTGCTGTTAATTAATGAGACCGCATGTGCAACGATAATTGCACTCAGATCAAACTTCTCAATCGGCCTCGGTTAGTTAATCCATCGGTCTCGATCTCTCGGCCTTTAGAATCGGTCTCGACACCGATATAAGAGTTAGTACCAGCAGCAATCAGCACTGACTTCGTACTCGGTAGCACAGATTCGGCAGCAATCAGCTCCAACTCCCTGCTCCCGATAGCAACCAGCACCGACTTCACGGACTCGGTAACAATCAGCCTCGGCTCCCTGCTCCCGACAACAACCAGCACCGACTCCACGGACTCGGCAGCAATCAGCCCCGGCTCGCAGCAGCAACCAACACCGACTCCACGGACTCGACAACAATCAGGTCTCTACTTTCTCCAATCAAAAGCGAGATGTCTACGTGCATGGCACACGTAGCCACCCTCCGCTCTCTCCAACCAAAAGCAAGGTGTCTACATGCATGGCACACGTGGCCACAAACTAAAAACAAAGGTGTCTACACGGCAGGGCACACGTAGCCACCCTCCACTCTCTCCAACCAAAAGCATGACGTCTACGTACGTGCATGGCTTCACGGCTTCAACGTTGCCATGGCTACTTCCCTGCATGGCTCCAACACGCCCGCCTGCAAGGCTTCAACATTCTCGGGGAGCTCCCTTTTTATAGCTTCGTCCGTAGACTCTCCACGATGCGCACCACCCGGGCTGTGCCCCTGTTACCTTCCATGGCTTCAAGTTGATGTCGGCAAACCAAGCAATACCTCAGCTACAATGTAGGGCTCACATGTTTAGCTTTATCATTATTTATATATTTTTTTACTATCACAAGGGATAACAGATGTGCGATATGAGAGACATATCTAATAAATATCGTAATGACCACCCACACCCTGCATTAGCCTGCAGCAATTATTCAAATCAATCGGCACCTACCATCTCTACTACGGCCTCTCACTTTAACTAGACCTAGCCTACCAACCATACAGCCATCCACTCTAGTGGGATATGGCCTATAACTCTGACATACCACTAGGAAGCAAGCCCCACTATGTTGTCCCTATCATAAATGCTCTGACAAGGAGTCACACCCCAAGTCTCACATACTCTAAGCATCAATAAAATGGGTAGGAGGGACCTCCGACAAGATAAGCCCAAGAAAGACACTCAAGCCCTTACACACTCACACATAGAGCACTTTTCTAAGCCTCTCTTTCTCTCTCGAGCTTTCTTTCAAGCTCACAGCTATTGCCCAAAGAATTAACTTGAGCGTCAGAGGGTTCCCGCCGAAATCTTTGGTCCCCGAGACTTTTTGCAAGCTCTCGATCGAGCGAAGCCCGCCGAAAGACCCTTAGCACGCTGGAGAAAGCGATCAGACGCTCGTGGACGTTCGAGGAGGATAATTTGACGTCAACAGATTGGTGCGCCAAGTAGGGAGGCAGAGCATGAATCATCAGCGATGCTAGCTTGCAGATCATCATTCCTCTTAGATCAAAATGATGGATCAAAAAGATGGTGATAGCAAGAGCCCAAAAGGTCTCCATCTACCACATGGAAGAATCCTCACGATGAGCTAAGCAACAGGAAGCCAGCCTCTCCACTCTACCAATAAGAGCACCATCAAGCTCGCCAGCAACAGCACCCTCAAGCTCACTAGCGAGAGCATCACCACCATGGAGCCCCCAAGCGGCGTCAATCTCCCACTCGCCGTCCAAATGGTCTCCTCTCCTAAGGACAGTGACACAAGAGGAAGCCTAAGCAAGGGGCCCAACGCCTTCCACCTCCGGTCAACAGATTCCTTGGGGGTAGTCACCAACATACTGAAGCATTCAAATCAACAGAATGTGACAAATTTCTCCAAAGACATTCGCAAAGGAGCTCCAGGCATGCTGCTTCATCGTTCAGTCTCTCTATGCAGTAAAGACGTACCTCCTGACTCCATGATGAATGCTTCTAACAGGCCACCTGGATAGGACCTCTAGCAAACCACCCAGGTAGGACCTCCAGTCTTCTTACAGAATGAAAATCAACTTCTCAACAACCCCCAGGCAAGCCCAAGCAACCCCCGAGAAAATTCCAAAAGGCTCTCGGGCATAGTCTTATCAACCTTCGAGTCAACCCCTAAGCCAGCACGAGAAACCCCTGAGAAGGTTCAAAAAGGCTCTCGTCAGTCTCAGCGACCTTCGAGTCAACCTCAGGCTAGCGTGAGAAACCCCCAAAGCGGTTCAAAAAGGCTCTTGTTGATCTTAGCGACCTTCGAGTCACCCCCAGGCCAATGCAAGAAACCCCCGAGACGGCTCAAAAAGGCTCTTATTGGTCTCAACAACCTTCGAGTCATCCTTGGGTCAGTGCGAGAAACCCTTGAAGCGGTTCAAAAAGGCTCTCATTAGTCTCAGCGACCTTTGAGTCACCCCCGGGACGGTGTGGGAAACCCTCGAGGCGGTTCAAAAAGGCTCTCATCGGTCTCAGCGACCTTCGAGTCACCCTCGGGCCGGTGTGAGAAACCCTTGAGATGGTTTAAAAAGGCTCTCGTTGGTTTTAGTGACCTTCAAGTCACCTCCGAGCCGGCGCAAGAAACCCTTAAGGCGGTTCAAAAAGGCTCTTGTTGGTCTCATCGACCTTCAAGTCAACCCTAGGCCGGTGCAAGAAACCCCCGAGGGGGTTCAAAAAGGCTTTCATCGGTCTCAGCAACCTTTAAGTCACCCTCGAGCCAATGCGAGAAACCCCTAAAGCGGTTCAAAAAGGCTCTCATAGGTCTTAGCAACCTTCGAGCCACCTTCGGGCCGGCGCGAGAAACTCCCGAGGCGGTTCCAAAAGGTGCTCGGGTCGGTCTCAATAGCCCTCAGATTGGTTTCACCAGCCCTCGAACTGATCTTAACAGCCCCCAAGTAGGTTGCAGTAGCCTTCGAGCCAGTCTCAACAACCTCATTTCAGCCTCAGCGGCTTCATCTCTACCTCAGTGGCCTCATTTCAGCTTCAGCGGCTTCATTTCTACCTCAGCGGCTTTATTTTAGCCTCAGTGGCTTCATCTTTGCCTCAGCGGCCTTATTTTAGCCTTAGCGGCTTCATCTCTGCCTTAGTGGCCTCATTTCAGCCTTAGCGGCTTTATCTCTGCCTCAACAGCTCTATTTCAGCCTTAGCAGCTTCATTCAGCCTCAGTGGCCTCATTTCAGCCTTAGTAGCTTCATCTCTGCCTCAACGGCTCTCTATTAGATTGGGGGTGCCCAACAGAAGTAAACCTATGGCAAATGCCTAACTTGGCACAAAAAGCCTTGAATGCTGAGTTATCAAATTGGCGACCATTGTCAGTAATCACGGTATGGGGCAAACCAAATCGGCAAATGATGGATTTCCAGAAGAACATCCTTGCTTTAGCTTCAGTGATTTTAGCTAACGCCTCGACTTTGACCCATTTAGTAAAATAGTCAATAGCTACTAATAAAAACTTTCGCTGTCCTACAGCTGAGGGAAAAGGCCCGAGTATATCCATTCCTCACTTAGCAAAGGGCCAGGGGGCGGAGAGTGGACTTAACTGCGAGGCCAGCTGTCATTGGATATTCAAGTGCCGTTGACAGCTATTGCACTTTCGAACTAACTCGGCGGCGTCCTGACACATCGTAAGCCAGTAATACCCTTGGCGGAGAGCCTTGTATGCTAGAGACCTACCCCCCACATGACTCCCGCATATACCTTCATGGATTTCTCTGAGAACATAATCAGCATTCGTCGGGCCTATGCACTTGAGAAGAGGATGAGAGAAAGACTTTCTGTATAGGCAACCATCTAACAGCACAAACTTGATTGACCTTCTCTTGAGTAGCCTAGCTTCTGCAGGGTCGGTGGGGAGAGAACCATCAGTAAGGTAACGAGTGTAAGCATCCATTCAAGTCAGCTCCTGCATGATTGGTACAACTTCCTCTGTAGAATCGATACTTGGGCTCTCCAGATGCTCGACGTATGCCCTTTCTAGGCAGTTGTCCGCTGAAGTAGCCAGCTTTGATAATGTGTCGACTCTAGCATTCTCCCCCCTGGGAATGTAGCTGATGGTGAAGTAATTTAGTGAGGAGATCAACATCTTAACCTTACTCAGATATCGAGACATAGTAGGGTCACGAGCCTCGAATTCCCTAGTGATGTGTCCGAAAACGAGCTGGGAATCGGTGAAGGCTCGAAGGTGCTTTACCCCAAGCTCTCGAGCAAGCTTGATTCCGGCCAATAGAGCCTCATACTCAGCTTGATTATTGGTAGCCTTGAAGAGGAAACAAAGGGTGTACCCAAAGACCATTCCCTTCGGACTGATGAGGCCTGCCTCGCTCCTATGGGAATTGGAGGCACCATCAACATGGAGAATCCAGGCCTCTGCCAAATCCTCCTCAGCTACCGGGCACTTTTCAGGGGCATCATTGTCCTGTTCGTCAGTCTAGGTGCATTCTACTAGAAAATCCATCAGCACTTGGGATTTAAGGGTGGATCGATCCTGAAATGAAAGGTCGAATTCTCCCAGCTTAACACCCACTTTGCTAGACGACCTAAGGTGTCGGGTCAAGCCAAAATAGATCTGAGAGGCTGGTCTGTAAGCATCGCTATCGGTGTGCCTGGAAATATGGTCGGAGGCGTTGAGCAGAAACAACCAAAGCAAAGATAATCTTTTCCATTCGAGAATATCGGACCTCTGCATCGTGAAGCACCTTGCTAGTATAGTAAATAGGCTTCTACACCCCATCCTGGTCGAGCCGGACCAAAACGGAGCTAGCTGCTTCTGGGGTAGCGGCTAGATAGACAAAGAGCTTCTCTCCCTCCTCAGGCTTCGACAGTAACGGTGGTGTAGACAAGAACTCTTTTAATTCTTCAAAGGCTCTCTGGCAACTGTCTGTCCACTCGAAACCGTCAACTTTGCGCAGGGCTTTAAAAAAGGGTAAGCACCTCTTCGCCGATCTAGATAGGAATCAGCTCAGAGCAGTTATTCTTCCAGTGAGCCGCTGTATTTCCTTCTTATTGGCTGGCCGCCACATACTGAGAATAGCTTGGATCTTTTTTGGATTTGCCTCGATTCCCCGCTGGCTTACTAAGAAACCCAAAAGTTTCCCCACAGTAACACCGAAGGCGCACTTACGTGGATTAAGCTTTATTTGATGACTTCGGAGATTGTCGAATGTTTCTTCCAAGTCGGCGACATGGTTGGAGATGCGAGTGCTCTTAGTTAGCATATCATCCATGTACACCTCCATGTTACGTCTGATCTAGTCCTTGAAGGCCTTATTCATCAACCTCTGGTAAGTGGCTCCGGCGTTCTTCAATACGAAGGGCATTACTTTGTAACAGTAAATGCATTTCTCTGTAATAAAAGAAGTGTTTCTTCATCTACCGAGTCCATCTTTATTTGGTTATAGCCAGAGAAGGCATCCATGAAACTCAGAAGCTCATGATCGGAGATGGAGTCCACCAGCTGGTCAATCCATGGCAGAGGGAAATTGTCTTTGGGACACGCCTTGTTAAGATTAGTAAAGTTGATGCAGATTCGCCAACTTCCAATTGCCTTCCGGACCATAACCACATTTGCCAACCAACTTGGATACTAAGCCTCCTGAATGTGGCCGGTAGCCAATAATTTGTTGACTTCTTCATCCATAGCCCTTTGCCGCTTAGGGGTGAAGCTTCTCTTCTTTTGGCGAACGGTCGACACTTGGCATCAATGTTGAGTTTGTGAGTTATTACCTCTGAAGGAATGCCAGGCATGTCCGAGACGGACCATGCGAAAATATCTGAGTTAGCCCGCAAGAAGGCAAGGAGTTCATTTTTCATCTCCAAAGGAAGAAGTTCGTCGATTTGCATAGTTTTTGCCGGATCATTCCCCAATGGGTAAGATAGCAGACACTCAGCTGATTTTCCTCTCCTTTCAGACTCCCTAGGGTCGAACAGTACCAGGGTAGAGGAAGCCACCATCTCCTGAGGGCTAGGGGCCATGTGATAGCATAACTGTATGAGGTTCTACTCCCCGTACATCTCTCAGACTCCTTGATTAGTAGGGAACCTCACCAGCCGATGCCAGGTGGATATGACTGCATCCAGGAGGTTCAAGCCTGGTTGACCGAGGATGGTGTTATAGGCCAACGACACTTGGGCCACCAGAACCTCATTAGGACTGTGCTTTGATAGGGTGGTGATCCTGTGACTGGTAAGGTAATCTCGCCCTCCACTTTGACAAATCTCTCGTGAAGCCAATGAAGGGTGTGGCCACAGGTAACAAAGAATCAGGGGACAGACCCATATGAACAAAAGCGTCATAAGTAAGTATGTTTGTTGAGCTTCCACTATCTACAAGTAGTTTTTTTATAGGATGCTTAGTGATCGTCATGGAGACGATTACGCTATCATCGTTCGAATGGCCCCTTCCCCCTAACTCCCTTTAAAATAGGGATTTACATCTTCATCCCCTCATCTCCCCTTGTCTTTTGCTGGATGAAGCCACCCCCCATGAAAGCATTCCCACCGTCCGCTCCATTGGAGTGTTTTCAACGCTGACTTGAGCAGGTAGGGGCCCCATCAAAGTGGATGACTGGAGCTCCTTTCTTGATAAACTTCCCAAGGTAGCCCTGTTGAATGAGCTCTTCAATGGCACGTTTCAAATTGCGCATTCGTCGATGTCGTGGCCATAGTCTCTGTGGAAACGATAGTAGCGGCTCCGATCGTGGGCGACACCTGCCCTCAGCAAAGGGGGGCACCGAAGATAAGGCTCACCTTCAATCTCCATAAGAATATGAGATCTCGGGGCGAGGAGGGGTGTATAGCTCCCTTCCTCAGTAGGCAAGTTCTGGTGCTGATTATCCGTCTGTGTGGGGGTTCGGGCTTCTTAGGAAGAAGTTGCTTGGTACTTCTCGGGCCGATTTCTTGCCGGCTACTCTGTTAGCATCCCTCCGGGTGTGGTCAGCCTCTTACTTGTGCGCCCGGTCCAGAGCTCAGCATAAGAGCTAGGTGGTCTTTTATCCAGAGAATAAGTGAAGCGAGATGGATGGAGCCCCCTTCAAGGCCAAAGTGGCCACAGCATCATCCAAATGATATACCTCAAGGGCCGCCGCCTTGAACCGAGCTATGAAGTCTTTTAATAACTCGCCTTCCTTTTGCTGGACGGAGAAGAGGTTGTCCGCTACTTGGGGGATTTTGAGGCAGGCATCGAACTGCGCCAAAAAGGCCTTCTCCAATTGATGAAAAGAGTCGATGCTGCACAGGCGGCCTTTTAGAGAGTAGCAAAGAAGGCAATACATAATAAGGCATCAGTGGCTCCTTGGACTTGCATAAGGGATTTGTAGCTTTCAGATGGTTCAATGGGTCTGTGGTACCATCATATGAGTCTAGTTGGGGGAGACGAAACTGATGGGGTATGCGTTCCTCCATGACTCGGCAGGTGAGAGGGGGGCGCAAATCATATTCCACCGCCGAATGATCATGAAGCTTTTGGCTAAGCTCCTCCAAGCATCGGTTCTGCTCCTCCAAGCGTCTCTCCATCTGGTCATTGATGTCCTCGCTTGCCGATTCAGATAATGAAGAGGTAGGATAACGAGGCTGGTGATGATAAGAACCTCGGGGCTCCTTCCCTCGTCGGTGCTCATAACCACCAGAGTGGAGAGTAAGGGACCGAGACCTCTTGAGGCTTCCCTGGTGATGGTGCCTGGATGGAACTTGGTGATGGGGGCATTCTTTCTGGGAGGACCTTCTGTGTGTTGACTGTTGACTAGTCGGGATAGCAATCTGCGATGGTACAGAAAATCTGGCTTGTTGATGTGCGGCGGCAGGTCGCTGTTCTTGTAACTCACAGACCACCCCAATGAGGGCTTGGACTTGTTGAATGAGGTTAGCTAGCTGCTCATGCGGGGTGGCCGATATTGATGGTGATGAAGAAGTAGGGGAGTCGGCTTATGCTGGATCCATCCGAAGGGGATACCCCCCAACGAAACTGAAAGAGGCTTCCTGAACATGTGTTGGTTCCATCAAATCTTCAAGAAAGGACCTGAAGAAAGGCAAGCTTCTTCACGTGCCCGTCCTCCTTCCTGACGCGCCAATTTGTTGATGCCCGGTCACTTTGAGCTGGCGTCCTTGAGCGTCGGTCGTCACTGCTGGGAAGTATAAGGGTTCCTTCTTCGTCCTTCAAGCCTGCAAGAATTCTGTGGCTGGAGATTCCGGTGGAGATCCTTTGACGCCCAAGTTAGCAATCAGGAACACAACAATAGTCTAGAAGAAGAGATATGTGTTGAAGAAGTAAGTTGTTTTGGGCTTGAAAAAAACCCCCTTCCATTTGCTCTTACCTTCCTTTTTATCGGCCTTTCCCTTTGTAAGGTCTGAATATCATGATGTGTTAGCATTCTTACAGATAGAATGTCAGAGCTGGTCGGATTGGATCTGCATCCATTATTTGACATCATCAATGTTTTTTCCAGGAATAATCGACTTTTAATGCTCATTTAGCCAGAGTCATTAAATTCTATTGATGACTTTTTAGGCCTTAGTGGCTTTTCTGACTCGAAGTGATTGATACTTTATGACAGATAATCGTCTTTTGATACTTATTTAGCCATAGTCATTAAATTCTGCTAATGACTTTTTGGGCCTTAGTGGCTCTTCTGACTTGAAGTGATTGATACTTGATGGCAGGTAATCGCCTTTTGATGCTTATTTAGCTAGAGTCATTAAATTTTATTGATGACTTTTTGGGCCTTAGTGGCTTTTCTGACTCAAAGTGATTGATACTTTATGACACGTAATCGCCTTTTGATGCTCATTTAGCTAGAGTCATTAAATTTTGCTAATGACTTTTTGGGCCTTAGTGACTATTCTGACTCGAAGTGATTGATACTTTATGGCAGGTAATCGTCTTTTGATGCTTATTTAGCCAGAGTCATTAAATTCTATTGATGACTTTTGGACCTTAGTGGCTTTTCTGACTCGAAGTGATTGATACTTTATGGCAGGTAATCGCCTTTTGATGCTTATTTAGCCAGAGTCATTAAATTATGTTAATGACTTTTTGGGCTCGGATCCTTTGAGGATGATGTCAGAATCGACATCTCTTATCTTGTCAAATCTGTGAAGTTTGGAAAAACGACCCCCGCCTAGGGGCTGGTCACCATTCAGGCCGCCTAGGACCAGTCCTGGGGCCGCCTAGGGGCCGATTACTATTGAGGCCGCCTAGGACCAGCCCTGGGGCCACCTAGGGGCCGAGTACTATTTATCACGTGGCTTTTACTAGCCATATCATATGCCGCCTAGAACCAGCCCTGGGGCCGCCTAGGGGCCGGTTACTATCGAGGCCGCCTAGGACCAGCCCTGGGGCCGCCTAGAGGCCGAGTACTATTTATCACATGACTTTTACTAGCCACATCATATGCCGCCTAGGACCAGCCCTAGGGCTGCCTAGGGCCCGGTTACTATTGAGGCCGGTTACTATAGAGGCCGTCTAGGACCAGCCTTAGGGCCGCCTGGGGGCCGAGTACTATTGAGGCCGCCTAGGACTAGCCCTGGAGCCGCCTAGGGGCCGGTTACTTTTGAAGCCGTCTGGGGCCGCCTAGGGGCCGCCTGGGGCCGAGTACTATCGAGGCCGCCTAGGATCAGCCCTGGGGCCGCCTAGGGGCCGGTTACTATCGAGACCACCTAGGACCAGCCCTGGGGCCGAATACTATTTATCACGTGGCTTTTACTAGCCACATCAGGTATATAGGCTCCAATACGTTGAAAACCCCTCCCACAAATGCAGAAGGATTTTGGGTTTGTCTTTGGCACACATGCATTCTCATAGTTTTGTGTTTGTTTCCTGTGAGGTAGAAGCTTTGATACCCATTATTCTCTTTAGGGAAATTATGATTACATGACATGAATATCCTATGCCAGTCTTTAAGTTTTAATTTGAGAAGGCCCTTTTAGACATAGACTGTTCAGAATTTCAGAGAAGTGCGATGATAACTATTTTCACATCCCTGTAGCTCTACTATAAGTAAATAACCCACTAATTCTTGTGGTTTTTTTACATGTTTAAACTTCAGAGTTTACCATTTAAGACGGTTCTTATGAAAGTCAACTTAGTGCCTACTCACTACATCACTTTGTGATTTCATTCTATTTGATTCCTAGCATCTCTTTACTTGATATTTTATTAATAGTGTTGGCTTATTGTTCTGCTTCAGGTAGAAACTTCTGACTCTTAGTGGTGGCCTTCACTATTAGAGCATTCAGTGCTGCTGATTGTTTCAGTTATTGTGCGATGGAACTGAAGTCAATTCGGTATAATTCATCAACTCTATTAGTTTCTTCTGGAGAGATCTCACATCGTCTTATAGCGAGCTAGGCAAGGGGCAGTGGTACCTCAAAAGTACTCTAATAAGACTTTTGTTTAACTAATGAGAAGTCCATCAATTTATTTGGTTTTCTTCTATTAGAGTTGTATTTTCGTGACCACAGCTGAAAAATGCCTTTTAGGATTAGACACTCTGATTAGACCAGTTCCTTTTAGGATCCCATTCAGGGTTTAGAAGGTACAGTGACTGGGGAGGAAAAAAATCTAATGTTTGGACATCCTCCGATTCTACCGGTAGTCTTAAGATGCAAGCTGTTTTATAGAAAAGCTTTTGCTATAAATTTTACAGATGTCAGTCGCAAATCAAGATGTTGCTTTGAAGATACTGGAAGAAATTTAAGTTTGTTGCATCCTGTTTTCAATTTGCTGTTCTTTTACACAAGAAGACATCATCTTTTTGTTTTCTGCACTCTTTTTATGCCAAAAGCAAGTTTCTTCTATCATGTTCAAATATTGTAGTTTCTTACTTTAGGTAGAACGCCAACATTGCAGCTTATAGATTGATTTATAAAGCAAAAAAAAATACCAGTTTAACAAGTGTCACTTGTAATAACCCGTCGCTTTCAATGGTCCTAATTTTATTACTATCGTTTCACTAATTAATAAGTGATAACGCCCCCCCCCCCTTAAATGTTGAATGCCTGCTTGATGGGAGCAGGTGGTGAAGGAGTTTGAGTATAAATAGGGAACCCTTCCTAAGGCTTTCAACAAGGTTATCGAAAGAAAAACCAAAATAAGCGAAGGCATTGAGTCCCTGATCAAGAGCACATCCTGAGGGCATACACCATCAGAGTGCGATGGCTCATTGATTGGAAGAACTCAATCAAATCAATCAAGATCCATCGAGAGGAGGAAGATCAAGATCCCTAGAGAAAGGAAGATCAAGATCCATGCAGCTGATTCAAGGAAGATCGAATTCCTTACCCGCATCGGAAAGAAAATTAATAATAATGGCTGGAGGTATTTATCGATCTTAACTTGCATGATAAATATATTGATACCATATTTCGCATATTTGATATCGTGATCAATATATTTAAATTAAGTCTTACATTTGGTATCAGAGCCATTTAAACCTCTGCCTTATTTTGTGAGTGTTTCCATCAAAGTTTCTCTTTTCAAGCAATTTATGCCGCGTGTTTTTCGTTTTTAGTTTTTCGGATCTCAGGTTTCGATTTTTTGCTCAGTTCTGATTTTTGTTCACGGAATTGACAGAAACCATTAAACCTATTGATTTTTTGCGGAAACAAAACGTGGCCTCTTTTTTTTATTAAAGATTTCTTTCTGGCATTAAAGGTTTCCGGATTTCTTTTGGTATTAAAGAGATAGCATTAAAGAAAGGAAGAGAAAAGAAACGTAGCATTAAAGAAAGAAAAAGTAAAGAAAGGAAACGCAGGAAACGTGGCTTCCATAACCACATGCGGTGACATATTAAAAAGAGAGAAAACCTGTTTCGGTTTTCGATTTTCTCGCTTATGGTCTTTCCGTTCTCTCACGGGATTTAAAATCTGGATTGGTTGAATTTTAAATGCATTTATTATCTGTTTAATGTTTTATTAAATCATGTGACATGATTTGTTTTTATCATTTGTTTCTTAAGTTTAAATTTTTGTATTAAAATACGCCTCCTGAGTCTCTATGCCTACGGTGTTTTGCATAGACTGGCCCAAGGGAATAATGAGCTACGGCCGGACGTGTTTTAATTAACAAAAATTTTTCTTAAGATGATAATTTTAAAATTCATTAAATAGATAATTGAAATGTTGTCTCCTGTTCTGCATACTAGATTTATTCTATGCATGAATTTGGTGGTAGTGTGAAAATCACAGTGCAAATCCTTTCAAGGTCTGATTGGTCAGTTGGTGTCTAGAAAGGTAAAGAGATTGTGGTTACTTAATTGGTTCCGTTGACTGACCTAAGGAAAGCAACGGGGGACCCCCACTTCTCTTTCACTGGCCTGGCCAATTTGACTAACTCAGATCTTGATTTGGAAATGTTACGTTGATTAAGATCACTACCTAATAATCATGCTAAATTGGTTAATCTATATGCATATAATGGAATTCAGTGTCATGTGATCAATATGATTTTGATTAATTGAGGAGTAGCCACAGCATCTTTGATTAATCAAAATTATATATTGAGTTGCAAAGATCACATAAGGTTAGATGACATTAATTGTGACTAATTATATTAATGTAATGAATCTTATCCCACAGGAATTTTTATTGCACTAATATAATTAATTAGGATGCGATAACAAATTATTTTCTTAATTACCCACAGGAATTAAGAAAGGAATATAATTTGTTAGTCACATCATTAAGTTAATGAGTCTATTTGAGTATAATAACTTAGCCCACAGGTAGTTATTGTATGTTATTGATTCATGTTATTGCATGTTTACATTGGTAAAACATGACATCAAGTTATATGCCTCAAATTCAATTACATGAACATGATTTTATTTTTATGCAGCTATTTTGCCTGTTAATATTTCTGATATGAAATGTGACGTTCCCGATTTAAGTGGTGATAATTATAAATTATGGAAGGAGAGAATTCTTCTTCAATTAGGGTGCATGGATATTGACTATGCTATCAGGAAGGATGAACCACATTCAGTTACATCTACTAGCACTCAGGCTGAGATTGCTGCGTATGAACGATGGGAACGGTCCAATCGCCTCAGTATGATGTTCATACGTACTAAAATTTCTGCTAGTATACGTGGTTCAATTCCTGAGTGCAAAAATGTCAAGGAACTTCTGAAGGCTATTGATGCACAATTTGAGTCTTCAGATAAGGCACTGGCTAGCACCCTAATGACAAAATTATCATCAATGAAGCTCACTACGGTTGGAGGTGTGCGTGAGCACATCATGAAGATGAGGGACATTGCGGCTCAGTTGAAATCCCTAGAGGTTGAGATGTCAGAATCTTTCTTGGTGCACTTTATTTTGAGCTCACTCCCACAGCAGTATAGTCCCTTCAAAATATCTTACAACACACATAAGGACAAATGGTCAATTAATGAACTTCTGACCATGTGTGTTCAAGAGGAAGGGAGGCTGATTTTAGAAATGGGAGAAAGTGCACATTTAGTCACTCAGAGAAAGACTAAAGCTCCCAAAGCCAAACGCAAAGGAAAGGGTAAAGTATCCATCCATACAGAAGACAAGAAGGAGTCCAAGTGCTTCTTTTGCAAGAAGAAAGGGCATATAAAGAAAGATTGTCTCAAATTCAAAGCTTGGCTTGACAAGAAGGTACTCTAACCTCATTCGTATGTCATGAATCCAATTTGGTTATATGTCATAACACATGGTGGATTGATTCTGGTTCTACAATCCATGTTTCAAATACCTTGCAGGGTTTTCTAAATCAAAGGAAACCATTGGGAAGTGAACAAAGCATCTATTCAGGAAACAAGATGGGTTCACATGTGGAAGCAATTGGAACGTGCAGACTTATTTTACATTCTGGTTTTGTTTTGGATTTGGAAAAGACATTTTATATTCCAAGTTTCTCTAGAAATTTGATTTCAGTGTCAAGGCTTGTACCAGCAGGATACTCCTTTAATTTTAATAAAAGCTCTGTTGATTTATTTTATAAATCTAAGCTTATTGGGAATGGTACATTGTCAGACAATCTTTTCAAATTAATTTAAAAAATAATACCACCTATAATGTGATGCACGCCCAAACTGGTATGAAAAGATGTGTTATAAATGAGAATTCCTCTATTTTGTGGCATCGAGATTAGGTCATATCTCCATTGAGAGAATTAAAAGATTAGTAAAAGATGGAGTACTTGATACTCTTGATTTTACTGATTTTGGTACTTGTGTGGACTGCATAAAGGGAAAGCAAACCAACAAGTCCAAGAAAGATGCCAAGAGAAGTTCGAAATACTGGAGATCATACATACGGATATCTGTAGCCCAGATATGGATTCGTATGGTCAGAGATACTTCATCTCATTTATTGATGACTATTCACGATATATGTATCTCTACCTACTTCATAATAAGAACGAAGCATTAGATGCCTTTAAGGTATTTAAGGCAGAAGTAGAGAAACAATGCGGCAAGCAAATTAAAATCGTGAGGTCAGATAGAGGTGGAGAATATTATGGTAGATACACTGAGAATGGACAAGCACCTGGTCCGTTTGCTCGGTTTCTTGAAGAAAATGGAATTGTTGCACAATACACCATGCCAGGGTCTCCTGACCAAAATGGTGTAGCTGAAAGGAGAAACCGGACATTATTGGACATGGTAAGGAGCATGATTGTCAGCTCTAACTTACCTAAATCCTTGTGGACTGAAGCTCTTAAAACTGCTGCGTATATATTGAATCGGGTTCCAACCAAGGCTGTTTCCAAAACGCCATTTGAGTTATTTAAAGGTTGGAAACCAAGTTTGCAACATATACGTGTTTGGGGATGCCCATCTGAAGTAAGAGTCTATAATCCACAAGAAAGGAAACTAGACCCAAGGACTATTAGTGGATACTTTATTGGATATGCTGAGAAGTCCAAGGGTTATAGATTTTATTGTCCATCTCACAGCACTAGGATTGTGGAATCAAGAAATGCAAAATTTCTTGAGAATGACTTGATCAGTGGGAGTGATCAATCTCAGTATTTGGCTTCTTCTGAGAAAGATCATTCAGTTATTCCAGCTTCCACTTCAAGTGAGGGATTGGTTGTTATTTATAGCACTCCTCAAACTCAATTAAGTGCCCAACAACCAGTCATTGAGATTTCACAAGCTGATGGTAATCTAGAAGATCATGTTGTTCATCAACAATCAGTTGTGCAAGATACTCCTCAAGAGGTCATTGACACAACATTAAGAAGATCAACTAGAATAAAGAAATCAGCAATTCCTAGTGATTATGTTGTGTATCTACATGAATCTGACTATAACATTGGAGCCGAAAATGATCCTGAAACGTTTTCACAAGCCATGAGTTCTAAGGAATCAAACTTGTGGTTCAATGCCATGAAGGACGAGATGGAATCTATGGCATCTAATCGAGTCTGGGATCTTGTTGAGTTGCCTGATGGTGTAAAAGCCATTGGATGTAGATGGATCTTTAAAATAAAGAAAGACTCACAAGGCAACATTGAGAGATATAAAGCAAGACTCGTTGCCAAAGGATTCACTCAGAGGAAAGGAATCGACTACACTGAGACATTTTCTCCTGTATCCAAGAAAGATTCTCTCCGAATAATTATGGCATTGGTAGCTCATTTTGATTTTGAGTTACATCAAATGGATGTGAAGACCGCATTCCTTAATGGAGATCTAGAGGAAGAGGTTTACATGAAACAGCCTGAAGGATTTTCCTCTGGTGATGGTGAGCATTTGGTTTGCAAACTTAAGAAATCCATATATGGATTGAAACAAGCCTCACGTCAGTGGTATTTAAAATTTCATGATGTGATCTCTTCCTTTGGTTTTGAAGAGAACATCATATATCAATGTATATACCAGAAGGTTAGTGGGAGCAAAATTTGTTTCTTGGTCCTATATGTGGATGACATTCTACTTGCAACCAATGATAAAGGGTTGCTATATGAGGTGAAACAATTTCTCTCAAAAATTTTGATATGAAAGATATGAGTGAGGCATCTTATGTCATTGGCATTAAGATCCATAGAGAAAGATCTCGAGGCATTTTGGGATTGTCTCAAGAAACTTATATCAATAAAGTCTTGGAGAGATTTCAGATGAAAAAT
Source organism: Calamus simplicifolius (assembly GCA_900491605.1). Taxonomy (NCBI): domain Eukaryota; kingdom Viridiplantae; phylum Streptophyta; class Magnoliopsida; order Arecales; family Arecaceae; genus Calamus; species Calamus simplicifolius. Next base: position 1,022,629 of record UESW01004141.1, read on the forward strand.
TGTTCACCAAGTGTTGCACCTATAGTGAAGGGTGACAAGTTCGCTTTGAACCAGTGCCCTAAAAATGAACTTGAACGGGAACAGATGCACAACATTCCATATGCTTCAGCTGTTGGAAGCCTAATGTATGCTCAGGTTTGCACAAGACCTGACATTGCATTTGTAGTAGGAATGTTGGGAAGATATCAGAGTAATCCAGGTTTAGACCACTGGAGAGCTGCTAAAAAGGTCATGAGGTATCTTCAAGGGACCAAGGACTACATGCTCATGTATAGACAAACTGATCATTTGGAGATAGAGGGCTACTCAGATTCGGACTTTGCTGGCTGCGTTGATTCTCAAAAATTAACATCAGGATTTATATTTATGTTAGCTGGTAGAGCCATATCATGGAGGAGTGCAAAGTAGACTTTGACTGCTACCTCTACTATGGAAGCGGAGTTGGTTGCTTGTTTTGAGGCTACATCGCAAGGTGTATGGTTGAAGAGTTTCATCTCAGGGCTTAGAATTGTTGACTCTATTGCTAGGCCAATTAAACTATACTGTGACAATTCAGCTGCTGTATTTTTGGCTAAAAACCATAAGAGTGGTAGTCGAAGTAAACATATCGACATTAAGTATTTAGCCATAAGAGAACGTGTTAAAGAAAAAAGTGGTCATAGAACACGTTAGCACTGAATTGATGATAGCTGATCCTTTGACTAAAGGCATGCCAATTAAGAATTTTAAGGATCATGTGATAAGAATGGGAGTTGGTTCCATGATATAATTGTATGGATAACAATTTGTATAAAGAAACTCTTATTTCAATTATTTGTTTATTTCTCATTCAGGTGTACACATTATTTGACTTTTGAGAAATGACAAACTTTTCTTTTGGACTCTGAATAAACATATGGTTTATTCATTATGTTATGTTATCACATTTGGAATAGTGGTAAAGAAATTGAATGCATTGTAATACATAGAAGATAATACTCAATTATAGAGATCTATCGCTATGATTCATGTATTTAGTTTCTTGTTCAGTGTTGATAAAATATACGGACCAAATGGGAGAATGTAATAACCCGTCGCTTTCAATGGTCCTAATTTTATTACTATCGTTTCATTAATTAATAAGTGATAATGGCCCCCCCTTAAATGTTGAACGCCTGCTTGATGGGAGCAGGCGGTGAAGGGATTTGAGTATAAATAGGGAACCCTTCCTAAGGCTTTCAACAAGGTTATCGAAAGAAAAACCAAAATAAGCGGAGGCATTGAGTCCCTGATCAAGAGCACATCCTGAGGGCATACACCATCAGAGTGCGATGGCTCATTGATTGGAAGAACTCAATCAAGATCCATCGAGAGGAGGAAGATCAATCAAGATCCATCGAGAGGAGGAAGATCAAGATCCCTAGAGAGAAGGAAGATCAAGATCCCGTGCAGCTGATTCAAGGAAGATCGAATTCCTTACCCTCATCGGAAAGAAAATTAATAATAATGGCTAGAGGTATTTATCGATCTTAACTTGATAAATATATTGATACCGTATTTCCACATATTTGATATCGTGATCAATATATTTAAATTAAGTCTTACATCACTTAGAAATTAGAATTGTATTAGCTGCTAAGATGGTACATGTTGCATGTATATATACATTGCATTTGTTTCTGCGCTTTGCCTAACTAGCAGAACTATTGAAGACAAATCTTGCTGGTTTCTCCTTAATCTCTAAACCTTTGCTTCCTGTCCCTGGCAACAATTTGCCGGGATCAGTTGTTTCCAGAGGCTGCATAGGCTATGGTTATTCAAGATGCAAAATTATTGTTCTATCCTACTGCCGTTGGAGCTGAACCTCAGATGAAGGACTTGACTCTTGTGAAGATGGAAAGCAAGTAATGCCAGACCATAATGGGATTAAGTTGGTGATGCGGCACTTATGAATTTGATGTAGTCCTTTTATTTAACCTTGTTTAGTAGCTGTATAACTAGTAGATCCGGTTGGTGCATCTTTCGTGTCCTTGTTTTCTCTTTAGCCTTGCTAGCAACCCACTTCATTTTAGATGATGCAGGTCCCTCTTAGAAGCATTGAAAAGGAGAAGAGGACAATTCTTGCAGCCACATCACATTTTGCATTGAGCAAGTCATGCTTTTCTTGTGCCATAACTTAAAATCGATGTACTATGTCCTCTTTGATGTGAGAAATTGGTTATATGGAAAACAACACCAACCGGAGAAACTGTGGCTCTCGATCAGCAATATGAAGTCATTTTGATCGATTGCGGAGTTCAACCTACCTGGAGAGCTTTGAATATGGCTAATCTATAACGGATGTTTCGCTTGACTTTCATTTGCTTTTTTATCTTTTTTTTTTTTTTTTTGGTTTGATTCCTTTTTGTGAGGACCTTGGCACTGAATCTCGTGTAACAAGAGTTAAAGGGTGTCTGCCACCACAGGAGGTAGGAACTGAACTGGGTATCTTGAAAGCTTGAATGTTGAATAATTTTCTTCTTTTTTTTACCTTAAAAAATTATATATCAGAAGAGGATTTGCTTGGTCTAAAATTAATGGGAATGAAATTTCTACCCACAGATTTCTGATCCTGAAGGCTTTGGATGGGGACATTTACCTGCTATGGAATCTTAATCATGTGATCTTGGTTAACCCACGGACTGGACACACAATGCAATTCTTTCATAATCCATTGCAAACCTTTGCAATCAGAAAATCAAATCCCTTATTATTACACATGATTGGTGCATCAGCGACAAGAACCAAATAACTTGATGCATCAGTTAGGCTCATTGATTCAGTATCTCTGTGATGAGTTTCAAACTATAACACTCTTGTTGATATTATACTGTTAAGAAGGATGATGATGGACAGCGCCTGTCTTCCAATGGAAGGTATCCACATCAAAATGTTCTTGATTTATTCTTCCTTATATCATACAGAGATCAATTCCTGATTTAACACTGTAGTTAGATTTCCAAGGTCATTTCTAGATGGGAAGTTAGGAACAGCTTTCTGTCTATGCTGCAATTTGTTCTTCTAGAGAGTCGTGTCCACTAAAGAAAAATTACCTCCATCAGGGTGAAATCGAGAGATTTGCAGCTCTATTTGCTCATATTATGCATCTCGTGACCGTATGATCGAGAATCATATCACATGAAATACATGTACATTTATTTAATCAGGAGACTAGCATTATTAAATAGTTATCAAGAATGATTGCATAAGATAAGACACTGAAAATTTTCCTCCTCTAAAGTTCGCACATGACTAATAGAGAAACATTTGCACCAATTTTATCTTCTATATATAACAACAGTTCACCACCGAGCGAACCTGAGGCCTAGCATTGTCTCTTAATTAAGCAGCAGGAACCTGAACCTATGATTTATTCACTATCATTGTGCTTGAAGACATAAAAGAGTAAAAGGCCTTATGCTCTTATGACTCTTTTCTCTTTTTCCTCTTATTCTTCCTTTTTTATTTTTATTTTTTTGCCATTTAAAGTTCCCCAAGAAATTACTCACAAATGACACACAAACAACATCGACTAACAAAAAGCCTATTAGTAATTGCTGTGCATTTCATCAGCCACTTTCTTCTCTACTTCTTCTGCTGCTGCTTCTTCCTCTTGTTCTTCATCAGCTTCTTCTTCTGAAATGGCTTCATCTGGGTGGACTATGTGCAGCTTGAGCCGGCCGTCTTCCCGCGAGGCTTGCAAGAACTCATGGGTGGGGATCCTGATCTCCCTCAGAACAAACCTCCCGTCCTCCCTATAAGATTTGAAGCAGATCCACGGCTTGCCACTCTTCGCGATGGATGATATGGGCGGCGGGAACCCCCCACCGCTCCTCGACCGCACCAGCGACAAGCTTCTCGAATGACCATTCGCACCATCATGCGGCCACCGCCTTTCCGTGTCCTTCTCCTTCTCCAGATCGCTCCATCCATCGTCACCTTGCTGCAACAAGTCATCGACGTCGTCCGAGCTCTCAGAGCCAAGCCCTTCGGTGCATAGCTGCAGCGACTCTGAATTCCTCGCAGAGAAGACACCATTAATGCTCTTCGAGGGTGGCGCAGGCTTCTCTTGGAAGTGGAGCTCGCCAAAGATCTCGGTGAAGGACGAGTTTTCAACTGGTTTCTTGGGCATGATTTGGTTCCATGATCTCAGAGAATCAAACAGCATCGGGTTTTCGGGCTTCGGGTTCTCAAACAATGAGCTCAAGCTACCTAAGGTGGCCATGATCTTGTTGTGAAAACGAAGAAAATACAACTACGTAATATATAGAGACGAGGAAGGTTGAAGATTCGAAGAACGAAGATGGTGGGGGAGTTGGGAAGGATCGATGTTAGGATGGTCTTCCAGGATTTCCAGTCGGAGGGAAATTAGGATGGGTAGTGGTACGTGGGTTGGATGACGTGTGGAGTCCGGCCACCGTAGCCTTTTCCAAGGCTTGGAGTCCGGGAGTTTTGTTTATATAACCGCCCCTGAAAGGGTGGTGGGTTTGAGTGGGTGTCCTCCAGATGGATGTCCTTTGTGGAGTCCGTTGGGAGATCGGACGGCTCGATGAATGGCTTTGATTGCACCAGTTTTGGTGGGGATTTGTGGATGGTGATCGAGTCGAGTGCTAGATTAATGGGATTCTACGTGGATTCTGTGCTTGCTTACCACAAGAGGTTTCGTTTGAAATATATGACTTGGTAATGGTCAATGGTCATTACTGATCATTAACCATTCTTGTTGGAACTCCATGGAGATTTCTAACTAGAATTATTTTTCGGATGTCTGGTATTGAGGCTAGTTGTTGGGTTCGCCAGAATTTGCCATCGGTGGTTTTAATGGTTCACCCTTTCAGTTCCCCTGCTGCTGACATGGCTCACGCATTGCATGTCCTGATGCTACCAACCCCTTTGTAAATTGCAACGGTACTTTGCGCCCACGGTATGAATATATATATATAGTAATTAGGCAGCACCAGGTTGCATTCCCTTCGGTTCATCTGAGATCTTATCAGCTAAATATTGGTTGGTTGATATCAGTAATTAAGAACTCTTGGCAGCATTCGGCCTCCGGTCCTGCACCTTTCAAGGCAATTATATGTCTATCATGCTTCAAGCCGATAGGAAGATGCCTCTGAGAATTGCAGGCAATGTTACTACCAAACAAAAGAGATTATTCTTGATAGAATTGAAATGCGGAAGAACGATGGACCACCCCTTCCTTCAAATAAAGCTTTGTGCTTCACAAGAGTGTATCTTCGGATGGCATCTCTGATGAAGAATTGAAATTGACGGCATCCATTAATGAAATTATCATCAGAAAACAGTGCTGATATGGCTGATCCAGCGCCGTCAGAATAAACGATAACACGATTAACGGAGGCCCTCTCGGTCTCCTGAACCCCCGAAATAAACGATAACGACGATTAACGGAGGCCCTCTCAGCATCCTGAACCCCCGAGACCCCCTCGGTCTGGGGCTGCATGAACAATGTTTGGCCTCGAGTTCTGCTCTCGGTCTCAAACCACAGCTCTCGGGCCTCATGAACAGTATCTCTACCCCCGAGACCCCCTCGATCTCGGGCTGCATGAACAGTGCTTGGCATCGAGTTTCACTCTCGGCCTCAAGCCACAGCTCTTAGGCCTCATGAACAGTATCTCGACCCCCGAGACCCCCTCGGTCTCGGGTTGCATGAACAGTGCTTGGCCTCGAGTTCCGCTCTCGGCCTCGAGCCACAGCTCCCGGGCCTCATGAACAGTATCTTTACCCCCGAGACCCCCTCGATCTCGGGCTGCATGAACAGTGCTTGGCCTCAAGTTCCGCTCTCGGCCTCAAGCCACAGCTCCCGGGCCTCATGAACAGTATCTCGACCCCCGAGACCCCCTCGATATCGGGTTGCATGAACAGTGCTTGGCATCGAGTTTCGCTCTCGGCCTCAAGCCATAGCTCCCAAGCCTCATAAACAGTATCTCAACATGAACAGTGCTTGGCCTCGAGTTCCGCTCTCGGCCTCAAGCCACAGCTCCCGGGCCTCATGAACAGTATCTCGACCGCTGAGACCCCCTCGGTCTCGGGCTGCATGAACAGTGCTTGGCCTCGAGTTCAGCTCTCGGCCTCAAGCCACAGCTCCCGGGCCTCATAAACAGTATCTCGACCCCGAGACCCCATCGGTCTCGGGCTGCATGAACAGTGCTTGGCCTCGAATTCCGCTCTCGGCTCAAGCCACAGCTTTCGGGCCTCATGAACAGTATCTCGACCCCCGAGACCCCCTCGGTCTTGGGCTGCATGAATAGTTCTTGGCCTCGAGTTCCGCTCTCGGCCTCAAGCCACAGCTCCTGGGCCTCATGAACAGTATCTCGACCCCCGAGACCCCCTCGGTCTCGGACTGCATAAACAGTGCTTGGCCTCGAGTTCCGCTCTTGGCCTCAAGCCACAGCTCCCGGGCCTCATGAACAGTATCTCGACCCCCGAGACCCCCTCGGTCTCGGGCTACATGAATAGTGCTTGGCCTCGAGTTCCGCTCTCGGCCTCAAGCCACAGCTCCCGGGCCTCATGAACAGTATCTCGACCCCCGAGACCCCCTCGGTCTCGGGCTGCATGAACAATGCTTGGCCTCGAGTTCCGCTCTCGGCCTCAAGCCATAGCTCCCGGGCCTCATGAACAGTATCTCGACCCCCGAGACCCCCTCGTCTCGGACTGCATGAACAGTGCTTGATGCATGATCCGGCCCACTCCGGGCCACCTGGCACATTCACGTAATCCATAGCAGGGTGTGGCCATACCTCATAACGGCGTATGGTCATCACCTGTCTGTCACTGTGCATGGCCATACCCCGTTATAGTGTACGGTTCACCACCTGCCCACAACTGTGCGCGGTCACATCCGATGGTGGCGTGCACCACGTACAACCATCGGCGTGAGACACCTGTGAGGCTGCACTGGCAGGTGATGCGGGACACCTCCGACATGTACGACGATAGTACGATCACTCACTGTCAGCCTCATCTTTTGTCCGTTATTGAACAGGGCACCTTGAAATCAACAATCTCCGGGAATGAATGGGGGTATCTTCGAATAGGTATAAAATCATACGCTCACGCTGTAAGTATGGATCTGAAAAAACTCTAGTTTCCTAGCTTTTTTCTGCTAGTTAACTCTCGCATGTTCCTGAGTAACTAACTTGAGCGTCGGAGGGTTCCCACCGGAGCATCCGGTCTCCGAGGACTTTTCTTGCAGGAGTCCGGCGAAGAGGACGTCTGTTTCCCCTGCGATCGAGGAAAGTGACTTGGCGTCAACAGATTGGCGCGACAGGAAGGGGGGTGAAGAGAAAAACATCGAACCGGCAATCTGCAACCTCTCTCTCCGTGCCCTTGAGCTATGGTGACAACCCGTGCAAAGGGATCTTTGTCAGCTGCGCTGGGGGGCAGCGCCAAGAAGCCGATCTGTTGATGGTTGCCCCCTCAGCTCCCCCGGCCGGTGCCCCGGCACCGTCGCATCTCCAGGAGGCAAGACCATCTGCTCCACCGATCGGTGTCCCTGCGCCTACTCCCTAGCAGCTCCAGGAAGACCAGTTTACCGCTTTGGCCACGCAAGTTCAATCCTTGGCGGCGGCGGTTCAAGACCTGCAACATCAGCAGTAGCCCCGCGACAACCGGAGCCGTATCCATCGTTCCGGGGGTGGTGCAACCCAGCCAGCATTCCTCCCAGAGGAGATCACCGGTCCCGGAGGCTCGCCACCATCATGCCTCGCCCAACCCCCCCCCCCCCCCCCCCCCCCACCAAGGAGCCTCTAAGAAATCTCAATCGCCCTCTCGCCACGCTAGTGTTTCTCCAAGCGGCGGCGCGGAAAGGAGGCGAAGCGCCCCTGCCGACATTGCCATCACCCTTCCTCATCCTCAGAATCCTCAGGGGAGGGGTCCTTCGATGGCAGGATAGCCCGCCGAGTCGAGCATCGACTCGACGAGTATAACCAGCGGTTTGAGGAACTCAGCCGCCGAATCACTCACCTGCCAGAGGCGGACTATGACAGCCGACCACCGTTGTCCCGCCGCATCATGGAAGAGCCCATCTCCACCCGGTTCCGCCTCCCCCAGCTGGACCCATATGATGGAACCACGGATCCCCTGGACCACCTGGAAAGTTACAAGGTTCTCATGCAGGTCCAGGGGCCACCGATTCGCTCATGTGCATTGCCTTCCCTGCCACCCTGAAGAAGGCCGCCCGGGCTTGGTATTCTCGTCTACCGCCGCGGAATATTAATTCTTTCCGTCAGCTGGAAAGGGCCTTCTTGGCCCATTTTGATGCCTGTCGGAAGATTCCCAGGGTGGCTGACAGCCTCTTCGCTGTCCAGCAGAAGAGCGGCGAGTCCTTACGGGATTACGTCGCTCGGTTCAAGGAGGAAGCCCTAGAGGTCTACAATCTTGAAGACTCAGTGGCCACCTTGGCCTTGAAGCGAGGGCTCCGTCCGTCTCACTTTGCATACTCCCTTGACAAGAAGCTGCCCGGATCTTACGCCGAACTTTTGACTCGGGCCCAGAAGTATATCTGCGCCAACGAAGCTGATTCCTCCCGGTGCAAGGCGAGCGGGGGTGTCCCCAAGAAGTCGACCCACCCTGAGCCTGTCGAAGTTCGACCCAGGAAGCTCGAACCTCCCCGCCAGCTAGACAACCATCCTCGAGTCCCAGCACAGAGAGACGGGCCCTACACTCCTCTGCTCGCCCCTATATCACACATCTTGCTCGAGATTGAGGGAGAGTCTTATTTTCAGCGCCCACCTCCGATGAACCCAAAAATCCCCCGCAACAAGAACCTTTACTGCCGTATCACCGGGACCATGGACACGATACTGACGACTACCACCAACTGAAAAAGGTGAAAGAGGATCTTATCCAGCGTGGCCATCTGGGAAAGTTCGTTCGAAGGAACAACCCGGATACTCCTAGTCCGTCAGTGTTAGGAGAGTTAATCCCCGAGGCATGCATATTTTAAAATTTGATAACAATTATCAATACGGAAATTTAAAGATTACATATTAATCTTTCTAACATGCATCAAGATCATATCTTTGCCTTATATTATAAGATCGTTTGATCTAAGTATTGCATATAAATTAAATAATTAAGATCATATCTTAATCTTCAAGATGAGAAGTCATACTACTCATCTTGAAGCCTGCCTTAAGATCTAAGGATCAAATCACTCACCTTAAGAACAGTAGGTAAATCCTTTGTGCTCTGCAGCCGTTCAATCGTCTGGCCTCTAGTATTGTCCACGCGAAGCCCCGAATGATCGGATTCCCGGGAGTGCTAGCTCGCGAAAAATAATTTTGCTGATCTTGAATTCTTCCACTTGAATCTTCCTCCAAGATCCATCAAGCTTTTGCTAACACTAAAATCACACCAGAATTTTCTGTTCTAACTCTTAGAAATATAACACTTGGTTCTAACTGTTTAGAATTTTTGATCTCTTTTGATCTTGTATTTTTTTTATCTGTGAGGGATGTCCTCTATTTATAGTTTCATATTAGCCAGCCTATTGAATTCTAACATTTAGAATTCCGCTGTTTTTGTGAAAACCAAAGAGACATATTAAATTCACACACTTATCAATGCAAGAAGAGTTGTGTGGAGTGCTCTTCCAAAGAGGTACATTAATTCACATGCTTATCAATGCACGGAGAGTTGTGTGGAGTGCTCTTCCAAAGAGGCACATTAATTCACACACTTGTCAATGCACGGAGAGTTGTGTGGAGTGCTCTTTCAAAGAGACACATTAATTCACATACTTGTCAATGCACGGAGAGTTATGTGGAGTGCTCTTCCAAAGAGGCACCTTTTAGCAAAATTTATTTTTCTTGAACTTGGGAATCATTTGAAGAAGACTAAAAGTTATAAATTAAATTCTGCATGAGAATTTAATTTCTTATGAGATGAGATTTTAGTTATCTCATCATGCGAGAAAACCTTTTCACACATAGGGTTTGGATTTTTGGTTTTAAGCTAATTTGAATTTATTGGATTAAACCAATATAGATCATGGTCCTAGCCCAAATCAAATTTGGCTAATCCTGAATCTATTTAAATCCAAATCAAATCTAATTTTAAATTAATATTTAAATTGATTAGTCCTTTTAGTAGACTTAAACCAAATTGAATCTTATTCACTTGTACTTAATCCAATTGAGATAATTCAATTAATCAAATTGATTAATTAAATCATATACGATTCTCAATCGTTGATCAGTAAATAGATCATCCTAGGAAACTTCTATGCGTATGACTCTCTAGGTTCGAACTAAGCCGGTAGCATAGAAACAATTTTTTATACTAATCGATGTGCCCATCTAGCAATGGAACCCGACGTCCGGATAGGTCGAAGAATTGCCGAGCAAACTCCAAGAACCCTAAGAAACAGTTACCGTATAATTCATCTCTTCACCACAAATGCTAAGGATGGCTTAAGAGCCTGTCAACTCTAATCAGCAAATCCATAAAGTGATTTTAATTTTAGTGATCATGTAACTTTCACATGAAGTGCCTTGGCCAAGGTCTTGCTAAATTGAAACACAAGCATTTCTCCTTTTAACGGGATAGGTCAAATTTCATCTTGATCCACAACTGACTACCACAAGTACTTGACTGCACCCAGTAACCTTTCGTAGCTGGATTAGAAATCCAGGTGGTCCGGCACCTAAGTACAATGAGTTTCTTGTAAGCCACTGGTTGTGATCTTCAGGTCTGAAGGATACTTATACCTATATCTTCTCGGATTAACTCTTGACAGTAGAGTATCCGAAAATGAGTCATGTTCGGTGAAATGTACTCCTACACTTTTACCTGTATGTCATACCAGTGTCTCTACACTCCTTGGTTAAGAGGACAACCAATAAATATGATATACAACGTCCTATAATTGATAGTATTATGGCCCTGTCATAGTATATCATTTGGTCGCGAACTCTTTTAAGGACCTTCAAAGATAAATCCTCCTTTATCGTGAAGGAAGATCCTGAGGGCTTCATTACTATTAGGAGTTTTAAGAAGATGTTCTTGTAATGAATAAACTGCCAAATAACTTTTATTAATATATCAATTTATATACAATTTTCATCAGCACAATCATTAAATGATTGGCTTTAGGATACAATTCCCAACAAACTCCCACTTAGCCTAAAGCCACTCATTGTAGTATCTAATACCCATCTTCAATTTATAGTCATCAAACTCCTTGATGCTGAGTGCTTTAGTAAATGGGTCACCTAGGTTTTCCTTTCCATCAATCTTCTGAAGATTTATGTTACCTCGGTCTATAATCTCTCGTATACGATGAAACTGACGCAGTATGTGCTTGGTGCACTGATGTGCTCGTGGTTCCTTTGCTTGAGCTATGGCACCAGTACTGTCACTGTACAACAGGACTGGTCCATCTATAGAAGGTGCCACTCCAAGCTCGGAGATAAACTTTCGCAGCCATACAGCTTCTTTCGCAGCATCTGATGCAGCGATGTACTCTGCCTCGCACACCGAATCTGCCACTGTATGTTGCTTGGAACTTTTCCAGCAAACAGCTCTACCATTTAGGATAAACATGAAACCCGATACACTTTTGCTATCATTATGATCTGATTGGAAACTGGAATCAGTATATCCAACAAGTTTTAAATCAGACTCTCCATAGACTAACCACTGGTCCTTAGTATTTCTCAAATACTTAAGGATTGTCTTAACAACTTGCCAGTATTTTTCTCCTGGATCAGATTGGTATCTACTCACTACTCCTAGTGAGTATGCCATATCTGGTTTTGTACATGTCATGGTGTACATAATCGATCCTACTGCCGAAGCATATGAAATTTGACTCATACGTTCTCTTTCATTAGGAGTTGTCGGACAATCCTTCTTAGAAAGATGAATTCCATAGCCTATCGAAAGATAGCCTTTCTTGGAATTCTCCATGCTAAACCTCTTTAGCACTGTGTCAATGTACGTAATTGGGATAAACCAAGCATCCTCTTAGATCTATCTCTATAGATCTTCATCCCAAGGATGTATGATGCTTCTTCCAGATCTTTCATGGAGAATTGTGATGATAACCATATTTTTATTCCTTGTAATGCAGGGACATCATTCCCGATTAAGAGAATGTCATCCACATATAATACAAGAAATACAATAACAGAACCGTTAGCCCATTTATAAATGCAAGGTTCTTCTTTATTCTTAATAAAGCCATAAGATTTGATCACTTTATCAAATTGTATGTTCCAACTCCTAGATGCTTGCTTAAGTCCATAAATAGACTTCTGTAGCCTGCACACTTTAGACTCGTCTTTAGATATAAAACCTTCAGGTTGTATCATATACACCTGTTCTTCTAAATCACCATTTAGAAAAGCGGTTTTAACATCCATTTGCCAAATCTCATAATCTAAGTGTGCTGTTATAGCTAGCATAATCCGAATGAATTTCAGCATTGCCACAGGAGAAAATGTCTCGTCATAGTCAATACCATAACGTTGACGATACCCCTTGGCAACCAGACGTGCTTTATAGGTCTCAACCTTTCCGTCTACGCCTCTTTTCCTCTTGAAAACCCACTTACACCCTATGGGTTTTATCCCTTCGGGTGGGTCAACTAATGTCCATGCATTATTGTCCTTCATGGAATCAAGTTCGGATTTCATGGCATCAAGCCATTTATTAGAGTCAGTCCTTTGCATAGCATCCATATAGGTGATCGGATCCTCGTTGTTCTCATCGAGTTCAACAGATCATCGTTCTGGACCAAGAAACCTAAGTATTGTCTGGTTGATATGGTACTCTACCAGATCGCCTTAATGGTGCATCTAAAATGGGTTTTGAGTTTGATCTAATCAACTCAGATTCTAAGGGTTCACTGGTTTGTGTTGTTCCTTCTACTTGATGAACTTCCTCAAGTTCAACATTAGAGCTATTTGTTCCTTCACTAAGGAACTCCTTTTCAAGAAAAACTGCTATATTACTAATGAACAACTTTTGTTCTTCAGTATTGTAGAAGTAATATCCTTTGGTTTCTTTCGATAGCCGATGAAAAAATATTTGTCAGATTTGGGTTCAAGTGTGTCTGATTTTGCACGTTTCACATAAGCTGGACACCCCCAACTCTTAGATAGGTGATTACCGGTTTATGTCCATACCACATCTCATATGGAGTTTTTGAAACAGACTTACTTGGACCTTATTGAGAATATGACAAGCTGATTCTAATGCATATCCCCAAAAGGATATTGGCAAGCTTGCAAAACCCATCATGGACCGAACCATGTCTAACAGAGTTCAATTCCTCCTTTCCGACACACTGTTATGTTGTGGTATTTCTGGAGGAGTCCATTGGGAGAGAATCTCATTCTCTCTTAAATATGTCACAAAGTCATTGGAAAGGTATTCGCCTCCTCGATCTGATCGAAGGATCTTAATACATTTTCGTTTGTTTTTTTACTTCTTTATGATATTGTTTGAACATTTCAAACGATTCAGATTTATGTATATAAGATAGACATAACCGAACCTAAAAGGTCGTATGTAAAAGTAATGAAGTAGTAATATTCACCTTTGGTATAAGTGCTCATTGGTCCACATACATCAGTATGTACTAGACTTAATAGCTCTTTAGTTCTTTCACCTTTTCCAGTAAAAGATGACTTGGTCATTTTACCAAGAAGACAGGATTCACAGGTAGTTAATGATTCACAATCATCAACTCGAAGGATGCCCTCCTGAGTTAACCTGTTTAATCTGTTCTTATTGATATGACCCAGCTGATGATGCCAAAGATAAATTCTGTGATATCAGTTGTTTAGGGCGCTTACTTGATTTGTACACTACATTCACAGGCTGTGATAATATATAAATGCCATTAGATAAATGCCCAGTCATTACAGTGACTCCATTCATAATGATATTCAAAGTAACATCCTTTATTAAAATTTTATAAAGTCTTTTGGCCAGAAGGCCTACAGAAATTATTCAACAAGAACGTTGGGCAAAAATGACAATCATTTAGTATAATGACATTTCTATTGAAAACTATTTCAAGAACTCCTAATGCCAAACTGGAACTAATCTTCCATCGCCGACATTAAGGAATCTTTCATTGTCCTCAAATCTTTTAGTGACCTGTAGTCCCTGCAATGAATTGCAAATGTTAAAAGGACTCCCGGTATCCAATACCCAGGTCTGATTATCATATACAAAAAAATTACAAGTGTTATCATATAAATACCTTGTTGAGCAATATCTTGCCCCTTTTTCTTCTTTGGCCTGTTTGGATCAAGTGTGGCAATGTAAAGAGGATAGTTCCTTTCCAGTGCCCTTGCATCTTGCAATGAAAGCATTCAGCTTGACTTTTATCAACTTTCTTCTTCTGCATCTGACCCCTTATAGATGTCCTAGCATGTTGCACCTTTTTCTTATTCTTTTTCTTCTTCCCTTTCCCAAAGAGTTGACGCCCTACCTTAGATCCTTCAACCACATTAACCAAACCCTTAGAGAGCTGGTTATCCTTCTCAAAGTTCTGTAATAACCCCAACAAACCGTGGTAGTTGACTGCAGGCTTTGTCATTCAAAAATGAGTAAGGAAAGGTCGGAAGGATGGGGCAAGGAATTCAGGATCGCATCTTTTCCCAACTTCTCATGTAGGGGAAAGCCGAGCTTGCTTAGCAGTTCTATCTTCTCGATCATGTACAATACATGATTAGTGATAGGAGATCCATCCCTCATTCGAGCATTAAAAATAGCACAACTAGTCTTGTGCCTTTCAACGTCGTCAGGTGTGCCGAAAGATTCATTCAACGCTTGAATGATTTCTTCTGGCTGAGCATTCTCGAACCGGCGACCGAATTCATCGTTCATTGCTGCTAGCATAATGCAACGTACGCTAGTTCTATCATTGAGCCACTTCTGATAAGTGTCTTTCTCAGAACTTTGTGTGTTTGCATCAGGTATCTTTGGTGCAGGATTATTAAGAATATATAGAATCCTCTCATGCTCAAGGACGATTTTAAGTTTTCTAAACCAGCTATTGACATTTGAACTATTTAACTTGTCACTATCCAATAGGGACATTAATGATAAATTAGTGGCCATTTTCTGTATAAGGAAAAACTAAAGTTTATTAGTATATAAATTGATTCAGTCTAAAGACTTGGACTTTAGTCTAAAGATTCTCCCGCTATTTTGTTTAAATTGGCAGCCTCTACATCCCAATTCGAAGAATTATTCTTAATTCTTTAGCGGGCACTAAGATCTACATAAACTACATACAGGTCCAAGTGAAGCTTGGCCAACCCATATGCATCTAAGAGTAGGTTTAAAACCAATTGTTTCCAAAACAATTCTTAGTATTCAGTTTTTCCCCATGTACCTCTTCAGCAGGCATGGAGTGCCTCCACTGAAAGTTCTGGTTAGGTCCAACCATTAAATGATATAATCAGTGTAACCTATCAATAGACAACGAAGCCCGAGTGAAGCTCGGCTCACCTGACTGTCTATTTAATAGTTACGCTAACTTATCATATAATGAATGATAATTCTGATGGTTGACAAGCACCAGGCATGGAGTGCCTCCAATGATTATCAAGACATCGGACTCATTATCACCCATCTTAATGGGAGGCTATGATCTAGTTATCATATAACTATTTCATTTTAAGGACCTAATAATTTTAGAGGATTTTATAATTTGAAGATAAATTGACTAATCAAGTTCTCCCACTGAATGTATGAAATGGGTAGAATGAAACAAGATTAAGTCAGGTTAAGTGGCACCTAAATCAGTCAGACTGATTTTCTTACAGCATGGGTCAACCCGAATCAGGTAAATGATCTGAATCATAAATGATTCACCACATTGACCAGGTGAGTGAGATCGATGGGAGGGATATACCATTAACTCGTTAAAGACGCATCAATACGAGTAGCTCCCAATTAAAAACCATTCGATCGTTGATCCTAGAGCAACTTGCCAACTCACCTTGACATCATATGGTTAACCAATTCTGATTTGACCATCTAAGAGATTCATGCTCAACCACAGAGCCTAATCTACTTCATTTGGTTTAATCAAAGAGAAGGACATGATCAACTACAACTATTGTTTGATTTAGAGCATTCTTAACCTAATCTAATTAGATTTGTTCAAATACTCTTTTAGTCCAATTGATTTAAACCTTAGGGTCTAACCCTTTATGGACCCGATTTAGCTAACCCAAAAGATTAAATATATTTCATGTTTACATGTCATATATTTCAATCAAGCATCACATGTATTATGTTACTACTCATAATTCCTATATTTAGATTATATCTAAAGAGATTATGAATTAACATTTGACATTCAAATTAGACTCTCATAAATATTTGTATGTTTCATAACATAGACATCATGCCATCATATATCATATCTATGTTTTATACTAAACATGCAAATATCATGCTTTTATACAACATCAATATGTATCAAATATAAAACATCTTTTGAGAGTGCGTGTAATCTATGTTTTGATGCATAAGCTCAATTTAAATTATCTTTGGATTGAGCATCAATGATAAAACAATAGCACGACAATATGTCACAGAATACCTCATTGAATGGGTAATTTGGATTTTCAATCCATCTGTGACCATATAGCCTTGCGATTAGTTTTAGCCATAATTACACAATTAATAAGAACATTAATTTACATGCAATAAATTAGATCAATAAGAAACCATTGCTCTAATACCATTTGTTGGGAGAGTTAATCCCCGAGGCATGCATATTTTAAAATTTGATAACAATTATCAATGCGAAAATTTAAAGATTACATATTAATCTTTCTAACATGCATCAAGATCATATCTTTGCCTTATATTATAAGATCGTTTGATCTAAGTATTGCATATAAATTAAATAATTAAGATCATATCTTAATCTTCAAGATGAAAAGTCATACTACTCATCTTGAAGCCTGCCTTAAGATCTAAGGATCAAATCACTCACCTTAAGAACAGTAGGTAAATCCTTTGTGCTCTGCAGCCGTTCAATCGTCCGGCCTCTAGTATTGTCCACGCGAAGCCCCCGAATGATCGGATTCCTGGGAGTGCTAGCTCGCGAAAAAATAATTTTGCTGATATTGAATTCTTCCACTTGAATCTTCCTCCAAGATCCACCAAGCTTTTGCTAACACTAAAATCACACCAGAATTTTCTGTTCTAACTCTTAGAACTATAACACTTAGTTCTAACTGTTTAGAATTTTGATCTCTTTTGATCTTGTATTTTTTTTATCTGGTGAGGGATGTCCTCTATTTATAGTTTTATATTAGCCAGCCTATTGAATTCTAACATTTAGAATTCCGCTGTTTTGTGAAAACCAAAGAGACATATTAAATTCACACACTTATCAATGCATAAAGAGTTATGTGGAGTGCTCTTCTAAAGAGGCACATTAATTCACACGCTTCAATGCACGGAGAGTTGTATGGAGTGCTCTTCCAAAAAGGCACATTAATTCACACACTTATCAATGCACGGAGAGTTGTGTGGAGTGCTCTTCCAAAGAGGCACCTTTTAGTAAAATTTATTTTTCTTTGAACTTGGGAATCATTTGAAGAAGACTAAAAGTTATAAATTAAATTCTGCATGAGAATTTAATTTCTTATGCGATGAGATTTTAGTTATCTCATCATGCGAGAAAACCTTTTTCACACATGGGGTTTGGATTTTTAGTTTTAAGCTAATTTGAATTTATTGGATTAAACCAATATAGATCATGGTCCTAGCCCAAATCAAATTTGGCTAATCCTGAATCTATTTAAATCCAAATCAAATCTAATTTTAAATTAATATTTGAAATTGATTAGTCCTTCTAGTAGACTTAAACCAAATTGAATCTTATTCACTTGTACTTAATCCAATTGAGATAATTCAATCAATCAAATTGATTAATTAAATCATATATGATTCTCAATCGTTGATCAGCAAATAGATCATCCTAGGAAACTTCTATGCGTGTGACTCTCTAGGTTCGAACCTAACCCGGTAGCATAGAAACAATTTTCTATACTAATCGATGTGCTCATCTAGCAATGGAACCCGACGTCCGGATAGGTCGAAGAATTGCCGAGCAAACTCCAAGAACCCTAAGAAATAGTTACTGTATAATTCATTCTCTTGACCACAAATGCTAAGGATGGCTTAAGAGCCTATCAACTCTAATCAGCAAATCCATAAAGTGATTTCAATTTTAGTGATCATGTGACTTTCACATGAAGTGCCTTGGCCAAGGTCTTGCTAAATTGAAACACAAGCATTTCTCCTTTTAACGAGATAGGTCAAATTTTATCTTGATCCACAACTGACTACCACAAGTACTTGACCGCACCCAGTAACCTTTCGTAGCTGGATTAGAAATCTAGGTGGTCCGGCACCTAAGTACAATTAGTTTCTTGTAAGCCACTGGTTGTGATCTTCAGGTCTGAAGGATACTTATACCTATATCTTCTCGGATTAACTCTTGATAGTAGAGTATCCAGAAATGAGTCACGTTCGGTGAAATGTACTCCTACACTTTCACCTGTATGTCATACCAGTGTCTCTACACTCCTTGGTTAAGAGGACAACCAACAAATATGATATACAACGTCCTATAATTAATAGTACTATGGCCCTGTCATAGTATATCATTTGGTCGCGAACTCTTTTAAGGACCTTCAAAGATAAATCCTTCTTTATCATGAAGGAAGATCCTGAGGGCTTCATTACTATTAGGAGTTTTAAGAAGATGTTCTTGTAATGAATAAACTGCCAAATAACTTTTATTAATATATCAATTTATATACAATTTTCATCAGCACAATCATCAAATGATTGGCTTTAGGATATAATTCCCAATAGTTAGCACCTCCGCCACCGATGATCGATAACGCTCCAACCGAGAAGACGGTGGTGATGATTTCCTAGGGGGCAGGCGACCCGCCCAAAAGGCCGAGAGCGGAGGAGGAGTTAGATTCTGTAATTCCTTTTTCTAAAAAGGACTTAGAAGGAGCGGTGAATAAAAATAATGATAGCGTCGTCGTGTCCATGACGATTGCTAAGTACCCTGTAAAAAGAATTCTGGTTGATAGTGGGAGCTCGGTGGATGTTTTGAGTTATGATGCTTTTGTTCGTATGAACCTATCGTCCAACCTGCTCCGGCCTATCTCCACGCCCTTGATGGGTTCACTGGAGACTCCATGAAAGTTGAGGGGGAGGTCACTCTTCCCATCACGGCTGGCGCGGCCCCACGCCAAAGCACAGTCTTCATGAGCTTCCTAGTGGTCCGAGTGCCCCTCGCCTATAATGCAATCCTCGGGAGGCCTAGGCTCAACCTTTTGGATGCTGTCATATCCACTAAGCGACTCCTCGTTAGGTTTCCACCAGGGAGGGAGTAGGGAAGATGCAGGGAGAGTAGAACCCACCTTCGCTTTGCTACCACATGGCCCCCAGTCCGCAGGGGGTGGTGCCTGCACCCGCACCAGAAGCGCTAGACCCCCAGGATCTAGAAAGGAAAGGAGAGCCGACCGAGCACCTGCTTGCTTTCCCTCTTGGGGAGGACCAAACGAAGACGATTCGGATTGGAGCCCTGCTCCCGGAGGAGGCCCGTGACCAGCTCCTAGCTTTCTTGCGGTCCAATGCTGATGTCTTCGCCTGGTCGACGTCCGATATGCCTGGCATTCCAGAGGAAGTGATTACTCACCAGCTCATTGAGCCGGAGTGCCGACCCGTTCAGCAAAAGAAGAGGAGCTTCGCTCCTGACAGGCAGAAGGCCATAGATGAGGAGGTGCGAAAGCTATTGGCAGCCGGTCATATCCGTGAGGTGCACTACCCCGACTGGCTGGCAAACGTCGTGATGGTTCGCAAGGCCAGTGGGAGCTGGAGGATGTGCGTGGACTTCACCGATCTAATAAGGCGTGCCCCAAGGACAGCTTCCCACTGCCTCGGATCGACTAGCTAGTGGACGCCACGTCCGGGCACGAGACTCTTAGTTTTATAAATGTGTTTTCGAGGTACAACCAAATCAGGATGAACCCAGCGGATGAAGAAGCCACCTCTTTTGTTACTGAAAAAGGGATTTACTGCTACAAGGTGATGTCGTTTGGGTTGAAGAATGCCAGAGCCACCTACCAGAGGTTGATGAATAAGGTCTTTGAGGACCAGATCGGGCGTAACATGGAGGTGTACGTAGACGATATGCTGACCAAGAGCATCAGTACTACTGACCACGTCGCCGATCTCGCAGAGACCTTCAGCAACCTACCCGGTACTGGATAAGGCAAACCCCCGCAAATGTGCTTTCGGGGTGGCAGTAGGCAAATTTCTGGGCTTTATGGTGACCCAACGGGGGATCAAAGCTAATCCTGACAAGATTCGGGCTATCTTGGACATGAGGCCCCAGCTAATAAGAAGGAGGTGCAGTGCCTAACCGGGAGGGTCACAGCCTTGAGTCGTTTCATTTCAAGGTCGGCAGAAAGGTGCTTGCCCTTCGTTAAGGCGCTGCGCATGGTCAATAGCTTCGAGTGGACAAAAGAGTGTCAGGACACCTTCGAGGAGTTGAAGCATTTTCTATCCACTCCCCCGCTGTTGTCCAAGCCAAGGGGCGGATAAGAGCTCTTTCTATACCTAGCAGCCTCCCCAGAGGCCATCAGTTCTGTGCTCGTGCGTATGGATGCCGACGGAGTACAGAGGCCGGTCTACTACACCAGCAAGATACTTCATGATGTTGAGACCAAATGTTCCAAGACTGAGAAGATCATTTTTGCCCTGGTGGTCTCTGCCCAGCGCTTCGACCCTACTTCCAAGCTCATCCCATCGTGGTGCTCACGGACCAACCTCTTCGGACCATCTTATCCCGTCCGGATACCTCTAGTTGGTTAGCCAAGTGGGCCATCAAGCTGAGCGAGTTTGACCTATCTATTCGACCAAGGTCTGCCATAAAATCTCAAGTGTTAGCTAATTTCTTGGTCGAGTGTTCTTGGACCGAGGGATGTTCGAAGGAATTGTGCTCGGAGGTGCCCGTGGAATCCTCCCCGATCGAGGAACCATGGAAGGAAGACTGGATCTTGCATGTAGATAGAGCAGAAAATTCTCAAGGAAACAGGGCCAGGCTCATCCTTGCGAGCCCCAAGGGAGAGGTGGTGGAGTACGCCCTTCGGTTTCAGTTCCCGGCCACTAATAACCAAGCGGAGTATGAAGCCCTATTGGCGGGGATGAGGCTAGCTGAGGAGCTCGGTGCGGGGCGTCTAAGGGTCTTCACCGACTCCCAGCTCATTTCTGGGCAAGTGACTGGGGAATACGAAGCCAGAGACTTGACCATGTCCTGCTACCTGAGCAAAGTGCAGTCCCAAGCCTCTCGGTTCTCTTACTTCTGCGTTAGCTACATTCCTCGAGTGGAGAACGCTAGGGCCGATGCGCTGTCCCGATTAGCCATCTCGGCCGATGGGACCCTGGAAAGAACGTATGTGGAGCACTTGTAGACCCCGAGCATCGAAGTCGCGGATGAGGCACTACCGGTTGAACAAGGGCCCTCCTGGATGGATGCCTACGTCCGGTATTTGGCCGACGACACTCTCCCAGAAGACCCTGCCGAGGCCAGGCTACTCAGACGGTGGGCTTCAAAATTCCTGATGATGGACGGGAAGCTTTATCGAAGATCATTTTCTTACCCGGTCCTTAAATGCGTCGGACCAGTAGAGGCGGACTACATCTTGCGGGAAATCCATGAGGGCATTTGCGGAGTCACCTGGGTAGCAGGGCCCTAGCTTACAAGGCCTTACGACAGGGGTACTACTGGCTGACCATGAGGGAAGACGCGGCCGAGCTTGTTAAGAAGTGTGATAGCTGCCAGCGCCATGCCAATGTTTAGCGACAGCCGTCATCCCAGCTAGCCCCCCTGGCGGCACCTTGGCCCTTCATCCAGTGGGGTATGGACATCTTGGGACCATCCCCCCAGCCTCCGAATAGCGCAAGTTCCTCCTGGTGGCCGTCGATCACTTCACCAAGTGGATTGAGGCCAAAGCCCTTACTAAGATCACTGAAAGTAAGGTAAGATCCTTCTTTTGGAAGTCTATCATATGTCGGTTCGGACTACCACACACTCTGGTCACCAACAATGGCCGGCAGTTTGACAAACGCGCCCTTCCAGAATTCTGCTCCGAACTGGGCATACATCAAAGATTCACTTCTGTTGGGCATCGTCAAACTAACGGGGTGGCCGAGGTAACTAATCGCATCATTCTTCAAGGACTGAGAACCCGACTAGATGATTGCAAGGGGCGGTGGGTGGAGGAACTCCACAATGTGCTATGGGCCTACCACACAATGCCATGGGCTCCCACCGGAGAGACCCCATTCAGCCTGGTCTTCAGGTCCGAAGCTATCATCCCGGTGGAGATAGGTTCCCCGAGCCCTCGGGTGGAGTCGTACAGTGCGGAGGATAACCCAGACCAGCTACGAGCCAACCTCGACCTGGTGGAGGAGGTGCGAGACCGAGCGCGACTTTGGATGGCGGTCTACCGGCAACGAGCTGCCAAATATTACAACGCCCGCGTGCGCCCTAAGACCTTCTTGCCGGGAGACCTGGTCCTTCAGCGAGCTGAAATTTTGAGGCCGTCAGAAGGAGGCAAGCTAGCTCTGAACTGGGAGGGGCCCTACCGGATCACCGAAGTACTTCATCACGGAGCATATAAGGTTGAAGAATTGGATGGGAGGCCGCTCCCGGACGTGGAACATTGATAATCTCCGTCGATACTATCAATAGTACATCTCTTTCTTGCATTAAATACTGTACTTGTATTCTATTGGGTTCTCACCCCTCATTCCACATCAATGAATTTAAGTTCTAGCATCTCAGTTTTTTCACAAAAAGCCCGACCCCTATCGTCACAAAAAACCCTGGGCCAGCCACGCACAAAGCCCAGTGTACCACTGGCAGAGCGATGTACTATTGGCTCTCGACAACTAAAGCCCGACCCCCTATCGGCACAAAAAGCCCTGGGCCAGCTAGACACGAAGCCCAGTGTACCACTGGCAGAGCGATGTACCATCGGCTCTCGACAACTAAAGCCCGGCCCCCTGTCGGCACAAAAAGCCCTGGGCTAGCCAGGCACGAAGCCCAGTGTACCACTAGCAGAGCGATGTACCATCGGCTCTCGACAACTAAAGCCCGACCCCCTGCCGGCACAAAAAGCCCTGGGCTAGCCAGGCACAAAGCCCAGTGTACCACTGGTAGAGCGATGTACCATCGGCTCTCGACAACTAAAGCCCAACCCCCTGTCGGCACAAAAAGCCCTGGGCCAGCCAGGCACAAAGCCCAGTGTACCATTGGCAGAGCGATGTACCATCAGCTCTCGACAAATAAAGCCCCCCCTGTCGGCACAAAAAGCCCTGGGCCAGCCGGCACGAAGCCCAGTGTACCACTGGCAGAGTGATGTACCATCGACTCTCGACAACTAAAGCCCAGCCCCCTGTCAGTACAAAAAGCCCTAGGCCAGCCAGGCACAAAGCCCAATGTACCACTGGTAGAGCGATGTACCATCGGCTCTCGACAACTAAAGCCCGACCCCATGTCGGCACAAAAAGCCCTGGGCCAGCCATGCACAAAGCCAGTGTACCACTGGCAGAGCGATGTACCATCGGCTCTCGACAACTAAAGCCCGACCCCCTATCGGCACAAAAAGCCCTGGGCCAGCCAGGCATGAAGCCCAGTGTACCACTGGCAGAGCGATGTACCATCGGCTCTCGACAACTAAAGCCCGACCCCCTGTCGGCACAAAAAGCCCTGGGCCAGCCAGGTACGAAGCCCAGTGTACCACTGGCAGAGCGATGTACCATTGACTCTCGACAACTAAAGCCCGACCCCCTGTCTGCACAAAAAGCCCTGGCCAGCAGGCACGAAGCTCAGTGTACCACTGGCAGAGCGATGCACCATCGGCTCTCAACAACTAAAGCCCAACTCCCTGTCGGCACAAAAAGCCCTGGGCCAGCCAGGCACGAAGCCCAATGTACCACTGGCAGAGCGATGTACCATCGGCTCTCAACAACTAAAGCCCGACCCCCTGTTGGCACAAAAAGCCCTAGGCCAGCCAGGCACGAAGCCTAGTGTACCACTGGCAGAGCGATGTACCATCGGCTCTCGACAACTAAAGCCCAACCCCCTGTCGGCACAAAAAGCCCTTAGCCAGCCAGACATAAAGCCCAGTGTACCACTGACAGAGCGATGTACCATCGGCTCTCGACAACTAAAGCCCGACCCCTTATCGGCATAAAGAGCCCTGGGCCAGCCAGGCACGAAGTCCAGCGCATCATTGGCAAAGCTACGCGCAAGCAGCCCCTGGAAGTTCGAGTCCTAGCCTTCCGAGTCAGATGCTCCATGATCGCCGGGAGTCCATATTCTCCGACTCTAGGATTCGGTCCTATGAGACTAAGTCAAGGTTGTTCGAGAATGAATTAAAGGTTATTCCTTGGTACCGACGAAGCCCCTAGGGGTCCCACGTCGGTAACCAAAGGACTTGAAGAAAGGGCACAGTAGGATGAAGACAAATGTCCTCAAAGAAAAGAATATATTTCATTAACTAAAAAGTGCTTACAAAACGCCGACCAAGCCAGACTTGCAAAAATAAAAAGTACAATGTGAAGCTCACGGCTCGACTGGCGCGTGCTCATCGTCGATGAGCCGACCTCGGAAAGACGTTCCGGCTCGACTTCAAGGGCTTGTGGAAAGTCCAGGTCTCGAGCGACCTTTTCCTTTCCACGCTGGAACCCTTGAAGGTATGCCTCCACTGAAGCTTTGGCCAGCTCATCGGTGAAGCGCTCGAATGCCCGAAACTCTTCAATAACCCTGGCAGCCCTAGCCTCCACAGCTGCCTCCACTTCAGCAGCTCGAGCCTCTCTCTCTGCGGCCAGAGATGCCACCGCTATCCTCTCAGCCTCCAGGGCATGATCTCTCTCCTCCTCAGCTTTCTTTGCCCTCTCTTCAGCTTTCTTTGCCCTTTTCTCGGCCTCTTTCGCCTTCTCCTCGGCCCTCCTTGCCTTCTCTTTGGCCTCGCCCGTCTGATTCTCGGCCGCCTGGATGGTCACGGCCAACTCTGAAATGTGAAGGTCTCGGACCGCAACAGCGCTCTCGGTCTCCATTAGTTGGCTGAGAGCCGCCCGCAGACGGTTGGCCTCAACTTCGCCCGACTCTCGGCCACTCTTATTTCATCGGCCCAGGCGGTCCTGGCCGATTCCAAGGCCCTCTCGACCGCTTATGCTCGAGCGCGAGCCTCCTCCGCCTCCTTCTGGGCCTCCTGCATGAGGGTCTTTCCTCCATGGATGACCTCCCTCGTAGCGGCCAAGGAGTTCGCAATCTGTATTCAGACCTCATGTCAAAAAGAGAGAGGAGGAATAAAGGAGGAATCCGAAAGCGAGAAGCTGCGAGTTTACTTACCTTGACCAGGGCCGCGTAGGACTCTCGAAAGAAAGTGGTCGCCTTCAACTGGCTGAGCTCTTCCTGAACCTCGGGCACGAAGATTGACAAAATGAGCTGCTCTGCCCAACGTCCGTCGTCTAGAATGGAGTCCTGGTGCAGCCTTTGCCTGGCTCCATTCCCTCCTGCAGCCCCTGCGATTTCGGATTCGGCGCACGGGGGGTTGCTTGCTGGTGTCTGCTCTAGAGATGGACCTGCAGCCCCCAACGGTCCCTCTCCCCAGTTACTTGTTACTTCAGTAGGAACTGGTCTGCGGGAGGTAGCAGGTTCTTCCGCTATCGCTGGCTCCTCCACGGCCGGCTCCTCCACCATTGCAGGCTCCTCCACCATCGCCGGCTCCTCCGCGGCCGCCTCTACTGCTGCTACCTCCTCACCCACTGCCCTTTCGGGTGGGGTGTCGACCGTCAAGTCGATCTTCGGGGCAGCCGGAGGCTCTTGCGGTGCAGGTGGCTCGGGCATCCGCACTGTCAGGCATTTCAGGGCCGGTGCTTGCTGCCCCTCACTTGGCCCTCCCGGGCCCTCCTTTTAGCCGCAGCCTTCATGAGTTTGCGGGTCAGGATTTTCATAGCTGTGTAACATCGATCGGGTTCAGTAAATAAAAAAAAAGAGAAAATGATGAAACATGAATACTTTGACTAAATATAAGGGAAACTTACCGCGGTGGGAAATGAGACCCGCCGACTAGAGGTTTTCCTCTGTTAGAAGCAGGTTGTACCGAGGGATGTCGGTAGCCAACAGCTGCCCCAACGGTTCCTTGTCACCAGGGTGGACAGTGGAATTCGTATTACCTCGGAGGTCGGGGTCCCCCCACCGGAGCCTAACTTGATCAAGATCGGCAAAAAAGAACCGGGATTTCCACCCCTTAATGGAGGAAGGGAGAAGAAGTTTAAGGACTCAGCCAGGTCGGGGCTGAAACAGCCACCAACCCTTCTGAGCCCGGAGGATGTAAAAAGAGTGAAAAAGAGAGACTCTAGGGGTAACGTGGAGATGATGGCAGAGGACGATGAAGGCACTAACAACTCGGAGGGAGTTCGGGACCAGCTGAGAGGGGGTCAGGGAGTAATAGTCGAGGAGGTTCACAAAAAAAGAAGGAAGGGGTATGCGAAGGCCCACCCTCAGAGAAATCTCGTAAATGGCCACTCGGCCCGGTCGAGAGGAGATCATTCTATCGTCGGGAGTCGGGAGATAGAGCCCAACATCCCAAGGGATTTGGTAACGGGCCCGGATGTTCGCCAAATCCTGACCTGTCACTGTGGAGGCGACCCCTTCTGAGGATTCCACCTCCACCCGTGAGGAGGTGCCGGCTTCCGCCCGGTGTCTCCTCAATGGGGCCACGCCAGCCGCCGTCGGACGCCTCCCTGCGGGAGCCTCCCCGGCAACCCGCCGCCGGGCTAGGGGGACATGGTCCTCTGAATCAGAGGACCACTCAAGAGGAGGTGAAGGAGAAGGGGGAGAAAAAGGAGAGGCATGAAACCTCCCAGAAGGAGAACGATCCTCTGAATCGTTCTCCGAAGTCCAGGACTGGGAGCTCATTGTTGGAAGAAGAAATAGAAAGGTCTGGAAAGGACAAAGATCTGACCTGGGGAAGAAAATGGCGTGCGCAGAATCTCAGATTGTAGGGAGAGCCAGGAGGCGGAAGGTCAGGGAGCCAGGGGAAGAAGACAATGGAAGCAGGAGCAGTATGGCCAGATTCAACCCCCACCCAAGTTTTATTGGATTTCAAATTATCCCGCCTTGTCTCGTCAGCCACGTGGACTCTCACCGTAGGCAGGGCTGCCTCGATGATCGCTTGGCGCATGGTATGATCCGCCTCCGGCCAGCGATGAGACGCCGCTGACGTCATTGTTATGATGGGTAATGATAGCGCCACCTTCCGCACAGACTTCGGAGGGTCAACCTTGCCTCGAGGACGATCGTCACAGATCGGGTGGATGGTAGTGGCCGCCCTTTCATATCCCCACTTGATGCCTGCATAAAGTCATCACAGTGCTCAGAGACACATGTCCGAGGGTGGTTCGCAAAGGGTGGGGATCAACCACTTGGGAGGTGACACCCCTTTCGCCTCGCTGAGGTGGGCCCGCTTTACCTCAGGGGTGAGGGGGCATCTGATATGGCTGATCTAGCGCCGTCAGAATAAACGATAACGGCGACTGACGGAGGCCCTCTCGGCCTCCTGAACCCCCGAGACCCCATCGGTCTCGGGCTGCATGAACAGTGCTTGGCCTCGAGTTCCGCTCTCAGCCTCAAGCCACAGCTCCCGAGCCTCATGAACAGTATCTCGACCCCCGAGACCCCCTCGGTCTCAGGCTGCATGAACAGTGCTTGGCATCGAGTTCCGCTCTCAGCCTCAAGCCACAGCTCCCGGGCCTCATGAATAGTATCTCGACCCTCGAGACCCCCTCGGTCTCGGGCTGCATGAACAGTGCTTGGCCTCGAGTTCCGCTCTCGGCCTCAAGCCACAGCTCCCGGGCCTCATGAACAATATCTCAACCCCCAAGACCCCCTCGGTCTCGGGCTGCATGAACAGTGCTTGACCTCGAGTTTCGCTCTCGGCCTCAAGCCACAGCTCCCGGGCCTCATGAACAGTATCTCGACCCTCGAGACCCCCTCGGTCTCGGGCTGCATGAACAGTGCTTGGCATCGAGTTCCGCTCTCGGCCTCAAGCCACAGCTCCCGAGCCTCATGAACAGTATCTCAACCCCCGAGACCCCCTCGGTCTCAGGCTGCATGAACAGTGCTTGGCCTCGAGTTCCGCTCTCGGCCTCAAGCCACAGCTCCCGGGCCTCATGAACAGTATCTCAACCCTCGAGACCCCCTCGGTCTCGGGCTGCATGAACAGTGCTTGGCCTCGAGTTCCGCTCTCGACCTCAAGCCACAGCTCCCGGGCCTCATGAACAGTATCTCGACCCCCGAGACCCCCTCGGTCTCGGGCTACATGAATAGTGATTGGCCTCAAGTTCCACTCTCGGCCTCAAGCCATAACTCCCGGGCCTCATGAACAATATCTCGACCCCCGAGACCCCCTCGATCTCGGGCTGCATGAATAGTGCTTGGCCTCGAGTTCCGCTCTCGGCCTCAAGCCACAGCTCTCGGGCCTCATGAACAGTATCTCGACCTCCGAGACCCCCTCGGTCTCGGGCTGCATGAACAGTGCTTGGCCTCGAGTTCCGCTCTCGGCCTCAAGCCACAGCTCCCGGGCCTCATGAACAGTATCTCGACCCCCGAGACCCCCTCGGTCTTGGGCTGCATGAACAATGCTTGGCCTCGAGTTCCACTCTCGGCCTCAAGCCATAGCTCCTGGGCCTCATGAACAGTATCTCGACCCTCGAGACCCAGGGGGTCTCGAGCTGCATGAACAATGCTTGATGCATGATCCGGCCCACTCCGAGTCACCTGACACATTCACGTAATCCGCCGCACATCCATAGCAGGGTATGGCCATACCTCATAACGGCGTATGGTCCATCACCTGTCTATCACTGTGCATGGCCATACCCCGTTACAGCGTACGGTTCACCACCTGCCCACAACTGTGCGCGGTCACATCCGGTGGTGGCACGCACCGCGTACAACCACCGGTGCGAGACACCTGTGAGGCTGCACTAGCAGGTGATGCGGGACACCTCCGACATGTACGACGACAATATGATCACTCACTGTCAGCCTCATCTTTTGTCTGTTATTGAACGGAGCACCTTGAAATCAACAATCTTCATGAATGAATGGGAGTATCTTCGAACAGATATAAAAGCATACGCTCACACTGTAAGTATGGATCCGAAAAAAACTCTAGTTTCCTAGCTTCTTTCTGCTAGTTAACTCTCGACTGTTTCCGAGTGACTAACTTGAGCGTCGGAGGGTCCCCACCGGAGCATCCGATCTCCGAAAACTTTTCTTGCAGGAGTCCGGTGAAGAGGACGTCCATTTTTCCTGCGCTCGAAGAAAGTGACTTGGCATCAACAAGTGCCATTTGTAAGGTAAAAAGAGAGAGCGATGGATGAGAAATGCCTTTTCTGATTAGTTGTTTAGTATGGTGGAGGCCAGACAGCAGCAGTGGCTTCATTTTAACCCAAATAATTTACAATGCTCTCATGATCCAGGCATTAGCTTGATGGATGAAGAGTGCAGTTAATAACAAATGGAATGGCGGCACAGCATCTGTTGAAATACTGCATTGAACAAGCGATTAGTCTCAGAGCTCCGGTTTAGAAACAGAAGCAATGTCGAGTAAGAAGTCATGAGATTTACCAGAGAAACCAAGTACATCTTAATCATTCAAATATAAGTTTTCAGAAACCCAGAAACAGTTAGCAATAGAATGCGTTAATACAGGAAACGTCATACACCAACCAGAAACCAAAAATTGGAAGCA
The DNA here is from genome assembly GCA_900491605.1 of Calamus simplicifolius. NCBI lineage: Eukaryota > Viridiplantae > Streptophyta > Magnoliopsida > Arecales > Arecaceae > Calamus > Calamus simplicifolius. The sequence continues at coordinate 1,052,520 of UESW01004141.1, forward strand.
AATTCATGATCCCTCCACTCAGAGCTACATTCAAGTATAAATCAGTCAGTCATGTAATGAAACAGACTGATTGAACATTTTTTCACCTCCATGCTTCTACTCTCTCTACCTTAGAATTTATACGGCTCACAATGCTGACCCCTCTTGATTTCTCAGCTGGTAAGGTTGATCGGCCGGCGGATTGTCCTTTAGCTTTTCTTGTTCCTTTGTTATGATTGAAACTGCTTGACCGCCCTGTCTTGTTCCTACGAGAATTTACATGAACTGCATTAGAACCGTTAGCAGCAGTTTCTGGGCCAGTAGTTGAACCATCAGTACGTGGTGGGGTCTCGCAAAAGAGCTCATCAGTGGAATGCAATGGGGTTCCTTCTGGGATAGCAATGTCGTGGGAGGGTTGGAAGCTATCAGCTGCCTCACCTGCAGTGGTATTTTCTTCAGGGAGATGGGTGGGGCTATCTAAAGCGGGTTCTTCAGGAACAAAAACTTGCTCCGTTGCTTCTTCATTGCAACCCTCCAGATGAAGCTGAGGGCTGTGATGACCATTTTCATCTGGTGGATCCAAGTGGGGAATGGAAGCATCCTCCAAAGTGGGTTCCTGTCTTTCCTTGAGTGTCTTTAAAATCAGCATTTTGAGAAAATTCATGACTTGCACTGCATACATCAGTGCAGTTAAAGGATCTGCCATCTACAATTATGGAAAATTAAAAAATAACAACCCTTCAATTCATCTGTAAGCCAAGCATAAGCATAAAAAAGTGCACAACAAATGAAAATAGGCCAAACAAAGGAAGAGCAGTTAATTCAATTTAATATATTCCACTGCTGAAGTAATGGAGGACCACAATAAGTTGGATTGACCAAATGTTACCTGGGTCATGTTTGGAGCAAATACCATCGCAATATTGCGTGCATTCATCTTGTTCTGCTGTTCTTCTTGGACAACATCAGCCATCAAATTGATAGCCCAATCCAGCAGAGCAGCCTCTGTTGGTGGTAGAAGTCTTGCAAGTTCGGCACAATCCTCTTCCGATTGACATTGCATCACCTGTTCAGGTGAAAGAGAGTCCAGCACCCCAGTGGGCAGTTCTCTAAACCAGGCCTATAGAAGCATTAGTGAGTGACATTATGTCATCATGCAGAATAAGTTAAATCCTTGATTAAAATCATCTTCCTTTCAACCAAACCATTACCAGAATGATGTGATTATGCAACGCATAACCTTTCCGTTTAATAGCTCATAAAACACTAGCTAATCTAAAGTAATAAGATAGTGAGAGTAGAAGAAAATTAAAGAAAAGTTAAAAGAAGTGTCACAGAGTATGCAGACAAATCATGATATTGTTACTTCCAGAGTTACGCATCATTGAAAGAGGAGAAGGGGAAGAAAAAGAAAAAAATCTTCTGGCTACTTCAAAATTGCCAATTCTACAAGGTCTATAACCATCACATTTATTGATAGCAAATGATGCCCAGCAGTCCATTTAAACCAACTGGATGTGCTTGGTTTTAAATCAAAGGGGACCCAGAAAATCATATTATACAGTATACTATGCATTCAAGGAGTAAAGTATATTATAAACCAAATGTTAATCCAACATTAAAAGACAGAAGATGATGTTAGATTTTATCCTCATATCACTAAGAAGAGTGCTGGCTTGTCTAGCATTATTCATGTTAAAGAAGTGAGGGGACCATGAATAGAGATGTTTCAACTTATAGAGCTAGAGAGAACAACAGTCATCTTATGTAGCACGAACCTATATGCCAGCCTAATGAGAACCTTCTTCAACCCAACATTTGTTACTTTCACTGCTCATGATAAGAAATTCAAGCTACTTTCTGTAGCTTAGTGGCATAAAAAAGGCCGTGTCACCCATGGGTTGGAGACCCACAGGCCGGCACTGCCTAGTAATGGTTAGGTTTTTTTTAACAAAATATGCACTCCAACAACCATATTCTAAGGGTATTTTGGTCGATTTAATATATAAAAATCAAAATATCAAAAAAAATAAAAAAGGGTCAGCACAGCATGGACCTGTGGGCTATGCCGGACCAGCAGGCCCCAATTCCATGGGTCGTGCTCTCACGGGCCATGCAAACAGTGCCCTGCCAAACCAGCATGGCCTGTGATTTGGTGGGCCAAGCAGGCCACGCATTTTACATCACTACTGTAGGTGAATTGTCCTAAGATACTAGCAAATGCAATATCAATATAAATTAATGCACACACTTGGCCATTTATTACCTTGATTAAACCTGCAAGGCAGTGCACATCAATACCATTTGGTACAGTTCCATGATTTAGCTGGTCTCTGACATATTCCTCTTGGCTATTTTCTGCATTAATTCTGAAAATGCCTTCAGCCTGTTCAATTAGAATGGGAATCAAGTGTCGAGCATCAGAAATCATAACATAATGTATTTGGCATCAGTGAAAAGCATACCCGAAGGCCACCTTGCTCGTAAAGGCGTCTTTGCATGAGCAAGAGTATTATTGGAACACTGTTCCCTCTAGAGTCATAGGAACATTGCATTGACTCGGTAGAGACACCAAACACACTTGCACTGCATAGGAATTGGATGCAGTGTTATTCTTACAGAGCATGGCAGAAAACTAAATGCACCAACATTAGGATATATATATATATATATATATATATCTCTTTGTGTGCGTGTGTGATGACAAAAGAACAATGTCAGTAGTTATTAAAGCTAGATGCTGGCTGATGAAATATAAGGAATGAGTGGATAGAGATATACAGCCAAACAAAAGCAACATCAGGGTCTCAGAGAAGTTGACTTGCATACAGAATCCTTCAAAATGTAGGGAACTTAATGAAAAAAAAAAAAAGAAGTTTAGACATGAGCAATATCAAGATCTTGTGCTGTAGAGGATTACAAGTGGCACATCAAGATGCATTAACCTGATCGAGCCGTGCAGAATAAATATTGTTGATTTTGGATCGTGGTAGTTGGTTAACCATGTTCCAACATTAATATCTCAAACTCAACTCAACTCATCTAAGCCTTCTTCCAACTACATAGGGTCGGCTACAATGAATATGCTTGCTTCACTCTGCTCTATTTAGAACTAATTTGACACTCAAATTACAAATAGTTATATCTTTTTAATTATTCTATCCATGTTAATTTAGATCTACCTCTACCTCTATCCTTATCATGGATTATTAAAAGATCACTATTTCTAACCGGAGCATCCAAAGAAAACTTACAATTATAAGCAAATAGTTACATATATATATATATATATATATATATATATATATATATATATATATATATATATATATATATAGTCACTGAGTCTCCGCTAAAAAGAACTTACAATTATAAGAATATAGTTACATATTAAGAGATGGAATGTGATTTAACATTTATTTCCATTTTCAAGGATTTGAGTTGCATATGAATTGACGATGAAGGATGATCCATAGAATCTAACAAATCAACAAGATAAGGCCTTGTTTATATTATTGTTTCTGGTATCCCTTTTAGCAGCAATGAGCAGAACAAGTAAAAGAGGAAGTGGAAGGAGCAATGGAAAAAAACAAATATATGTATTGCCAGACTGGAGCTATACTGGGAGAAACCAAAAAATAAGGATAGTTTAGGCATTTTGATATCTTATTTTGTTTTTGGTGTCAATTTCTACTTTGTGGGATGGATTGGTCATTGGATACAAAGTCAACTGTGATGATTTTTTAAGTCAACAAAAGTAACAGTGTTACAACTAATTTTAAAGCCACCATGTGACTTTTCAACCGGTCATGTCAGTTTTAGGTGACTCCTGATAATTCATTAGCCTAGGCTTATTTCAAGGTCTTCCACACTTGGTGTGACAGATTAACAACATAATGTTGAATAAAATATCAAGGGTTTGTCACTTTTTCAAGGTTTGCCTCAAAGGTGAAGATTCTAACAGACAGTATGTGACATTTCCTGCATGGGTTGGCAGCTACAGTTTCACCAATGCTATCTTTATGAAACTTGGATCTCTTTCTTTGGCTTGCCTACTTTCGATTATTTTTTCTTGCAACCATTCCACCAAAATTGACTTCTAGGCTAAAGTTGCCATTAATTTCTTTCAGGTTCTGTTCAACAAGTAAAAGTCCTCATATTTTGCATAAGACCCATTAAATGTCACTCCAGTCACTATGAAATTAATTACTTCTTCAGCCTTTCCTACAACTGATATTGTGTCCTTCCTAACAACAACCCTACCCAACTTCCTACCGGTTTTCATTTAGGAGGGAAAAAACTTTTAATTATGGTACCAACCCCCGCTGTCTATGGGAGTCCCTTTATTCTTCTGAAATATTATCTGTCTGTTCAATCCCAACAGAATCAATTTCTTTTGAAATATTTATCTATTTGTTCAATCCCAACAAAGTTAATTTCTTCTAACATATTATCTATCTATTCAATCCCAACAGCAATTAATTATTCTCCAATCCCTCACCATGAGAACATTTCACACCAAAATTGATGGCTTATAAGGGGTGCACTGTGCAATCAACCACAAGGAGCGAAAGGTACCATCTAACTCTCAGCAAAGATTAACACTAAGAACAATATTGCAAGTTGGTATCACACAGAAGGATAGACATTTATTGCAGAATTTAAGAAAACAACTGTATTCATTGCATTCCTTGATTTGGTTACTGCAACGAAATATTAACTCAAATCAAGGACCGTTCCTACAGGAAAACGAGATGGAACGGGAAGACATTGAAACCCGTCTTGTGAAGAAAGAAAAATAGAGAAAGGAAGGAAAGAAGAAAAAGAAAAGAAAAAAAAAGGAAGAATAAAAAGAAATAAAAGAAGGAAAGAAGAAAGTAAAAGAAGGAATGCACAAAAAGAAGAAAGAAAGAAAGAAAAGAAAGAAGGGAAAAAAAGAAAAGAAAAGGAGGAGAAAAAATAGAAAAAAAAATCAAAGAACGAAAAAAAAAGAAAAGAAGAAGGTGAAAGATGAGGATACCTAGGGATGCTCCACTATGATGGCCATCAAGGCAAAGCAAGAGCATCCCATTACATGGAGAAATCGGAACCCTTCTCCCACAAGATTTAAAATCTTGATTCAAATAGAATTATTAAATAGATGAAACTTAGTGCACTTCTAAGATAAAACATAGAGGTATAACATTATTGGTAGAGTGTGGTAGATTCGATGCTTCTATTAGGTAACTATCCATCATGCAGTCAGAGAGGATGAAAGTGAGGCTTAAGAGGTGTGCTTACAGCCTGTATGAAATATTCTTGGACAAGCTCGTAAGAAGGTCCAGATATTGGTCCTTAGACAAATAAAGACCACTAGCAAGCCCTTTCATGCTTCAAAACCAGCCTTAAATCTAAAAATGTAGTAATATGACTATATAGTGGCCTTATGGATTATCCATTCATTGAGAGAATGCAGAAAGTAATGTGGCAACTAGAAGTACTTCCACCAATTCCCTACTAACAAGGGTAGCGGCTGCCAGTGTTAATGAATTCAGAAAGTGGAGATGATGATCTGAAATAACATGGCTCAAAATTGGAAGAGTGTGCAGTAACAACAGATATAGCTGTTATACGACTGACTGGTGAATGGTGTAAGATTCAAAAACTAAAAGGCAACAAACTGGACAAAGTTTGATAGTTTCAGTCATTGTGGATTGAAGAACTAGTGCCACTAGGATTGATGATCGCAGATGAGGTGATGAAGTAAAACATGCCATAAAAAGTGATGCAGCATATAAATATAATCACTAGTTTCTGTTCATTACCTATGAGATCAACACAAACTTAAACAAATACCAACTCATGACGACTCCAAATCTTTAACTATAACCACCCATCACACCACATAAAGCTTGCATTTGAAATACAAGCTTTAATCTTTTTTCTTTTTTTTAATGCAAAAGAGAGGATGAGCAGTCATCCAACTCTAATATTGTGGACCTGAAAGATTGATTCAGAACCGAAACCGACACATGAAAACTGTTAAATCAATAATTGGAAAACCCTTTATAAATACAAGAAAAAGCATTCCTTTTTCTAACATCATTCAACAGGTACCTAAAAAGGAACCATCTTCTCCTTGTTTCAAAAAAATAAATAAATAAATAATCATCTTTTAAAAACAATTTTTTTCATTCAAAGCTCTCGACTTTAGTAGCAATTCAACATCATCAAACAAGAGGAGACGATATTAGACCTGGCACTGGGTGCTCGCCGGGGAACCTCCGGCTCGAACTCGTCAGGCAAGCCGAGGAAGCCATGGAATCGATCGAAGGTGACATGGGCGACGTGCCGCACTTCGGTGGGCCACCCGATCTCCATGGCTCCCCGGAGCTCCTCCGCGCCCTCCGTCTTGCACCCCAGCAGCGACTTCCTCACCACAGCCAGGAGCAGCGCCAACACCGACAGCTGCTCTTCCTCCGCCGCCGATGCCTCCTCTTCGCCTCTCCCCGCCTCTCCCTCTTCCTCTCTACCACCACCCCTGGGCCTCCCTCCCCCCCGACCCCGTCGCCGCTTAAAAGGCCCGGGGAGCCATCATTGGGGTCGCAGGAAAGCGAAGGCCGGCTTGGAGAAGAAGGGAGGTGGGAAGGGGACCGAAGCACCTCGGTCATGGCTGGCGACGAAGGGTTTTTATGGGAAGACAACTGAGAAGTGGGCCAAAGAAAGGAGGAAATAAAAATGGGATTTTTAGAACATGAGGGCTTCCCCTGGGGTGGAGATTTGGGGAAGAGCGGCTGAATTTTTCTGAGTGGAGTTGGATTGAAGGAAGGATCTGGGGCACTGCTGGTGGGACGTGAGCATCATAACTTTGGGAGGTTTAAAATTTTTGCTCTCTTTTCCTTTCTTGGCTGGCTTTGGGGCTCGAGGAAGCAAAGGGATGGATGGGGTGAGTGGATGAGGGGGCTGGAGGGACTTCGTTTTCTTTTGCACATGTATTTAAAACTGGTGCAGTTTACTGCGAGGGCAGATTGGGAAGAGAAAAGAAAAATTCTGAAGGGGGGGGGGGGGTGTGGGTTGTGAAGGCCATTGAGGGGAAAGGAGATTAGAGGGGTTGAAGGGGCGATGGTGAGTGAAGGAGTGGTGGCTAGCTGCTTGACGTGAATTCAATGCTGAATTCAATAATACTGGGATTGTTTTTTTTATATATTATTTTGTGGAAATGACCCTACAGATAGGTTTTTGGGATCAGAGACCAGGACTGGCTTCCTTAATCCTGATGGTTTTTGCTGGGTGATGCGGGTGTAATTTAGAATTCATAGGTTCCGCAGTAGAAAAGAAGAGAAGATAGCATAATGACATAAAAGTGATTATGATGGTTACACTAATCAAGATTAAGATGAAATCGACATTATAGCCTAATTTAAGTATGCTCAAGTGAATGTTATTGTGGAATGAAGGATGAGTTTGAAGGGAGATCAACATCATCATCATCATTATGGTTTAAAGTAAAATCATGCCAGTAGTGACAAAGTAGCAGGGAGTCAAAGTGGTAATAAGGTCTTATTGTAAACATTGCTGAGTTTTAAGATCGTAGATCAGAAAGAAAAATAAAATGCCATAGACTTCAGCTGCTTTGAACAGTCAAAAAGAGAGAGAGAGAGAGAGAGAGAGAGAGAGAGAGAGAGACTTCGAGCTGCGTTGAATTCAGCATTGAATTCACAACTCAGAGATCTTTGCTAGACACTTATGCATTGAGATATTTGGAACTAAGATCCATTCTAATGTATCAATGGAAGCAAAAGTCAATATTTTTATTTGAATCCCCTAACTCTAGTTGACAAACTTGACAAAAAGATCCGGAGTACCTAAACAAGCAAGCATATGTTAGTTCCAAAATGCCCCTGCTTGTTGACAATTTAAAAATTGTGTCATCTCCCTCTCTCTCTTATGTTGATGAGATCTGGCAGGTTATTAATATAGGTTTTATTACCACGTGCAAGTCATGTGCCCTCAATTAGTATTTTTGGAAGCGCATTTGTAATGAAGAAAGATTGGGGGGCCCTGCAGCAGCCGAGCAGAGAGGGGTAGATGGATTTGGTCTCAAGAAGTAGCCCCATGATCCAACAAGCAAGCTGGATGGATGACAAAAATAAAGAACAGGACCTTTTCTGGAGCTTGCTTGTGGGATGAGATTCCTTGCAAGAGACATTCCTCTTTGGTCCTCGGTAGGTAAGCCATGGTCAAAGAAACTCCACACATCCAAGTCCCTGCCATCATTGTATTCAAAATTTTTGGTCAATCGTATTGTCCCGTAGGAGACGGCTGTTCTTATTTTTATCTTATTTATGTTTCATGTCTTAATACGCATCATTGTTTGATTGGGTGGTCTATTGCAGCAAGACTAAGAATGCAGGTGAGTTCCTAGACACCACAAGAGAAATGGTGTTTTCAATGAGCATTGATCTACAAAGTGATCCAACTGCAAGTACGGTGTATGAAGGTGTCGGATGGACAGATCACATGCAATATATGGTCGATGAGCGTAGGGAGCATGAAGGTGTCGGATGATAGAGGGGCTCTAAGGAATCCAATACTGCAGGCATTTCTTATATATTAAGATATGTTAGGTCATACAAGTTGATGATATCTTACGTATATATCCTGAGGCCATGGCATTTGATCAAACAAGTTATATCACTTTTGAGCAACATGTTGAAGATCTGACCCCTATATCATACAAGGTCTTATTCATTACAAAATAAAAAATAAAAAATAAAATAAAAATCTACTGATGACCATATACCATTGTTTTTGGTGTGCTCTTGCACTCCAAGAATGAGGAATTGGGAAAAGCAAATGCCAAATTTTTTTTTTAAAAAAATCTTTTGCAGAGAAAGAATCTCTGTCGGCTGGTGCAAAAACCAAAGTAAATAAAGGGTAGAAAAAAAGAGATTGTTACAGCTCACAATGCCATTAGAGGGCTAACAGAGATTCAAATTCAAAACCAGAGGGCGGAAGGAGAGGAATTGGTTTATGACTCTGGGGCAGAGCGTAAATTTCCAAAAAAAATAATATATAAAAAAAAATTACTCGGGGGGCGTTGCGAGAATCGAACTCGCGACCTCTCGCACCCGAAGCGAGAATCATACCACTAGACCAAACGCCCTTGTTTGTAAGAAGTGGCAATTGAAATATTATTATTCTATGATATTCCATCAATAGCCGTGATAGACTAGGTATTAGGCAATTATTCTTTTTGGATAGGCCATATGATTGTGTTATGATAGTGGGATTGTGACCCCCACCACAATAGATGCACACGTGGTCAATTTTGGTGACCGGCGAAAAGAGAGAGGTGGGTTTTGCTTGCAATCTCAAAATCATGGGAGGCCATCATAGTTTCGTGGTGATAGGATAATAGTTTTAGTCCTAACCCCAATAACTTCTCCATCCATGCAACTAGAGAATAAAGATATATGGTTGCGTAATGCTTGTCCAAAGGAGTTTGGGGTGGGGGTGGCCCGGGGGGGACCGAGCCCACTGCTCAGCCTCATGGGACGCCTGCTGGGGAGGTTAGCGTGCATGAATTGGAGGACACTTTTCACCGGTAGTTGAATCCATTAGGACTCAAACTAAATGGAGGAGGAAGATGAGATTAGCGTGCATGAATTGAAGGATACTTTTCACTAGTAGTTGAATCGATTTGGACTTAAACTAAATGAACCAACGACAAGGAGACAACCGAGGTTAGTCCCAGTCATCGCATGAGATGAGAGGGGAAACGTGGGGCATGACAGCTACAACCGCACGCAAAAAGACGAAGGTGACAACTGTTTCAATTAGAAGCCTGTGAGATAGGGTGGGTGGTTGTGCTTTGTGGTGATCCTTTGGTTGATGGGCCTTCTCGTGTATAAAGTAATTTTAGATCATGACCTCAAACCATAGGTTTATTTGGGTGATTTTTCTGATGTTTAGTATGATCCTATATGATGTGTGGTAGATTCTTCGCACAAGCAGTGCTTGTTGGGACCCCTGAATATAGAGAATAAGTGCAATATGTGCAACCGCTGTGACTCCTTTTTAGCTGCTGCACCAATGACAATTTTGTCCATGTTGCAGTGTAAGAGGAGTTTTCTGATTCAATTCTAGCTTATATTTGGGATTACATTTGGTGCATTGCCAGTAATTTTGAATGATAATATGGATTACCTATAAGATAATTATCACTAGATGGATTGCTAGAATGTTGATTCCTGTGTTTGATATACACAGGTAATATTACAATAATATTGATTACTACGTTTGGTATGACAAATAAATTACCAGTCATATAACATCAAATTCCCAAAATACTTCAAAATCAAATTCATATACTAAATCAAATCTATTAAAAATTTCTAAAATACCTCAAAATACCCCTAAATCAAAGTATTTATATATAAGTAAAAGACACTAGATTTAATTATTTTTTAAGATTAAAATATATTTTTAATCTTTAAACATTTATTCAATTTTTTTATTCTTAAACTTTCAATTATTATAATTTATTTATTATATTTTAAAAATAATTTATTTTTTAATATTTTATTATATAAAATTAATTAAGATTAATAGAATAATTGATATGTTATGATAATATGAATGAATCGATTAGTTGATAGCAAAATATAAGTTATTTTTTAAATTTTAAAAAGTAATGTAATTGAACGTCATCAATTTTAAATTACTACATTGTCAAGGAGATATTGCTAAGAACATTATTTTTTAAAAAAATTAAAAAATAATAATTAAAATTTTTAATTTTTTAAGTAAATTAATTTAAAAAATAGTAATTAAAAATTAATCAATTAAATTAATTTAATAAAAAAAAGTAGTANCATTCTTTTTGGCTTGGGAGTTAGCTATTTAGCTAGCTTAGTCTTTCTTTTAGCTAGCTGGCATAACATTTAGCTAACTACCAAACCTTGTCTATGACTTGGCCGAGCATTTCATTTTCTTGAGCTAGCTGGTTAGCTAGCTTGTTGCTTTGTTAGCTAGTTGGAGTTCCATTTTAGCTAGCTGAGGTGCCTATTACAGTTGCTGGCCGAGCTGTTTCATTTTTGAGCTAGCTGGCTAGCTAGCTTGCTTCTTCTTTGGCTAGCTATAGTTCCTTGTTAGCTAGCTTGGCCTCTTTGTGAGTTAGCTGAATTTCATTTTAGTTAACTATGGATTTGAATGCCTCTGTGCCAGCCATTTGCTTTGAGTATCAGTTAGCTAATTAGCTAACTTGACCTCTCTATTAGCTAGCTGACTTGTTTTTTTGTTAACTATCATTCCATGTTACATGTATTGGCCAAACGTCCCTTCCTTTTAGCTGACTGGTGAGCTAGCTGATGGTTCTCTTAGCTAGCTAGCATATCTTGATATCTAATTACTTTGCTTTGGAGCTAATTGCTTTCCTTCTTAGCTAACTAATTTTCACAGGTTCCTCCAAGCCGTGAGCATGAAAATTTCAGTTAGCTGGAGAGCCAACTTCCACTCCTCCAAGCCGTTTGAATTCCTTTCTAAGTTAGCTGGAGAGTTAGCAAACTTTTAGTTCAGTTAACTGGGAAGCTGGCTTCTGTCTCTGGGCGTATGGCTGCCTTCTTTTTCATGAGTTAGCTAATGAGCTAACTCTCCTGGGCAGTTACTTTATTGCCTTTTGAGCTTAGTTAGCTGGGAAGCTAACTACCACCTACTCAGTTAGCTGAATAGCTAACTCCTCATTCTATGATAGCTCTATTTCTCCTGCAGACCGTGAGCCATTTGTTTTTAGTCAACTGGGGAGCTAGCTACCATTTCATGGCTACTTCTCCCTGCCGCATGGATTGCCTGCTCAGTTAGCTAAATAGCTAACTATCTTGTGGCTTGGTTAGCTAATGAGCTAACTACTGGTTTGTGATTTCTTCTCTTGGCCGCATGCTTTGCTTGTGAGTTAGCTGGGAAGCTAACTACCAAATGGTTTAGTTTCCTAAGGAGTTACCTGCCCTCTCCTGGATATTTATTTATGCTGTGGGATTTCAAAACAGCTAGCTGATTAACTAGCTGGGGCTTTTTCTCTCTTCCTGGCCGATCGTCTTCAAGGATATTCAGCTACCTGGAATTAATTCCGGATAGCTACCGCTCAAGTGTTTGGGCATGCTCTTTTTTCTCTCTCTCTCTTCTTTATTACATCAATGCTTAAGGGAAATAATCTCAACGGTTATCTTTTCTTCCTGTTTTACTTTTCATTTATTTTCATGTATCTAACGGATATTTTTATTGTTGGATGCTTATAAATAGTTATGATTAGAAGAACAACATGACGGATTTTGAAATAGAAAATCAAGAGTAGAAAATCTAAGAAAAAGAGCCTTTATTGCATATTCTTTCAAGGGGTGAAAAGCAGATTGTGTGTATTGAAGTTGTCAAATCTTAGAATCATTCATTTCTTAAGTCGTCCAGATCAGTTAAAGCTCTCAAGCAATCAAAGCTTCACATCCCTTGAAGTTTTCATTTATTGCTGAGGAGTTGCTTCAAATTTGTATGGTATATCTTGAATATTTGCTCATTGTATGAGCTACTTGATCTCATTTATTCTAAACACTTGTAAAAGGGTTAGGGTTAACCCTTGTTTTGTGTTGGCCTCCTTGTGTCGTTAAACAAGAGGACTAGCTTGGTAAGGCTAGGGGCTTGGCTGCCTTGTGCCGTATAAACAAGAGAGCTAGCCAAGGAAGGCTAGAGGTTGTAATCGTTGTGATACGATTAGTGAAAATTCCAAAGGTTTTAGGGAGTGGACGTAGGTGCTGGGTTTAGCACCGAACCACTATAAACTCTCCTGTGTTTGTGGTTGCTTGTTTTTCTGTGTTATTATCATTATGTGTACTTCACTACACCGCTGCCAAGTAATTTTAAAATTAGGGTTAAAGCACATATTTGTGATAGTAATTAATTTTTAATAACCCAATTCACCCCCTCTAGGGTTGCTACATCTGGACAACATAATTAATTTAATTTTTAATTAAATTAATTTTTTTAATTAATTTTTTGATTTTTTAATTAATTTTAATTTATTAATTTTAGTTTATTTAATTTTAATTTATTTTTTTATAAATTTAAAAATAGTAATTAAAATTTTTTATTTTTTTAATTAGACTTTTCTTATAACTATTTTTTTGTTTTGTTTTTTTTAATTTTTTTTCTATTCGATATTTTTCTTTTCTATGGATAAATAATACCATGGTTTATTTTTGTTTAGAAATATGAGAAAAGAGATAACGGCAGTGAGACATGAGAAAAGATAGAAAAAAGAAAGAAATAATTTTGTTTGAAGAAAGGAATAATTTTATTTTTACAAAAGAGGCAGGGGCAATTTTGTCAAAAGAAAAATTTATTAGATTATAACATATCCGGTAATATGGATAGCACGAGAGTTAATCTGGATTACGGTAATTCAGCTTATCATTACATGATAGATTTCCATTTAAAATACGTATCAAACACAGTTATCCAATGGGCCCCTTTTAAATTATCGATAATCTGGATAGATTATTGGCAATTCATCCAGTGGTAATCTATCTTGACCAAACGCAACCTAGGAGTAATAGTCAGTCATAGCACATAGCATTCAGTATATAAAATGCAAAGAAAAAATTATATCCAACGTGTTAAAACAGTAAAATTTTTGCTTGTTTACAATAAAAATTCTTTTATCACCGTAGGCCATTAAGGGTTCATTTGTTTCGGATCAAAAAATGATAATTGAGTTTCATTGAATTTTAAATTGAGGCAATCTATTTCTCTACTTGCTTGGCTTATATAAGAATTAGAATTAAAAACAAAAATTTGAGTAGCATGAAAATTGCAGAGAATGCTGGCCTGCAAAATCAAATCAACCATAAGAGAAAAAAAAATAGAAAAAGAGTTTTTGCTGAAAATATTTGTTAGAATTCGACGAGCAATAATTGAAAATATCAATACAAATATGGGCTCCTCTTTGTTGATGGCATGGCTGCAGGGCCTTTTTTTTTTTTTAATAGGTAAATCGGTTGAGAAAAAGGTGAGAAGGGTCTCAAATAAGAAAATTGTGGGCATTAGCTTAATGAATTAGCAAATTTATGTGAGTGGTTTGAATTTTCAAATCACTTTGAATTAGAATTAATAATTTTGATTCAGATTGTAGATGTCCATTTTATAACCAAACATGTCTTTAAGAAAGATTGAGATTCAACAAGCCTACATTGAGACTTAATTCCCTAAGCCTTCATTTTTGGTGATAAAATTTTGTAAGAAAGTTGGTCACTTTCTCATTAACCAATTTATTCATGTCCTGTTGCTTTAATCAAAAAGAATTAAAAAAGTCAGCTATGTTCTTGAGTTATCATTTACCTATCAAATTAAAAGTAACATTTAACCATTCAAGAGATATCTATAGTAGTTTATCATTGATTAGGTAAAATATTTTTTATTTTTCTTAAATATCTTTATTCGATCATAATTTTTCCTTTTATATGCTTTTAACTCTCAATGCATTTTTGATAGAAAAAGTAAGAATACAATATTTATGAAAGATTCTATAATTAAAACAAAACTATCTACTCATTATATAATATATATTTTAAAAAATAATATTATTATATAATTACTAAATAGTAATTATATAAATTTATTTTTATTTTAAAAATAAAATTTATGTATGATATATATATATATATATCAAAAGTATGGCACTATAGTTTAATAAAAGAAAACTGAGTTTTAATTATAAAGAGACAATATACAATTAGTATACAAAATAGATCCAATGGTATAATGGAAAAAGAAAAAACAATGGATATTAGAATCATTTTCTAATGTACAAAAGAATATACATAATTTTTTTATATAAATATTACATGAGTAGCACCTATTTGAAAAAATATAGATTTTTGAATAAATTTAATACCTTTCAAAGAACGAAGCCTAAGTATCAAAGTAATAGTAATATTATGGTACCTCAAACACAAGATTAGGAGATAAGTAGTATATTCTTTGTCAAAATGCCTTCTTTAGAATATGTTTATATAGTTAGTAGAGGGAGACCTTCATTAAATTCCATAATATTATATATTAATTTCTTTTTTGTAAATGCTTTAATGTATGTGCATTAAAATTTCAATGGATGAATGTGATTGATAATAATGTTTATAGGGATTTAGGACACCGATTATAACTAAAATAAGGGGGCAAGTATATGTATCAATTTTAATATAGTAAGTTCTCTTAAATGTTCCATCACTGAGGAACATCTCTATCTTTATCTTTTCGCATTATTATTTTGATGTGGTTTAAATTTCTTATTTTCTTTTAATAGGGTTTCCTTGCTATAATTTTGACTTGAATTCTTTACTAAATTAGCATACCTTCTTATAATTTTCTTGACTAAAATTTACCTTAAATTTCTTATTAAGTTAGAATGTCCTTCTTTTTCTAGAGTTTTGAATTTTTACGGCATCTTAAATCAACTTATCTGAGCCTTTTCCTAACTATATGAGGTCAAATACATGAATATGCTTTTTTTCATTATGCACATGAATCTGCTTTCTTCATTCTACTCTATTCAGGACCAAGTCGACACTCAAATTATAAATAGCTATATCTTTTTAAATTATTTCTATCCATATTAGTTTAAGTCTACATCTACCTCTATTATTACTATGGATTGTTAAAAAATCACTCCTTTTAACTGAAGCATCTAAAGGTCTTCATTGTATACGTCCAAACCATTTTAATCGATTTTCTTTCATTTTATCTTTAATTGAAGCTACTCCTATCATTTCTCGTATATATTTATTTCTAATTCTATCTTTTAAAGTTTTACTACATGTTGCCGCCGGGATCCGTCCTTCGACTCGGGCGCGGTGATCTCCTGGGGCGGACCTGCACACAAGTCCTCACGCGAGAGGCGTTGGGGGTGGCCCTCTGCAGAAGACCCTCCGACGCTTAAGTCAGTGAGAGAAAATCGGCGATCAATCAGAAAACAGGGAGGTGGATCTCTCCGGGGAGTCTCTCCAGGAGCGGCCGATCGGGAGCTCTAGAGGGGAGAGCACCGACGAGCAGCTGGCGATAGCGGGAGAGTGAGAGTGAGGGTGAGGGTGAGGGTGAGCGCCTCTCGCGTGAGGACTTGTGTGCAGGTCCGCCCCAGGAGATCGATCGCGCCCGAGTCGGAGAACGGATCCCGGCGGCAACAGATTGGCGCTAGAGGAAGGGTCTCAAGTCCCATTAAAAACTTGAAGAAAGGAGATAAGGATCTTGATCCGGAGTAGAACCTCTCTAATGGCCAATCGGAGAAGAGCAACCTCTGAAGCCCAAGATCAGGCCGCTTCCCAGAGGCCTGATCTGGTGAGCGGTGTAGCACCGCAGCCTCTACCAATTGAAACCCCGTCACCGCCTGCCATCCCGGTGATCCAGGACCAGTTTGTCTCGCTGGTCCAGCAAGTCCAGGCTCTGACTCACCTGGTCCAGGAGCGCCTCACGGCTCCTCCTGCTCCGCACCTTCATAAGGAGGCCGCGATTCCTTCTTCGCCAGCGACTTCCTCCTCCAGTCCGCATGAAGCCGCAAACCCTCTACATCGACCCAGAGGGGACAAACCAGTCCCGCGAGGCGGTTACGACAGGGATCCTCCCAGATCTCGGCAAGCCCGGTCCCTCTCCCCAGTGACCTCCCACCATGATTCAACGTCGTCCCTGCGATCCTCTCACCTAGCTCCTCCTCTGACCGCTGAAGAGGAGATCCGTCGGCAGATCCAGGAGATGCGTCAGGAGCTGGACGCTGCCAAGCAGGCCCATCCACCTCAGCCCAAAGCGGAGCAGGGCATCCCTTTCTCCAAAGATATTATGGAGGAAGTGATTCCCTCCCATGTTAAGCTACCAGCCGTCGAACCCTACCACGGCTCTTCTGACCCGGACGACCATCTTAGCAGCTTCTAGTCAATAATGATGTTCCACGGAGCATCCGATGCGATCCTCTGCCACGCTTTCCCCTCCACCCTCAGAGGATCTGCCCGAACCTGGTTCAATACCTTGAAGCCAGGTTCCATTGATTCATTTGACGAGCTGAGCCATCTTTTTATTGGCCAGTTCGTCAGCAGCCGCCGCCACCGACGAAGATCTGACTCCCTCTCCGAAGTCAAGCAGAGGGAGGGGGAGTCCTTGAGAAATTATCTTGGCCATTTTAATAAGGCCATGTTAGAGGTGGACCACCTTAATCATAAGGTGGCTATGTCCGCCTTGGCAGGGGGAGTCTTAAAGGAAAGCGACTTCTATCTGGCTATGGAAGTTAGCTACCCCCCTAGCCTCTCTGATATGATGGCCCTGGCGGACAAATACGCTAGGGTCGAAGAATCGCGGAGAGTTGCCCGCGCCGAGCTAGCAAAGAAGAAGGAGCCCAAAGGTCCTGACAGGCACCGTCCCGTCCGTCGGCCGAGTCCACCTCACCACCAAAGAGTTCCCCCGCTGCCGCTAAGGAATCGCTCCCGGAGCCCTCCCAGGCGATTCGATCACTACACCGCTAACTGTGCCTCGGGCGCAGATTCTTGTGGAAATAGAGCGCCAGCTCCCCCGGCCAGCTCCTCTCCGAGGGAACCCGACCTGAAGAGACCCCACCAAGTACTATCGCTACCACCAGGAGCATGGCCACGATACTGAAGAATGCTAGCAGCTGAAAAATGAAATTGAGAGGCTGATCTAGCGAGGACGACTGAATCAGTTTAGGAGGGCGCCCGAGCCAGGACAAGGAGGTGACCGCCAGCCCGAACCTCAACAACCTCCTCCTCCACCAAATCCGCCCGTGATCGGCCGCATCAACATGATCGAAGAGGCTGGCGGGTCGAGCCCCAGGGATGATGGTGAAGGATCAGCGCCAAAGAGGGCACCGACGGGCGAGCTCTCCTTCTCCGACGATGATCTCCAAGGGATACAGTTCCCCCATGATGACGCATTAGTTGTATCCCTCAATTTGAATAACTATGATGTAAGCCGGATCCTTGTTGACAGTGGAAGTTCGGTGAATATTCTGTACCTCGATGTGTTTGCTAGGATGAAACTACTCATGGAAAACCTTCGAGCCATGGATTCCACCCTAATGGGATTCATAGGCGATGTCATCGTCCCGGAAGGGGTCGTCACCCTGACGGTGCGCGGGAGCCTGGCCCCTTGTGGCCACTATCCACACGAATTTCCTAGTGACCAACCTTAGGTCCCCATACAACGCAATATTCGGCAGGCCCGGCTTAATGTCCCTCAAGGCAGTTGTCTCCATCCCGCACTTATCCATGAAATTCCCCACTGGGCAGGGAGTTGGAGTTGTTCGAGGGAGTCAAGCCATGGCTCGGCAATGCTTTGTTACTAGCCTTCAGTCTAGAATGCCGAAGGTTGATGGGCTAGATGCTCGAGATGACTTCGTCAAACAGCGAGGAAAACCAGCAGAGGAACTGGAGGAGGTGCCATTGGATGAGGCTCATCCCGACCGAACCATAAAAATTGGGTCGCTGCTCAAGGGCGAACCTCGGCACAGATTGATCAGGTTCCTCTGAAGCAACGCTGACATCTTCGCCTGGTCCGCCTCCGACATGCCAGGGGTCAGCCCCGAGGTTCTCGTCCATCGTCTCAATATGGACGAGATGCACAGGCTCGTCAAGCAGAAAAAGAGGAGCTTCGCTCTGGAACGACAAAAGGCCATTGAAGAAGAAGTAGACAAACTCATTAAGGCAAACTTCGTCCGGAAGGTAAATTATCCAAGCTGGCTATCAAACGTCGTCATGGTGAAGAAGTCGAACGGCAAGTGGAGGATTTGCATCGACGATAAAGGAACATGGTTCGATATCTTCAAGAGATGCGGAGCCTGCTTCCCCATTTTACCGAATTTGAGATCACTCAGATTCCTAGATCCGAGAATGCCCGCGCCGACCTACTCTCCCGATTGGCGACCGCAGAATCAATGGACGCCGAACAAAAGTTTCACCTGGAGACCCTGGAAAAGCCCAGCATCGCGGAAGCCGACCGAATAATGCAAGTTGAAGCTGAACCATCATGGTTCGATCCCATTCTAAAATATCTAAAAGAAGGGTCGCTCCCACCCAACCGGAGAGAGGCTAGAAAGCTGAAGCTATAGGCCACCCACTACGTGCTGATCGACGATCAACTTTACAAACGGTCCTTCTTCATGCCACTGCTCAGATGTCTTCGCCCATCCAAAGCAGATTATGCTCTCCGCGAAGTGCATGAGGGGATTTGTGGCAACCATCTGGGAAGCCGGTCCCTATGCCACAAGGTGCTGCGATAAGGCTATTACTGGCCGACAATGCAAAAGGACGCAGACGATCTGGTCCGAGCCTGCGACCCATGCCAGAGGCACTCAACCATTCAAAGACTCCCCTCCGCTGACCTGGTTCCTATATCCTCCTCTTGGCCCTTCGCCAAATGGGGGATGGACATCCTCGGCCCATTCCCGCTTGCCACGGGGCAGCGAAAATTTTTATTTGTCGCCATCGACTACTTCACTAAATGAATCGAGGCGGAGGTGGTTGCACAAATAACCGAGGCACGGGCCAGAGACTTTATCTGGAGGTCCATCATCTGCCGATTTGGCCTCCTGCATACCATAATCACCGATAACGGCAAGCAATTCGACAACCGTAAGTTCCGCCAGTTCTGCGAAGAGCACGGAATACGCCACCAACTCACCTCGGTCGGGCATCCACAAGCCAACGGAGCAGCGGAGGTAACCAACAGGACCCTCCTTCAGGGGATCAAAGCTCGCCTTTCCAGAGCCCAAGGCAGGTGGGCGAATGAGCTGCATCATGTCCTATGGGCCTACCGCACCACCCGAGAATCCCAACAAGTGAAACCCCATTCCGAATGGCCTTCGGCATGGAGGCCGTTATCCCTGTAGAGATAGGCCTCCCTTCATTGCGGGTGGAAAGCTACTCAGAGGAAGCTGGCGACGAACAGCTCCGCACCAACCTCGACCTGATAGAGGAGATTACATAGAAGGCCCAGATCAGAGTGGCTGCTTATCAACAAAGGGTGGCCCGCTACCACGCCTCCAGAGTCAAAGGGAAAGCCTTCCTACCTGGCGACCTTGTTCTCCAGAAAGCCTATATTTCCAAACCACTGGAACAAGGAAAGCTGGCACCAAACTGGGAAGGCCCATACCAAGTAGCGGAGATTATTGGACCGGGAACCTATAAGCTGCAAAATCTAAACGGAAAGTCTGTCCCCCAGACATGGAACTCAGACAATCTCCGTAAGTATTATCAATAGGGTATGTCCTCTATAAGTTCATTTTTATATACCTTATTATACCTTCCTGTCGGCACGTGTTTTCGTAATTTGCAATGTGAATCATCATGCATTACATTGCCAAAGATTGCGAAAAGAAATAGGTGCTGCTCACCAATCCTCAGCACGACCGAGTTACCTATCTGAATAGAAATTCTCCGAACCTCGGCTGGGCCGAGCAACAAATTCTCCGAACCTTGGCAGGGCCAAGTAAAAAATCTCTGAACCTCGGCTGGGCCGAGCAACAAATTCTCCGAACATTGGCAGGGCCAAGTAAAAAATCTCTGAACCTCGGGTGGGCCGAGCAACAAATTCTCCGAACCTTGGCAGAGCCAAGTAAAAAATCTCTGAACCTCGGCTGGGCCGAGCAACAAATTCTCCGAACCTTGGTAGGGCCAAGTAAAAAAAATCTCCGAACCTCGGCTGGGCCGAGCAACAATTTCTCTGAACCTTGGCAGGGCCAAGTAAAAAAAAATCTCCAAACCTCGACTGGGCCGAGCAACAATTTCTCCGAACCTCGGCTAGGCCGAGCAACAAATCTCTGAACCTCGGCTGGGCCGAGCAACAATTTCTCCGAACCTTGGCAGGGCCAAGTAAAAAATCTCCGAACCTCAGCTGGGCCGAGCAACAAATTCTCCGAACCTTGGCAGGACCAAGTAAAAAAAATCTCTCCGAACCTCGGCTGGGCCGAGCAACAATTTCTCCGAACCTTGGCAGGGCCAAGTAAAAAATCTCCGAACCTCGGCTGGGCCGAGCAACAAATTCTCCAAACCTTGGCAGGGCCAAGTAAAAAAAATCTCCGAACCTCGGCTGGGCCGAGCAACAATTTCTTTGAACCTTGGCAGGGCCAAGTAAAAAAATCTCCGAACCTCGGCTGGGCCGAGCAACAATTTCTCCGAACCTTGGCAAGGCCAAGTAAAAAATCTCTTAACCTCGGCTAGGCCGAGCAACAATTTCTCCGAACCTTGGCAGGGCCAAGTAAAAAATCTCCGAACCTCGGCTGGGCCGAGCAACAAATTCTCCGAACCTTGGCAGGGCCAAGTAAAAAATCTCCGAACCTCGGCTGGGCCGAGCAACAAATTCTCCGAACCTTAGCAGGGCCAAGTAAAAAATCTCCAAACCTCGGCTGGGCCAAGCAACAAATTCTCTGAACCTTGGCGGGGCCAAGTAAAAAATCTCCGAACCTCAACTGGGCCGAGCAACAAATTCTCCGAACCTTGGCGGGGCCAAGTAAAAAATCTCAAAACCTCGGCACGCCTGAGCAACAAGATCCCCGAGCCTAGACAGGGCTGTGATCTTTAAAACCCCGGCCAAGACCGGAGTACGTAAACTTTGGCTAAAGCCAAGGGCTACGTTTTGCCGCTAGAAACCTCGGCCAAAGCCGGGGAGCGACCTTAGTTATCGAATTCCTCGGGCCAACCGAGTGATATTCCCGTGCCCTGATCGCGCCCGACGATCGAATCGTCGGCCAAATGAGCAAAACTCTCATGCCTTAGCCGCACCCCAGGGCATCGTTGGAAGCAGGGTAACTTCTCGAATACCTTAAAAATGAAAACGAAGGCAAAAACCCCCTGATACTTCGGAAGAGGTAAAGGGACTCCTTCTAAAGGATCGCCTAGGTCCGCCACTGGTCCGGGCAAAGACCAGTGTTCCCCCCCAGGAACACTTATTTCGGATTCGGGCAGCTCATATGCCCCGGCCGACCTAAGCGATATGCATAACTCAGCTTAAGTTCGGGTAGCTCATAAGCCCCGACCGACCTAAGTGTACCCCTGAGCTACATACGGATTCGAGTGGCTCGCGCGCCCTAATTAGGACCGACCGTGGTCCCACAAGACCTAGCATGGACTTGGGCGATTAGAAAGCCCCAACCAACGTTCGCAAATGTTCTGGGAACCGCGGAATACACAGTTTGATAAAACTTTATATTCATTAATTCAAAGAGGGGGGAAAGACAAAGGTGACAAAAGAAAAGAAAAAGAAAAAGAAGAAGAAGCCCTTGCTAGAGCTCACTATCACTCCCGGAAGCCAACAAGTCCTCCAGGCGCTGGAAAAGCTCGGTGACTTGCTGGCGGAGTGATATTTTTTCCTCCTTCTGCCGGTCCACCACCCGGCGTAGGGCCTCAACCTCCCTCGTGGTAACATCGACATAATCTTCAACAACCCTCTCAAGCCGCTGGTGGCTCGCGAGGGTCGACGCCAGGCCCAGCCCGTCGACTGTAATAGTGGGACGGCCCCTCACCGGATGTAGCAGGCCGTTAATCACTGCCCTTAGTTCGTTAGATGGTCGCTCTTCTCCTTGAGAAGCCATGACAAAAGCTATTTTGAGACTAAATCAGAGGGGTGGTGAAAACCAGCACGCCCCCCGTTCGTATTTATACTTGTCAGGCGAGTATTTCGACCAGTTGGGCCGTAACCACCGACCTATGAGAACTTGCCACGTATCATCACTTTAATTAGTGCCTGCGGAATCCGAAAGGCCGTGCCCCATCTTGAGTGAAATCGGTAATGCGGATGGACTGTTCAGGAACCCCCCTAAACAGAGTATCTCCCAATCTGCCGGCCCCCCGTAATAAATGCTCCCAACACTTTTCCAAGCTCTTTTAAGCTGGCCGTCTTTCGGGAAACGCAAAAAGGAAAGAATTCCAGTGCCTGACAGTAATTCATCCCCTCGAGAGGGGTAAAGTCATAAATGGAGAGCGTGACCATGCACCGCCCGTTCCACCCTGATGCACCTCACCAAACACCGCAGGGACCTAACATTACGACTCATAGTGACGACTAAGTCACTTCTCTGAGCCCCGAATCTCCGAACCTCGGCTGGGCTGAGCAACAAATTCTCCGAACCTTGGCAGGGCCAAGTAAAACATCTCCGAACCTCGGCCGGGCCGAGCAATAAATTCTTTGAACATCGGCTGGGCCGAGCAACAAATTCTCCAAACTTTGGCAGGGCCTAGTAAAACATCTTCGAACCTCGGCTGGGCCGAGCAACAAATTCTCCGAACCTTGGCAGGGCCAAGTAAAACATCTCCGAACCTCGGCTGGGCCGAGCAAAAAATTCTTCGAACCTCGGCTGGGCCGAGCAACAAATTCTCCGAACCTTGGCAGGGCCAAGTAAAACATCTTCAAACCTCGGCTGGGCCGAGCAACAAATTCTCCGAACCTTGGTAGGGCCAAGTAAAACATCTCCGAACCTCGGCTGGGCCGAGCAATAAATTCTTAAAACCTCGGCTGGGCCGAGCAACAGATTCTCTGAACCTTGGTAGGGCCAAGTAACAAATCCTCCGAACCTCGGCTAGCCCGAGCGATAAATTCTCCAAACCTCGGCAAGGCCGAGCCACAAACATTCAGGTTCCAATGGGGACGAGGCATAAATCTCCGAGCTTCGGACCAAGATAAGGAGCGTATTCTACCACCGAACAATCTCTAAACCTCCGTTTGGACCAGGGCAGTTTTCAAGCACCGACTAGTTCAGATAGTGCGGGATCCTCGCCTAAAAACGAACGGCACGTACCCCATGACCAGCAACAACAACTTGGCATAGGGGAAATAGAGATTGAGAAACAAAGCAAAACTTTCTTTATTTCATTGCCATCAAAACCAATTACAAATGCCTGAGAGGCGTTACAAGAGTATTGAAATGCATAAAATAAAGACAAGCACAAGACTCGGGCAACTGCTCCAAAGTAGACCTGGGTAACTGTGATGCTTCGGCATCCCGACCGATGAGCCAGATAAACCGCAAATAGTCAGCTCGCGCCGATAATGGGCGGGCGACATGGACCAACCGTTGCGGCCAGCTTTGGTTAATAATGATATCTCGGTGACTCAACTGAGATATCAGGGTGATTGGAAAGGGTGGACGGAACGTCACCCCTAACCACCCAACCGAGAGGCCCCCCGGCGAGTAGGTAGAAAGCCCGCGGACCCTAGCGCCGGAACACTCTCCCAAACCGAGTGTGTACCGCCCCAACTTGCCCAAACACAAAAGCAAGGTGCCGGCGGGCGGCACGCTATCACCCCCTCCCCATGTGGTGAAAGATTCCCCAGGCGGGCAAGCCCAGGAATCCAAACCAGGGGAGGAGGCGAAATTCACTCAACCCATGGGGAGCCCGCGTGCACTTCCTACCGTGCGTCCCCAAGGGGGAACCACAAAGGTCACACGGGAAGCACATATGTGCGCTCTCCGTGTGATCTCTACGCCCCTCCTGTGCGCTCTCCATATGATCTCCAGGGCTCATCCCCTAAGGATGAGCCACTCTTCAGCAGCTCCTTCATCGCCCCAACTGTCTGGAGACGAAGGGCTTGTGAAAGGAAAGCTCAACCCTCCCACTCGCAACAGCGGAGAAATGAGCATGGTGGAAACTCCAATGGGAAAGAAATTTTGGAGATGACCTAACACGACCCCTCTTCCCCCTTTTTATAGGCAAAAAATGAGCCGGGAACAACTACCAAGGCCATAAGCCCCGAGATTCGAAACACCTGGGCCATGCCTCCACGTGGCCTCCCAGGATGAAAGCAGCACCTCGCTGCATGCCGAGCCCATCGCCTGAACCATGACGCATGCAAAGATTTCCTTTTGATCCTGAATCACGATTATTAAACGCAGAGAATCGTCTACTGATCTTATGGAAACTAACAAGGTTCAGGAGATCGTCCTATGAAAATAACGTCCTCTAATGGCAGACGAATGCGTACGCCGTATGCTAAAACGACCTGCATGGAAAAAGACCAATGCCATAAAAGCCTTTCGAAAAGCGCCGGAGCAGCTTTTTGCTCCCCACAGAGCCGTATCACCAACTCTGATGAAATGAAAACCGACCTACCTGCGGAACGACAGAGCACTGGCAGGGCAGCAAAATGCACGAAAACCGACTGTTCATCGATGGCTTCCCGAGGAAGTTAATCGCTCAAAGAACTTAGGCAACAAAATTGAACATCTCAAAACGAAAATGAATGCGAAGGCTACACAAACTATTCTTTCATTCACCAGAAAAAGGAAGTGACAAGAGAAACGAAAAATACATCAGCCCTCACAAGGGCTCACCATTGTCTCCCAGAACTGCCGACCGTTCTCCCTGATCCGCTACAAGGCTACCCGCCTGCTGTTGAAGAGATGCCACGCGCCTCTCTAAGCGATCATTGACTGCACGGAGGTGCATGATCTCCTTGGTGGAGGCGATCACATATTGTTCGGTCGCCTCCTGGAGTTGCTGTCGACTCGCCAACAGAGAGGCCAGGACCTCTCCGTCGACAACGGTCTGAGTACGGCTCCTACGAGCCCCCCAGCGAGTGTTGGCATCATCGGCTAGTGCTCCGATTGACCTTCCGCCATTCTTGGAAGCCATTTCGTCGACGCAAGCTCGTATCAAGCTAGCAAAGGTCGTCGAATGAAATGGCCAATGATAACCGGACCCCCCATCGATATTTAAACCGATCCAAGAAAGAAATCTACCTGCTCCGGCCATCGGCCCTCGAGCCACCGACACAAGGTCCCGCCATATGTCGCCGCTTGGGTAACCACTCTCATCCATCGGCCCTAGCCGACCTATCTCACCCGTCGGCCCTAGCCGACCTATTCACTCGTCGGCCCTAGCCGACCTACTTCACTCATCGGCCCTAGCCGACCTACATCACTCGTCGGCCCTAGCCGACCTACCTCATTCGTCGGCCCTAGCTGACCTATTTTATCGTCGGCCCTAGCCGACCTACCTTGCTGTTGGCCCTAGCCGACCTACCTCACCCGTCGGCCCTAGCCGACTTATTCTGTCTGTCGGTTCAAGCCAATCTACCCTATCCGTCGGCCTTAGCCGACCTACTTCGTTCCTCAAGTTTTAATCAATCTATCGCATCGCTCAAACATGAACCGAACCAGATCATCTCTCGGTTCACCAATCAAGGCTATCGCCCCGCCTTGGATCCAGCCAATGCGTTCCCTCGATCCTAAGATAAAAGCGACCAAACAGTGCCAACAAGCCATAAGTCGCTTGCGATCAGGGCGAAACTTGGAGGGAAGGACCGCCCAAGAAGAAGCACTCAAATGGAAGCAGAAAGTTCCTTCATTAAAAAATGTCAGGCAGAATTACAGCTCGGGAAACAAAACGTAGAAGTGTCTTTTTAAAGGTCAAGAACCGCGTCAGTTCCAGGGGAACCCCCAATTACATCTGCAGAGGCATGGCTTTATTCGCCCTTCTCAAATGCCTTAGCCTCCTCGACGGCAGTCTGCGAATGTCCTCCTGAAGCTGCGGCCTCACCGGGACCCGGGGCGACACCAAGGTTGGTATCCAAAGCGTCGACGTACTCATCCTCCTCTTCACCCCCGGAGTCACCAACGTCGAGAGCTTCAGCGTCCAGGAAGGAGAGATCCCATTCTGGATGCTCGCTGGATATTTTATCTCTACATTCTTCCACTCCGAGTTGGAAGGCGCCAGCGCCGATTACATCCTGCTCGCCCTTGAGCATGGCGAATTGCATCTCAGCCTCGACCATTTGGCTCCGCAATAGTGCAACTTGCCTCTCAGCTTTCGCGATCTGAGACCGCAGAAAAATGGTTTGCTCCTCGAACTCGTCGGCCCGCGCCTCGAGTTCCAAACTCCTGCCTCGGCTAGACGCAAGCTCACCTTGCAAAGCCCGATTGTCCAGCTCTAATTTTGTCATCTGCGAAGCCAGAAATAGTTGGCGTCACGAGGAACCCAAAAAGGAAACTAAAAAAGGGGAAATAGGATCGTACCTCCTCCTTTTGTTGGGCCAAGCTTTTGGTCAGCTCCTCGACCTCACCCCTGGCCCTCACTTTATCGGCCCTAACCAACTCGATCCTTTCTTGGAGAGTGTTAATCCTCGACTGCTTATCTTCGACCTCTCCCCGGGCTTGGGATAGCTCGCCACTCAGCCGGGCTATCATCCCTTCATGCCATTTAGCGCTGACTCTCAAGTCAGCGACCTCGCCATCATGCCGCTGCAGCTTCTCCTCCACCTCACCAAGCATTCTGGCAAAGCGTTTTCTCTCGTCAGCGGCCTCCTTCCCCAGCCGGCCCAGACTCTCATTACGTTCTTTCTGTAACGCCGCCACTTCCTCAGAATGCTTTGACTTAACTCAAGCCAACTCCAAGCACGCGTCGTCGTTCTTTGCGAGGAGCCCCTGCAACTCCTTCACTTTACGCTTTTGCTTGGACGCTTCGGCTAGGGCGGCCTGATACGATGCCTTCATCCCCGCCAAACTTTTGTTGCTAATGGCCAGGAGTTCCTCGAACTTCTCGGATGCCTCTACTCGTGATCGGAGTTCGGCGCTGGCTCTCATAGCCTGAACGCTGGCCCCCGTCGCCAAACTCAAACACCAGCACATCGCCCGAGAAAGCAAAATACTCTATAGGATAAAAAATGAGTAAGAATATGCAATCAAGTCAGCTGGAAAGTGCCCACCACCCAAGAGTGGAGACTCACCCACGAGGCATAGGCTCGTGTCATCTTCATGAGGGTCGTATTATCAATATCGGGAAGAAGATAAACACTTCGGCCACGCCCTGCTGCCCGAACATGGCATCAACCAACTCCAAGTCCGCAAACTTGTCCGCCGAGGGATCTGCACCCGGGTACAAGGCCGACCTCATTAAAGCGAAAAACGCTTCCTCGACGCCCATGTTCGAGCTACTGGGCTGGCCGTCTCCACCCGAGGGGTCAACCCGGGCAACCTCCGACTGAGAAGCCTTCAACTTCCCAGCTTCTTCTATCAGAATTCCGGCTTGAGCCTTCTCAGATAATTCGGCCAACCCAAGCGCCAGCCTCCCCAAAACCCTTCTTGAAGGAGTCTCCATTGTGGGACTCTCATCTCGCTGCGCTCCCTCTTCCGACCCGCCTCCTTCGGTCACTGTCACCTGCGCCTCCCCTGTAGGCTCTGCCGGAACCTCTATCCAGCTTGCTTCTCAAACCACTGCGGGCGACCCAGCGTCGCTACCCCCAGACTCTCCCGTGAGGGGCCCAAGAGGGAGCTCGCCCCGAACCTCACCAACTGCAGTCGCCCCCTCTTCCTCTCCTACTGAGGACGGGAGTAAACCCGTGGTTGGGGAAAGCCCCCTAGAAACAACGACCTCCGTCGAATCCGTCGCCGGCTCATCTTTTAAGGGGATGCGGCCGGAGGAGCCAATGGAATATCATTTGAACTATCCGATAGTTCCACCACAGGGGGACAAGGGATCCTAGCTGTCCTCCTCAAATTCTCCCTCGCCTCCGGCACTCCCGCCGTGGTCACTCTGGCATCCGGCGAGCATCTTACGGAAGTGCGAGCCCTCTTTTCGGGCCCACTTTCCTCCGCGCCGCTGCTCTCCCCTGGGCGCTTGCCTCTCTTCCTCTTTACAAGACTCGACAATGCGGACCTCTTGGCTGCAAGAGCGAAAGTATACAATTAAATCCAAACACGTTCGTCTGGGTAACAAACAATGGAGAAGACGAAAGGGAGGACTCACCTTGCGGGTCCAGAGGACTAAGCCCAACCGCAAAAAGGGCACCCTCCGATAGAAAGTCATTGGCCAAAAACACCTGGTCGTTGCGGAGGACGTCCAAATCTCTCTCCTCTTGCTCGGACAAAACCGGATGAGTTTTCGCATCCCGGACGAAATTTCTCCATCTCCGAGGGAAGTCGGAACCAATGTTCCCCTCGGCGATAACGAACTGACTCTTCCATTCCTTTATGGAGGACGGCTTATCCATGATCGTGTTAAAGGACCTTCGAGGTCCGATGTATGGCCACTCCGATTTCCTCCTGGGTATTAAATGATAGCAGGCACGGAAAAGAGGGAGAGTGGCGACGATCTGAATCTGATGGCACATTGAGATAAATCCGATGATGCTTCGCCAGCTATTTGGGGCCACCATCGCCGGACAGATGTTGTAATGAGTCATGATTTCCTTCACCAAGGGGTGGAGAGGAAACCGAAGGCCTGCTTTCAAGCTGTCTTCGTAAACGAAGACCCCATGCTTCAGATCTTGCGAGACCCTGTGCTCAGGTCCTGGCAATCATAGAACGACATCTGAAGGTATGCCATACCTTTGGCGAATCCTCCCCACATCCTCGGCAATGATCTCCGTAGCTACGTCGTCGGGACTCATCGTCATCCTAGCCGGGAAAAGCACCAGGCAAAACGGCAAACGTCGTAGAAGGCAAGACTCCCTAGAAAATAGAATGAGAGAATATTGCAAACAGATACAGCGCTGCTATTGCTTTGCTTCCCCCCTAAGGAAGCCATCTTAAGAAGGTGAGGCGCTTCGCCCGAGGCGTCTGGAACCACCTCGATAAACGCCGCATTAATCGGGATTTGCTACGTGGAGTTTCCCCAACCGTCGCCCCTGGAGGAGTCATACCCACGAAGGCATGATGACCCCGCCGCATTAATTAGGGTATCATTGCACGGGCTGTCTAAACCAGATCGTCCCATCCAAAGCGTGCCACCTGGACTTATACTCCATATGCTCGAACCTACGCTTCGAACTAGGGAGGGGAGGGCATGTGTTGGGGGGTAAAATCGTTATTGCATCAATTTTCGTGCGAGGAGGCTAAGACTGACCCCATCCCTTCGCCCGCCATGGTGTCCCCGAGCTTCCCGTAGCTCGTGTCCCAGAGCCTTCCGTAGCTCGGCTCCCCCGAGCTTCCATAGCTCGGTTTCCCCGAGCTTCCTATAGGTCGGCCTCCCCGGGCTTCCATAGTTCGGCTTTCTCCGGGCTTCCATAGTTCGGCTTTCTCCGGGCTTCCATAGTTCGGCTTTCTCCGGGCTTCCATAGATCGGCTCCCCCGAGTTTCTATAGCTCGGCTTTCTCTGAGCTCCCATAGCTCGTCTCCCCCGAGCTTCCCGTAGCTCGTCTCTCTAAGCTCCCATAGCTCGTCTCCCTCGAGCTTCCTGTAGCTCATCTCTTTGAGCTCCTGTAGCTCGGTCCTCCCGAGCTTCCTATAGCTCGCCTCTCCCGAGCTTCCTATAGCTCGGTCCTCCCGAGCTTTCTATAGCTCGCCTCTCCCGAGCTTCCTATAGCTCGGTCCTTCCGAGCTCCCTGTCGCTCGGCTCCCCCGAGCTTCTATAGCTTGGCTTCACTGAGCGATCCACGATCCAATACTCACCTCCGCAGAACCTAACGCGGGAGAGCCTAGGCCTATCGTAACAGCATCCCAGGCAAGGAATCTTGTTGAGGAGTGGTCTAGAACCTAACACAGCTACCTAGGACCTACGCACCTACCCGATCTCAAGCCATCAAGGAGCTCTCCTAGCCGTCGATCCTCTAACAAACAAGATATGAATCCCAACAGCTCGATTCGATCCATCTCCGTATCCTAACAACCTTCGAACCTTCCAGAAGGTGCTCAAGATCCAGGTGACAACCTATAAATATGATGATCCTAGATTCCCTCAGGTATGCGCTCACCCTCACCCTGACTCTTCCGCTCTCGCCAGCTGCTCGTCGGTGCTCTCCCCTCTAAAGCTCCCGATCGGCCGCCCCTGGAGAGACTCTCCGGAGAGATCCACCTCTCCGTTTTCTGATTGATCGCCAATTTCCTCCCACTGACTTGAGCATCGGAGGGTCTTCCATGGAGGGCCACCCCCAACGACTCTCGCGTGAGGACTTGTGTGCAGGTCCGCCCCAGGAGATCGACTGCGCCCGAGTCGAAGGACGGATCCTGGCGGCAACAGATTTCGCCGATTTCCTCCCACTGAATTGAGCGTCGGAGGGTCTTCCGCGGAGGGCCACCCCCAATGCCTCTCGCATGAGGACTTGTGTGCAGGTCTGCCCCAGGAGATCGACCGCGCCCGAGTTGGAGGACGGATCCCGGCGGCAACAGATTGGCGCTAGAGGAAGGGTCTCAAGTCCCGTTAAAAACTTGAAGAAAGGAGATAAGGATCTCGATCCGGAGTAGAACCTCTCTAATGGCCAATCGGAGAAGAGCAACCTCTGAAGCCCAAGATCATGCCGCTTCCCAGAGGCCTGATCTGGTGAGCGGTGTAGCACCGCAGCCTCCACCAATTGAAACCCCATCACCGCCTGCCATCCCGGTAACCCAGGACCAGTTCGCCTCGCTGGTCCAACAAGTCCAGGCTCTGACTCACCTGATCCAGGAGCACCTCACAACTCCTCCCGCTCCGCACCTTCATAAGGAGGCCGTGATTCCTTCTTCGCCGGCGACTTCCTCCTTCAGTCCGCATGAAGCCGCGAACCCTCCACATCGACCCAGAGGAGACAAACCAGTCCCGCGAGGCGGTTACGATAGGGATCCTCCCAGATCTCGGCGAGCCCGGTCCCTCTCCCCAATGACCTCCCACCATGATTCGATGTCGTCCCTGCGATCCTCTTGCCCAGCTCCTCCTCTGACCGCTGAAGAGGAGATCCATCGGCAGATCCAGGAGATGCGTCAGGAGCTGGACGCTGCCAAGCAGGCCCATCCGCCTCAGCCCAAAGCGGAGCAGGGCATCCCTTTCTCCAAAGGGATTATGAATAAGTGATTCCCTCCCATGTTAAGCTACCAGCCGTCGAACCCTACCACGGCTCTTCTGACCCAGATGACCATCTTAGCAGCTTTCGGTCAATAATGATGTTCCACGGAGCATCCAACGCGATCCTCTGCCGCACTTTCCCCTCCACCCTCAGAGGATCTGCCCAAACCTGGTTCAATGCCTTGAAGCTAGGTTCCATCGATTCATTTGACGAGCTGAGCCATCTTTTTATTGGCCAGTTCGTCAGCAGCCGCCGCCACCGACGAAGATCTGACTCCCTCTCCGAAGTCAAGCAGAGAGAGGGGGAGTCCTTGAGAAATTATCTTGGCTATTTTAATAAGGCCATGTTAGAGGTGGACCACCTTAATCATGAGGTGGCTATGTCCTCCTTGTAGGGGGAGTCTCAAAGGAAAGTGACTTCTACCTGGCTATGGAAGTCAGCTACCCCCCTAGCCTCTCTGATATGATGGCCCTGGCAGATAAATACGCTATGGTCGAAGAATCGCGGAGAGTTGCCCGCACCGAGCTGGCAAAGAAGAAGGAGCCCAAAGGTCCCGACAGGCACCGTCCTGCCCATCGGCCGAGTCCACCTCGCCGCCAAAGAGTTCCCCCGCTGCCGCCAAGGAATCGCTCCCGGAGCCCTCCCAGGCGATTCGATCACTACACTCCGCTAACTATGCCCCGGGTGCAGATTCTCATGGAAATAGAGCGCCAGCTCCCCCGGCCAGCTCCTCTCCGAGGGAACCCGACCCGAAGAGACCCCACCAAGTACTGTCGCTACCACCGGGAGCACGGCCACGATACTAAAGAATGCTGGCAGCTGAAAAATAAAATTTAGAGGCTGATCCAGCGGGGACGACTAAATCAATTTAGGAGGGCGCCCGAGCCAGGACAAGGAGGTGACCGCCAGCCCGAACCTCAACAACCTCCTCCTCCACCAAATCCGCCTGTGATCGGCCGCATCAACATGATCGAAGAGGCTGACGGGTCGAGCCCCAGGGATGATGGTGAAGGATCAGCGCCAAAGAGGGCGCGGACGGGCGAGCTCTCTTTCTCCGACGATGATCTCCAAGGGATATAGTTCCCCCATGATGACACATTAGTTGTATCCCTCAATTTGAATAACTATGATGTAAGCCAAATTCTTGTTGACAGTGGAAGTTCGGTGAATATTCTGTACCTCGATGTGTTTGCCAGGATGAAACTACTCATGGAAAACCTTTGAGCCGTGGATTCCACCCTAATGGGATTCACAGGTGACGTCATCATCCCGGAAGGGGTCGTCACCCTGATGGTCCACGCGGGAGCTTGGCCCCTTGTGGCCACTATCCACATGGATTTTCTAGTGACCAACCTCAGGTCCCCATACAACGTAATATTCGGCAGGCCTGGCCTAATGTCCCTCAAGGTAGTTGTCTCCATCCTGCATTTATCCATGAAATTCCCCACCAGGCAGGGAGTTAGAGTTGTTTGAGGGAGTCAAGCCATGGCTCGGCAATGCTTCGTTACTAGCTTCAGTCTAGAATGTCGGAGGTTGATGGGCTAGATGCTCGAGAGGACTTTGCCAAACAGCGAGGAGAACCAGCAGAGGAACTAGAGGAGGTGCCATTGGATGAGGCTCGTCCCGACCGAACCATAAAAATCGGGTCGCTGCTCAAGGGCGAACCTCGGCACAGATTGATCAGGTTCCTCCGAAGCAACACTGACATCTTCGCCTGGTCCGCCTCCGACATGCCAGGGGTCAGCCCTGAGGTTCTCGTCCATCATCTCAACATGGACGAGATGCACAGCCCCGTCAAGCAGAAGAAGAGGAGCTTCGCCCCGGAATAACAAAAGGCCATTGAAGAAGAAGTAGACAAACTCATCAAGGCAAACTTCGTCCGGAAGGTAAATTATCCAAGCTGGCTATCAAATGTCGTCATGGTGAAGAAGTCGAACGGCAAGTGAAGGATTTGCATCGACTTCACCGACCTCATCAAAGCCTGCCCGAAGGACAGCTTCCCTCTTCCCCGGATCGACCAGCTCGTGGATGCCACTTCAGGTCACCAAATGCTATCATTCATGGATGCTTATTCAGGCTACAATCAGATCCGAATGGCCCCCGAGGATGAAGAAAAGACCACCTTCATAACCGACCGAGGTACTTACTATTACCGCGTCATGCCCTTTGGTCTTAAAAATGCAGGTGCAACCTACCAAAGGCTGGTTAACAAAGTATTCAAGGAGCAAATCGGTCGGAATATGGAGGTGTACGTGGATGACATGCTGATCAAGAGCAAAGAAGCATCACGACATGTCGAGGACCTCTCAGAGAGCTTTGCAACACTGCACAAGTATGGGATGAGGCTCAATCCGACCAAATGCGCCTTCGGCGTTAACTCCGGGAAGTTTCTCGGCTTCATGGTCTCCCAGCGAGGTATCAAAGCTAACCCCCAGAAGATTCAAGCTCTCCAACAAATGGCGCCCCCGGCATCTATTAAAGAGGTCCAGCGCCTAACTGGGAGGATAGCGGCTCTTAACCGCTTTGTGGCGCGGTCGGCCGAGAGATGCCTCCCCTTCTTCAAAACCCTCCGGTCGGCTAAGAACTTCCAGTGGACTCCTGAATGCCAAAAATCATTTCAAGATCTCAAGAAATACCTTAACTCGCCCTCGCTCCTCAGCAGTCTGGCCCCAGGCGAGACCCTTTTCTTGTACCTGGCTGTTTCAGAAGGTACCATCTGTTCGGTGCTGGTCAGGAAAGAAGGCAAGGTCCAGAAGCGATTTACTATGTCAGCAGGCTACTCCGCAATGCGGAGACAAGATATAGCAGAATTGAGAAGATGGTGTTGGCCTTAATCACCTCAGTTCGGAAGCTGCGATCGTACTTCCAAGCACATTCTGTGACGGTCCTGATCGACCAACCCATCAAGGCTGTTGGCCCAGATGGCAACCCAAGAGGGGGGGGTGAATTGGGTTCTTAAAAAATTTAAGACTTTTAACAATTTAAAATGAGATGTGCAAGTGAAAGGATTAACTAATAAGCAAAGCACAAACACAAGTATATGAGAGATAGAGAAGAGACAATTAGCACGGCAAACACAAGATATTTTATAGTGGTTCGGTGCAACCAACACCTACGTCCACTCCCAAGACTCACTTGGGTCCACACTATAATCTCTCTAGATTACAGCCGAGTTGTTTTACAAGCTCACAACTCAAACTTGTTGTTTTCACGGGTCACAACGAACCCAGCTGGTTTTAACTCGGGCTTACCAGCACAAAACCCTACAAGTTGTTTTTCTAGGGCTCACAACTAACCCAACACAAGCACTCCGGCTTGCAACGAGGTAACCAACCTCCACTAATTCAATCCACAGATTGAATCAGCAAAATAATAAAGTGTTTTTAAACAATAAAGTGCTCCCCTTGAGCAGATATACAAATTAAGTAAAAATATAAGGTTAGAAAAGCCTGATATTTTGCCGATGGAGAGCTTGGCTTTCTCCTTCTTTTCTTCAACTCCTCTGAAGTGTTGAATCACGCCTCAGCAGATTCTTGACCGTTGAAGCTTTGGAGTTGAGATGAAGCTTTTCCCTCTTTTGAAAATGGAAGATTTGACCTTTGGAAGCACTTGGATTTTCTTCTGGCTTTTGTGGAATGATGAGAAGGAGTGACGAATCTTTCACTTGGATTTCACTCCTTTTGAATCTCTCCTTGAGCTAAAAGATTTTTCAATAACACTCTGTTTTTCCCTCTTTTGAATTTCTTACTTGATTCTCAATATATTTCTCTCTTTTTCTTTGTTGAATGGCTCCTCTATTTATAGATTCTGAAAAATATAGCCGTTAAACAAAGAAAATAGCCGTTATTCAAAATATACCGTTGGAGCTGATGTGTCAACTCAAAAATTTCCGCCCAGATTCGGGGAGTCGGCTCGGGACTGTGCGAGTCGGCTCGAGCAATCGAATCCAGAACGCACCAAAAATGGGTCTCCAGGGTCGACTCGCGAAAAGTCTGGGAGTCGACTCGTGACTTTCAGGGGTCGACTCGCGAAAAGCTGGGAGTCGACTCGAGAGGCACTCAAAAATGAGTCTTTCTGCCGTCTGAGTCGAGTCGGCTCGCACAGTCGAGTCGGCTCGAGAAAGTTCAGGGGTCGACTCGGAAACTCTCGAGTCGGCTCGGGACTGATACAAAAATCAGAAAACATTCTGATTTGCTTTGAAAATCATCCCAACCAACTTTGAAATATAAATATGACTTAGATAATGTTGATTTAACAGTAATGCTCAATTTCAAAGCATTTCA
This sequence comes from Calamus simplicifolius, assembly GCA_900491605.1. NCBI lineage: Eukaryota > Viridiplantae > Streptophyta > Magnoliopsida > Arecales > Arecaceae > Calamus > Calamus simplicifolius. The sequence goes on from UESW01004141.1 coordinate 1,088,546, forward strand.
TTAAGTCATTGATCTTTAAAAGATTGTATAAAATCATTTTTGAATTCATAAGTATAGCTCACTGAAACATATATTCAATTGATTCAAGAAACTCATTTATTTTTAATAGTTCATAGTTTCCAATTTGAAATTGAATATTTCATTGTTGACTTAACATTTCATAGCCTTTTAGAAAGTAAAGCAATGTCTTTTGGAAATCATCAAAATCAATAAGTTGGGGCAATTATGTTCAATAATTTCTCAACAATCTCCCCCTTTTTGATGATGACAAAAACATTGAGTTTGTTCATGATTGATTAGTGAATTAACTTTGTTTTCATAGTTAAGTTTAGGCTCCCCCTCAATGAGGTAGCTCCCCCTATGAAACTTAATTAACTAACCCATTGTTTATCACAATCATAGACAATCATAAAACTATAAAATTCTCCCCCTTTTTTGTTATCAACAAAAAGATTGATAAACATTCATTCAAATTTCATTGACATAAGGAAATAGAGAATTCATTTCATTCAAAAAGTCTAGTACATCAAATGTTCAATACATTGATTTCATAAAGAAAGCATAAAAACTTCAGTACAAGAAACTCTAGTAACTCAAAAATGAGTTCTTACAATTCTAGTTAGATGATCAACAATTTTTTCATTCCTTCAGATTGAATTTTTACATAGTCCTTGAGTTTTTCATCAACAAAGTGCACGCACTCTTGATTTTATCTTGAAGCTCTGCGTTGCTCTTGGCATAAGTCTCACATCTCCACAATATCCTTAAGTTCTTCAAAATATTCTTGAATCACACTTAAGGATGGATGAAGAGATAGTGGATTCAATCTTTGAAATACGATCATCAAGAGAATAAAGTGTCTCTCTCAATCATAAACTTATTCTCAAATTCAGTTTTAAGCTTGTCAGATTGATCTTCAAGTAAGGCTTTGAGTTGCAAGATTTGTTGATCTGAGAAGCTAGCAGAAGATGAAGTCTGAACAATTGATGGAACAGGGGCTGGAGCAGAGGTAGAAATCAAGGGGCTCGGAGGTGCAGGCATGTCTAACAGATGGTCCTGCAGCCTCAGTGTCTATTGCTCTTTCCTCTGTCACTCCTTTTCTTTCCCACTTCCATCCTTTTTGACAAACCCCATCCTATGAATAGTTGCCAGACTATAAAATCAGTGTGTCTTAAGTTTTTCATTGGCTCATTATCTGAATCAACCCTTGGCTTCGAAAAATCAAAGTAAGAATCATCCCATAGGGCAGACTGGATTTCCTTTTCCCTCCACAATCTGCTATATACCAAATCATGCTTGGAAGATTGATTGGCTTGCCAGTCACAATGGCATCCATACAAAAACATCTCTTTCGGAAACATAATCAAATCTACCCGTTTTAGGAAATAGAATCCTGCATATTGTGAAGCAATCTCAACTCAAGGCAGCTGATTAGCAAGAATCTCTTCAAATCCAAATCCCTGTTCAATAATCTGGATAAGCTGGGGCGCGGTCATCAGAAGAAAGGTTGAGGTCCAGACAAGGGTAATTGCAATAATCTAGAAGATCTCGGGAGTTACAGAAATTCTTACCCCTCTCACATTGCTAATAAGCCCATGTCTCCTCTAGACAAATTCTTGTAAAATTCTTTAACAAGAGGGATAAGTCGGGCATTCAAGAGAGCAAACTTTCTCCCATCCCATCTCAATTAACTGTCTTCCAAAAAGAAAGCCCTCATTCTCAAATAATTCAAAATCCATCTTCCTACCAGTGGTAATGATCTATCTGCTATCGGTCTACCTGAGGAGTGGCAGCAGGAGCAGCAGCTGGAGAAGCAGAGTGGAATCCGAGCTTGGCGAAGGATCACGCGCCGGACGCTTGACCGTTTGCTTCACGGAGCGCTTCCTCTTTGCCACCCGCCACGCACTAGATCCTCTAGTTTTAGGGCCATTTGATGATTGGAGGTGATGGATTCTAGGAGTTTTGGAGGGTTTGGAGAGGTGGAGAGCGTATTTTTGATTAGGGGACGAATAGAATGAGCGTCGAGTCGACTCTGCCCTAGAAAAATCAATTTGGGACCACCTCGAGTCGGCTCGCGCAAACTCAAGTGTCGACTCGGCACAGACACAGAAAGTCCGTCCCGACATGGAGTCGACTCGCTCAGAGGGGGTCCGAGAGTTTCAAGAAACCGAGTCGACTCCGATACGCTCGAGTCGGCTCCGAGACCATTTCAGACAAAAAAACATGAAATTTCTGAAATATGTCCGGAAAATGATCATAAAAATTGATAAATAATCATTGGATATGAGAATCAATCAGATATGAGTTCTAGATTTCCTTAAGATTTGAGGATTTAAAGAATTCTAGATATATATTTCCTTAAGATTTCAAATTTATTCAAAAGGATTACAAATTCCTAATTCTCCTCTAAGATATTCAAACCTTTCTTCACTTAGGGGTTTTGTTAAGATGTCAGCTAATTGTTCTTCAGTGTTTACATAATCTAAACAAATTTCATCATTAGCTACATGTTCTCTTATAAAATGATATCTAATTTCTATGTGTTTTGTTCTTGAGTGTTGAATTGGATTTTTTGTTAAATTGATTGCACTAGTATTATCACATTTTATGGGTGTCTTATTAAGTTTGATACCATAGTCTTCAAGTTGTCGCTTAATCCATAGGATTTGCGCACAGCAACTTCCAGCTGCAACATATTCAGCTTCAGTAGTTGATAATGCAACTGAATTTTGCTTTTTGCTAAACCATGTGATTAAGTTACTTCCTAAGAAATGGCATGCACCACTTGTGCTTTTTCTATCAATTTTACATCCGGCATAATCAGAATCTGAATATGCAATTAGGTTTAATGTGGAGTCTCTAGAATACCATAAACCTACATTTTTGTTCCATTTAGATATCTTAAATTCTTTTAACAGCTATTAAATGTGATTCTTTAGGTTCAGCTTGAAATCTAGCACACAAACATACTGCAAACATTATATCTGGTCTACTTGCTGTTAAATAGAGAAGGGATCCGATAATACCTCGATAATACTTTGATCAACCTTCTTACCTTCTTCGTCTTTGTCTAGCTTGCATGAAGGACTCATTGGTGTTCCAAGGGGTTTCATTGTTTCCATACCAAACTTTTTGAGTAGTTCTCTTGTGTACTTGGTTTGGTTGATAAAATTCCCTCCTTGCATTGTTTGATCTGGAGTCCAAGGAAGAAGTTGAGTTCTCCCATCATGCTCATCTCGAATTCTCCCTGCATTAACTTTGCAAATTCTTGACAAGAGATTCGTTAGTAGCACCAAAAATAATGTCATCTACGTATATTTGTACTACTAGTAAATCTTTACTTTTTCTTTTTAAAAACAAGGTTTTATCAACATTTCCTCTTGTAAAATCATTTTCTATTAGAAATTTACTTAACCTATCATACCAAGCTCTAGGTGCTTGTTTCAAACCATATAAAGCTTTGTGCAATTTAAAAACGTGATTTGAAAATTCGTGATCTTCAAAACCTGGTGGTTGTTCTACATAACTTCTTCATTAATAAGTCCATTTAAAAATGCGCTTTTTACATCCATTTGAAATAAGTTAATGTTCATATGACATGCAAATGCAAGTAAAAGTCTAATGGCTTCTAGTCTAGCTACAGGTGCAAAGGTTTCATCAAAATCAATACCTTCTTCTTGACTATATCCTTTAGCAACCAATCTAGCTTTGTTTCTAATTACTATGCCATTTTCATCTAACTTATTTCTAAAAACCCATTTAGTTCCTATACTGAATGGTTTTTAGGTCTTTCAACTAAGGTCCAAACATTATTTCTAGTAAATTGATTAGTTCTTCTTGCATTGCTAACATCCAATTATTATCTTTTTCAGCTTCTTCTATAGTTTTAGGTTCAATTTGTGATACAAATGCAAGATGATTACTAATATTTCTCATGTATGATCTAGTCCTTATTCCTTGAGATGGATCGCCTATAATCAATTCCTTAGGATGACTATGTGCATATCTCCAGTCTCTTGGAAGATCTACATCATTATGATCATTATTAATCATCATCCTTATGTGAATCATTATCTTTAGCTTCTTTTCATGATCAGAAGATACTTCAATATTAAGTTTTTCAAGATCTTTTTCAATTATGTTTGTATCTTCCTCATCATCAATCTTTTCAGATCTAGTTGCTAAAGATTCATCAAAAACTACATGAATGGATTCTTCAACTACTAAGGTTTCTTGTTAAAGATTCTATATGCCTTACTAGTTGTTGAATAACCTAGAAAAATTCCTTCATCAGATTTAGCATCAAATTTTCCTAAGTTGTTTTTACCATTATTATGAATGAAACATTTACATCCAAATGCATGAAAGTATTTTATATTTGGTTTTCTTTCATTCCATAATTCATAAGGTGTTTTCTTTAATATTGGTCTTATTAAAGCTCTGTTTAAGATGTAACATGCTGTGTTAATTGCTTCCGCCCAAAAATACTTTGGTAAGTTGCTTTCACATAGCATGGTACGGGCCATGTCTTCTAAAGTTCTATTCTTTCTTTCAACTACACCGTTTTGTTGTGGAGTCCTAGGGGCTGAAAAATTATGATTAATTCCATTTTCAGTGCAGAAATTTTCAAATAAGTGATTTTCAAATTCTGTTCCATGATCACTTCTTAGAGATACTATAGTAGTGTTTTTCTCATTTGTGACTTTCTTGAAAAATTTCAGGAACATCGAGAAAGTCTCATCTTTGTGAGCTAAAAACATTACCCAAGTATATCTAGAGTAATCATCTACAATCACTAGACCATATTTCTTTCCTCCTAGACTTGTGGTTCTAGTTGGTCCAAATAGGTCCATGTGAAGTAGCTCTAGTCCCCTAGAAGTTGAAACAATTTTTAGATTTAAATGAACTTCTAGTTTGTTTTCCAAATTGACATGCATCACATATTTTATTATTTTCAAAATTTAATTTAGGTAAACCTTTAACTAAATCCATTTTAATTAGTTTTGAAATAAGGTGTGTGCTTGCATGACCTAATCTACGATGCCACAACCAACTAATATCATTAATGTTAGCATTATCAGCAATTAGGCAATGACTACTCTTAGAAGTTTTGTCTGTGTCAACTAAGTATATTGCCAAATCTATAACCAGTAAAAACAATGCTATCATCAATAGAATTAGTTACAGTGCATAAAGAAGATTTAAAAGAAACATTAAAGTTTTTATCACATAATTGACTTATGCTAATTAGATTATGCTTCAAACCATTAACATAAAGTACATTTCAATACTATGGATGGAGTTATGCGAACTTTACCAAGGCCCAAATTTGACCTTTACCGTTATCGCCAAATGTCACAACTCCACCTACATTTCTTCTAGGGTGATGAATTCCTCTTTGTCACCCGTCATATGTCTTGAGCAGCCGCTATCAAGATACCACTTCTTGTTTGATCTTTTGGCTACAAGACATTCCTGCAATATCATCAAACTTTATGTTTAGGTACCCAAGCTTTCTTGGGTCCTTCATGGTTAGTAGACACAAAAATTGTTCCTTTCGGAACCCATATTTTCTTAGCTTTAAATTTTACTTGTTGTTTTTAATGTTTTGCATTCAAAGGATTTGTGACCTTTTTCATTACATTTAAAACAAGTTATATTACCTTGGTTGGCTTTTACAAAAATATTCTTTAGTGATTTCTGTTTTCTTAGTGTGTTATATCCTAGCCCAGCTTTGTCAAAAACAGCTTTTTGACTATCTAGGATCATGTTAAGTTTAGTTGAACTTAAGTGAATTTCTCAACAATGTCCTTATATTTTTTAACATCTTTCTTAAGAGAGTCAATTTCTTTAGCTTGCTGTTCTTTATCTAAAGCTAGAGTTTCTATTTCATCTTTTAATCTTTAGTTAAGTTTTAGTTTCAGATTTTAATGAATCTAATTCTTGATTAAGATTATCTCTTTCTTTCTAAGGTCTTCTTTTTCATTAGTTAATTTCTTAACTTCTAAAGCTAATTCATTTTTACTTTTAGCTAAACTAACATTATCATTTTTCACAGATTTAAATTTCTTTTTCAACAATTTAAAATCTATCATTAGTTCATTAAAAGCTTCAAACATTTCATCAAATGTAAATTCATTGTCGGAGGTTTCGGAACTTACCTCGTCATTGTCGTCGTCGTTGGCCATGAAACAAATATTTGCAACCTCTTTTGTTCTTCTTCTTCGGAAGAAGATTCATTGCTGTCAGTCCATGTTGCAACATATGCCTTCTTCTTTTTCTTGAAGGTCTTTTTCAATTGTGGACAATCATATCGATAATGCCCCGGTTTCTTACACTCATAACATATCAAGGGGTCTTTCTCTTTGTCCTTGTCCTTATCTTTCTTTTCCTTTTCTCCTTCCATTTTGTTTCCAAATTTTGTTTTTGGAAGGGTTTCTTTTTCCTCAAAAATCTTCTGAACTTCTTGGCCAAGAGAGCAGTTTCATCATTATCTTCATCACTATCATCACTGCTGCTCTCTTCCAATTCTGCAGTCTTGAGGGCAAAAGTTTTCCTTCTTTTTGTTTCCTCCTCAACATGCTGCCTCATTGTCAATTCGTGGGTCATGAGAGATCCTAGAAGCTCCTCTAAGGGTAGTGCATTGAGGTCTTTGGCTTCTTGGATTGCTGTGACTTTTGCTTCCCACGATCTTGGCAATGACCTGAGTATTTTGCGAACAAGATCAGCATTAGTATAAACTTTTCCTAAACTTTTCAAACCATTCACAATATCGGTGAATCTAGTGAACATGCATGTGATGGTTTCAGTTTGTTCCATTGTGAACAATTCATATTTATGAACCAAATATTTATCTTTGATTCTTTTACTTGGTTTGTTCCTTCATGTGTAACTTCCAACCTATCCCATATTTCTTTAGCGGAATTACAAGTAGAGATGCGGTTGAATTCATTTGAATCTAAGGAACAATATAAGATATTAATGGCTTTGGCATTAAGTTGAGCCATTCTCCTATCATTATCATTCCAATCCCTTTCGGGCTTTGGAACAATAGTGCCATCAATAAGGTGTGTGGGTGTACTAGGTCCATTTAATATAACACCCCAAAGCTCATAATCAGAAGCTTGAATGAATATCCTCATTCTAGCTTTCCAATAAGAATAGTTTGAGCCATTAAAAGTGGAGGTCTATTCGTAGAATGACCTTCAGCAAAACTAGAACCACTTTGTGTTGCCATAATGACCTTTAGCTCTTGATCGTGAGATCAAACTCTAAATGAGCACTATGCTCTGATACCAATTGTTGGCCCAGATGGCAACCCAAGAGGGGGGGGGTGAATTGGGTTCTTAAAAAATTTAAGACTTTTAAGCAATTTAAAATGAGATGTGCAAGTGAAAGGATTAACTAATAAGCAAAGCACAAACACAAGTATATGAGAGATAGAGAAGAGACAATTAGCACGGCAAACACAAGATATTTTTATAGTGGTTCGGTGCAACCAACACCTACGTCCACTCCCAAGACTCACTTGGGTCCACACTATAATCTCTCTAGATTACAGCCGAGTTGTTTTACAAGCTCACAACTCAAACTTGTTGTTTTCACGGGTCACAACGAACCCAGCTGGTTTTACTCGGGCTTACCAGCACAAAACCCTACAAGTTGTTTTTCTAGGGCTCACAACTAACCCAACACAAGCACTCCGGCTTGCAACGAGGTATGCCAACCTCCACTAATTCAATCCACAGATTGAATCAGCAAACAATAATAAAGATTGTTTTTAAACAATAAAGTGCTCCCCTTGAGCAGATATACAAATTAAGTAAAAATGATATAAGGTTAGAAAAGCCTGATAATTTGCCGATGGTAGATGCTTGGCTTTCTCCCTTCTTTCTTCAACTCCTCTGAAGTTGAATCACGCCTCAGCAGATTCTTGACCGTTGAAGACTTTGGAGTTGAGATGAATCTTTTCCCTCTTTTGAAAATCCGAAGATTTGACCTTTGGAAGCACTTGGATTTTCTTCTGGCTTTTGTGGAATGATGAGAAGGAGTAGACGAATTTCACTTGGATTTCACTCCTTTTGAATCTCTCTCTTGAGCTAAAAGATTTTTCTAATAACACTCTGTTTTTCCCTCTTTTGAATTTCTTACTGAATGATTCTCAATATATATCTTCTCTTTTTCTTTGTTGAATGGCTCCTCTATTTATAGATTCTGAAACAATATAGCCGTTAGAAACAAAGAAAAATAACCGTTATTCAAAAATATATCCGTTGGAGCTGATGTGTCATTAAAAAAATTTCCGCCCAGAATTCGGGGAGTCGGCTCGGGACTGTGCGAGTCGGCTCGAGCAATCGAATCCAGAACGCACCAAAAAATGGGTCTCCAGGGTCGACTCGCGAAAGTCTGGGAGTCGACTCGTGACTTTCAGGGGTCGACTCGCGAAAAGCTGGGAGTCGACTCGAGAGGCACTCAAAAATGAGTCTTTCTGCCGTCTGAGTCGAGTCGGCTCGGGTACTGTGCGAGTCGGCTCGAGAAAGTTCAGGGGTCGACTCGGAAACTCTCGAGTCGGCTCGGGACTGATACAAAAATCAGAAAACATTCTGATTTGCTTTGAAAATCATCCCAACCAACTTTGAAATATAAATTTGACTTAGATAATGTTGTTTTAACAGTAAAGCTCAATTTCAAAGCATTCTCATTAAGTCATTGATCTTTAAAAGATTGATATATAAAATCATTTTGAATTCATAAGTATAGCTCACTGAAACATATATTCAATTGATTCAAGAAACTCATTATATTTTTAATAGTTCATAGTTTCCAATTTGAAATTGAATATTTCATTAGTTAACTTAACATTGTCATAGCCTTTTAGAAAGTAAAGCAATGTCTTTTGGAAATCATCAAAATCAATAAGTTGGAGTAATTATGTTACAATAATTTCTCAACAAAGGCGGTAGTCCACCGCCCCGAGACATCAGGAAGAATGACCAAGTGGGCCGTCGAGTTGAGCGAGCATGACATACACTTTCAACCTTGCCCAGCCATCAAAGCTTAGGTGCTAGCTGACTTCCTCCTCAAGTGTACCATCCCAGAGGACGGTTCTACCCCAGACTCCCCCGAAGAACCAAAATCTGGAGCCCGGTGGCTCCTCCATGTCGACGGGTCATCTAATGCCCATCACTCCGGTGCGGGCCTGGTTCTCACCAGTCCAGAAGGGGTAACCTTCGAATACGGCATCCGGTTCTCTTTCCCAGCCTCCAACAACGAAGCCGAGTATGAAGCCTTGCTAGCCGGTCTCCGAATCGCCCGCAATCTGAAGGTGGAGAAGCTTAATGCCTTCACCGACTCTCAGCTAGTGGCCAGCCATGTACGAGGAGAGTTTGAAGCTCGGGAGCTGAACATGGTTCAATATCTTCAAGAGGTGCAGAGCCTACTTTCCCATTTTACTGAATTTGAGATCACTCAGATTCCCAGATCCGAGAATGCCCGCGTCGACCTACTCTCCTGATTGGCGACCACGAAATCAATGGACGCTGAACAAAAGTTTCACCTGGAGACCATGGAAAAGCCCAGCATCGCGGAAGCCGACCGAATAATGCAAGTTAAAGCTGAACCATCATGGTTCGATCCCATTCTAAAATATCTCAAAGAAGGGTCGCTCCCACCCGACCGGAGAGAGGCTAGAAAGCTGAAGCTACAGGCCACCCACTACGTGCTGATCGACGATCAACTTTACAAACGGTCCTTCTCCATGCCACTGCTCAGATGTCTTCGCCCGTCCGAAGCAGATTATGCTCTCCGCGAAGTGCATGAGGGGATTTGCGGCAACCATCTGGGAAGCCGGTCCCTATGCCACAGGTGCTGCGACAAGGCTATTACTGGCCGACTATGCAGAAGGATGCAGACGATCTGGTCCGAGCCTGCGACCCATGCCAGAGGCACTCAACCATTCAAAGACTCCCCTCCATCGATCTGGTTCCTATATCCTTTGCTTGGCCCTTCACCAAATGGGGGATGGACATCCTCGGCCCATTCCCGCTTGCCACGGGGCAGCGAAAATTTCTATTTGTCGCCATCGACTACTTCACTAAATGGGTCAAGGCAGAGGCGGTTGCACAAATAACCGAGGCACGGGCCAGAGACTTTGTCTGGAGGTCCATCATCTACCGATTCGGCCTCCCACATACCATAATCACCGATAACGGCAAGCAATTCGACAACTGTAAGTTTCATCAGTTCTGTGAAGAGCACGGAATACGTCACCACCTCACCTCGGTTGGGCATCCACAAGCCAACGGAGCAGCGAAAGTAACCAATAGGACCCTCCTTCAGGGGATCAAAGCTCGCCTTTCCAGAGCCCAAGGCAGGTGGGCGGATGAGCTGCATCATGTCCTGTGGGCCTACCGCACCACCCCGAGAATCCCAACAAGTGAAACCCCATTCCGAATGGCCTTCGGCACGGAGGCCGTTATCCCTGTAGAGATAGGCCTCCCTTTGTTGCGGGTGGAAAGCTACTCAGAGGAAGCTGGCGACGAACAGCTCCGCACCAACCTCGACCTGATAGAGGAGATTACAGAGAAGGCCCAGATCAGAGTGGCTGCTTATCAACAAAGGGTGGTCCGCTACCACGCCTCTAGAGTCAAAGGGAAAGCCTTCCTACCTGGCGACCTTGTTCTCCGGAAAGCCTCTGTTTCCAAACCACTGGAACAAGGAAAGCTGGCACCAAACTGGGAAGGCCCATACCAAGTAGCGGAGATCATTGGACCAGGAACCTACAAGCTGCAAGATCTAAATGGAAAGTCTGTCCCCCGGACGTGGAACTCGGACAATCTCCGTAAGTATTATCAATAGGGTATGTCCTCTATAAGTTCATTTTTATATACCTTATTATACCTTCCTGTCGGCATGTGTTTTTGTAATTTGCAACGTGAATCATCATGCATTACATTGCCAAAGATTACGAAAAGAAACAGGTGCTGCTCACCAATCCTCGGCACGACCGAGTTGCCTATCTGAACAGGAATTCTCCGAACTTCGGCTGGGCCGAGCAACAAATTCTCCGAACCTTGGCAGGGCCAAGTAAAAAATCTCCGAACCTCGGCTGGGCCGAGCAACAATTTCTCCGAACCTTGGCAGGGCCAAGTAAAAAATCTCCGAACCTCGGCTGGGCCGAACAACAAATTCTCTGAACCTTGGCAGGGCCAAGTAAAAAAAATCTTCGAACCTCGGCTGGGCAGAGCAGAAATTTCTCCGAACCTTGGCAGGGCCAAGTAAAAAATCTCCGAACCTTGGCTGGGCCGAGCAATAATTTCTCCGAACCTTGGCAGGGCCAAGTAAAAAAAATCTCCGAACCTCGGCTGGGCCGAGCAACAATTTCTCCGAACCTTGGCAGGGCCAAGTAAAAAAATCTCCGAACCTCGGCTGGGCCTAGCAACAATTTCTCTGACCCTTGGCAGGGCCAAGTAAAAATCTCTGAACCTCGGCTAGGTCGAGCAACAAATCTCCGAACCTCGGCTGGGCTGAGCAACAATTTCTCCGAACCTTGGCAGGGCCAAGTAAAAAATCTCTGAACCTCGGCTGGGCTGAGCAACAAATTCTCTGAACCTTGGCAGGGCCAAGTAAAAAAAAAAATCTCCGAACCTCGGCTGGGCCGAGGAACAATTTCTCCGAACCTTGGAAGGGCCAAGTAAAAAATCTCCGAACCTCGGCTAGGCCGAGCAACAATTTCTCCGAACCTTGGCAGGGCCAAGTAAAAAATCTTCGAACCTCGGCTGGACCGAGCAACAAATTCTCGGAACCTTGGCAGGGCCAAGTAAAAAATCTCCAAACCTCGGCTAGGCCGAGCAACAAATTCTCCGAACCTTGGCAGGGCCAAGTTAAAAAAAATCTCCGAACCTCGGCTGGGCCGAGCAACAATTTCTCCGAACCTTGGTAGGGCCAAGTAAAAAATCTCAAAACCTCGGCTGGGCCGAGCAACAATTTCTCCAAACCTTGGCAGGGCCAAGTAAAAAATCTCCGAACCTCGGCTGGGCCAAGCAACAAATTCTCTGAACCTTGGCGGGGCCAAGTAAAAAATCTTCGAACCTCGGCTAGGTCGAGTAACAAAACCTCGGCACGCCCGAGCAACAAGATCCCCGAGCCTAGATAGGGCTGCAATCTTTAAAGCCCCGGCCAAGACCGAAGTACGTAAACTTTGGCTAAAGCCAAGGGCTACATTCTGCCGCTAGAAACCTCGGCCAAAGCCGGGGAGCGACCTTAATTATCGAATTCCTTGGGCCAACCGAGTGATATTCCCGCGCCCTGATCGCGCCCAACGACCGAATCGTCAGCCAAATGAGCAAAACTCTCACGCCTTAGCCGCACCCCAGAGCGTCGTTGGAAGCATGGTAACTTCTTGAATACCCTAAAAATGAAAACGAAGGCAAAACCCCCCTGATACTCTGGAAGAGGTAAAGGGACTCCTTCTAAAGGATCGCCTAGGTCCGCCACTGGTCCGGGCAAAGACCAGTGTTCCCCCCCAGGAACACTTGTTTCGGATTCGGGTAGCTCATATGCCCCGGTCGACCTAAGCGATATGCATAACTCAGCTTAAGTTCGGGTAGCTCATAAGCCCCGACCGACCTAAGTGTCCCCCTGAGCTATGTACGGATTCGAGTGGCTCGCGCGCCCTAATTAGGACCGACCGTGGTCCCACAAGACCTAGCACAGACTTGGGCGATCAGAAAGCCCCAACCAACGTTCGCAAATGTTCTGGGAACTGCGGAATACATAGTTTGATAAAACTTTATAATCATTAATTCAAAGAGGGGGGAAAGACAAAGGTGGCAAAAGAAAAGAGAAAGAAAAAGAAGAAGAAGCCCTTGCTAGAGCTCACTATCACTCCCGGAAGCCAACAAGTCCTCCAGGCGCTGGGAAAGCTCGGCGACTTGCTGGCAGAGTGATATTATTTCCTCCTTCTGCCGGTCCGCCACCCGGCGTAGGGCCTCAACCTCCCTCGTGGTAACATCGACATAATCTTCAACAACCCTCTCGAGCCGCTGGTGGCTCGCGAGGGTCGACGCCAGGCCCAGCCCGTCGACTGTAATAGTGGGACGGCCCCCCACCGGATGTAGTAGGCCGTTAATCACCGCCCTTAGTTCGTCAGATGGTCGCTCTCCTCCTTGAGAAGCCATGACGAAAACTATTTTGAGACTGAATCAGAGGGGTGGCGAAAACCAGCACGCCCCCGTTCGTATTTATACTTGTCAGGCGAGTATTTCGACCAGTCGGGCTGTAACCACCGACCTATGAGAACTCGCCACGTATCATCGCTTTAATTAGCGCCTACAGAATCCGAAAGGCCGTGCCCCATCCCGAGTGAAATCGGTAATACGGATGGACTGTTCGGGAACCCCACTGAACAGAGTATCTCCCGATCTTCCGGCCCCCCATAATAAATGCTCCCAACACTTCCCCAAGCTCTTTTAAGCTGGCCGCCTTTCGGGAAATGCAAAAAGGAAAGAATTCCAGTGCTTGGCAGAAATTCGTCCCCTCGGGAGGGGTAAAGTCATAAATGGAGAGCGTGACCATGCACTGCCCGTTCCACCCTGACGCCCCTCGCCAAACACCGCAGGGACCTAACATTACGACTCATAGTGGCAACTAAGTCACTTCTCTGAGCCCCGAATCTCCGAACCTCGGCTGGGCCGAGCAACAAATTCTCCAAACCTTGGCAGGGCCAAGTAAAACATCTCCGAACCTTGGCTGGGCCGAGCAATAAATTCTTCGAACCTTGACTGGGCCGAGCAACAGATTCTCTGAACCTTGGCAGGGCCAAGTAACAAATCCTCCGAACCTCGGCTAGCCCGAGCGATAAATTCTCCAAACCTCGACAAGGCCGAGCCACAAACATTCGGGTTCCAATGAGGATGAGGCATAAATCTCCGAGCTTCGGACCAAGATAAGGAGCGTATTCTACCACCGAACAATCTATAAACCTCCATCTGGACCAGGGCAGTTTGAAAGCCCCGACTAGTTCGGATAGCGCAGGATCCTCGCCTAAAAACGAACGGCACGTACCCCATGGCCAGCAACAACAACTTGGCACAGGAGAAATAGAGATTGAGAAACAGAACAAAACTTTCTTTATTTCATTGCCATCAAAACCAATTACAAATGCTTGAGAGGCGTTACAAGAGCATTGAAATGCATAAAATAAAGATAAGCACAAGACTCGGGCAACTGCTCCAAAGCAGACCTGGGCAACTGTGATGCTCCGGCACTCGGACCGATGAACCAGATAAACCGCACACAGTCAGCTCGAGCTGATAATGTACGGGTGACATGGACCAACCGTTGCGGCCATCTTCGGTTAATAATGATATTTCGGTAACCCAACCGAGATATCAGGGTGATTGGAAAGGGTGGACAAAATGTCACCCCTAACCACCCAACCGAGAGGCCCTCCGGCGAGTAGGTAGGAAGCCCACGGACCCTGGCATCGGAATGCTCTCCCAAACCGAGTGTGTACCGCCCCAACTTGCCCAAACTCCAAGGCAAGGTGCCGGCGGGTGGCACGCTATCACCCCCTCCCCACGTGGTGAAAGATTCCCCAGGCAGGCAAGCCCAGGAATCCAAACCAGGGGAGGAGACAAAATTCACTCAACCCATGGGGAGCCCGCATGCACTTCCTACCGTACGTCCCCAAGGGGAACCACAAAGGTCACACTGGAAGCACATATGTGCGCTCTCCATGTGATCTCTGCGCCCTCCCTGTGCGCTCTCCATATGATCTCCGAGACTTATCCCCTAGGGACGAGCCATTCTTCAGCAGCTCCTTCATCGCCCCAGCTGTCCGGTGGCGAAGGGCTTGTGAAAGGAAAGCTCAACCCTCCCACTCGCAACAGCAGAGAAATGAGCATGGGGAAAACTCCAATGGAAAAGAAACTTTGGGGATGACCTAACACGACCCCTCTTTCCCCCTTTTTATAGGCAAAAATAAACCAGGAACAACTATCAAGGCCATAAGCCCCAAGATTCGAAACACCTGGGCCATGCCTCCACGTGGCCTCCCAGGATGAAAGCAGCGCCTCACTGCGTGCCGAGCCCATCGCCTGAACCATGACGCATGCAAAGATTTCCTTTTGATCCCGAATCACGGTTATTAAATGCAGAGAATCGCCCACTGATCTTACGGAAACTGACAAGGCTCAGGAGATCGTCCTACGAAAATAACGTCCTCCAATGGCAGACGGATGCGTGCGTCGTATGCTCAAATGACCTGCATGGAAAAAGACCAATGTCATAAAAGCCTTCCAGAAAGCGCCGGAGCAGCTTTTTGCTCCCCACAGAGCCGTATCACCAGCTCCGGTGAAATGAAAACCGACCTACCTGCGGAACGGCAGAGCGTTGGCAAGGCAGCAAAAGCACAAAAACCGATTGTTCGTCAATGGCTTCCCGAGGAAGTTAATCGCTCGAAGAACTTATGCAACAAATTGAACATCTCAAAACAAAAATGAATGCGAAGGCTACGCAAACTATTCTTTCATTCACCAGAAAAGGAAGTGACAAGAGAAACGAAAAATATATCAGCCCTCACAGGGGCTCACCATTGTCTCCCGGAATCGCCGACGTTCTCCCTGATCCGCCGCAAGGCTACCCACCTGCCGTTGGAGAGACGCTACGCGCCTCTCTAAACGATCGTTAACCGCACAGAGGTGCATGATCTCCCTGATGGAGGTGATCACATATTGTTTGGTCTCCTCCTGGAGTCGCTGTCGACTCACCAACAGAGAGGCCAGGACCTCCCCATCGACAACGGTCTGAGAACGGCTCCTACGAGCCCCCAACGAGTGTTGGCATCACCGGCTGGTGCTCTGTTTGACCTTCCGCCATCCTTGGAAGCCATTCCGTCGGCGCAAGCTCGTATCAAGCTAGCAAAGGTTGTCGAATGAAATTGCCAACAATAACCGGACCCCCCATCGATATTTAAACCGATCTAAGCAAGAAATCTACCTGCTCCAGCCATCGGCCCTCGAGCCACCGACACAAAATCCCGCCGTATGTCGCCGCTTGGGCAACCACTCTCATTCGTCGGCCCTAGCCGACCCATTTTGCCGTCGGCCCTAGCCGACCTACTTCACCCATCGACCCTAGCCGACCTACTTCATTCGTCGGCCCTAGCCGACCTACTTTGCCATCGGCCCTAGCCAACCTACTTTGCCGTCGGCCCTAACCGACCTACCTCACCCGTCGGCCCTAGCCGACTTATTTCGTCTGTCGGCCTTAGCCGACCTACCCTATCAGTCGGCCTTAACCGACCTACTTCATTCATCAAGTTTTAATTAATCTATTGCATCGCTCAAACATGAACCGAACCAGGTTGTCCCTCGGTTCACCAGTTAAGGCTATCGCTCCGCCTTGGGCCCCGCCAATGCGTTCCCTTGATCCTGAGATAAAAATAACCAAACAGTGCCAACAAGCCATAAGTCGCTTGCGATTGAGGCAAAATTTGGAACGAAGGACCACCCAAGAAAAAGCACTCAAATGGAAGCGCAAAGTTCATTCATTAAAGAGCGTTAGGCAGAATTACAACTCGAGAAGCAAAATGTAGAAGTGACTTTTAAAGGTCGGGAACCACGTCCGTTCCAGGAGAACCCCCAGTTACATCTGCGGAGGCATGACTTGATTCGCCCTTCTCGAGTATCTTTGCCTCCTTGACGGCAGTCTACGAATGTCCTCCAGAAGCTGCAGTCTCACCGGGACCCGGGGCGGCACCAAGGTCGGTATCCGAAGTGTCGATGTACTCATCCTCCTCTTCACTCCCGGAGTTACCAGCATCGAGAGCTTCAGCATCCAGGAAAGAGAGATCCCATTCTAGATGCTCGCTGGATATTTTATCTTTGCATTCTTTCACTCTGAGTTGGAAGGCGTCAGCGCCGATTATGTCCTGCTCGCCCTTGAGCATGGAGAGTTGCATCTCGGCCTCGGCCATTTGGCTCCGCAATAAGGCAACTTGTCTTTCAGCTTCCACGACCTGAGCCTACAGAAAAACGGTTTGCTCCTCGAACTCGCCGGCCTGCGCCTCGAGTTCCGAACTCCTGCCTCGGCTAGACGCAAGCTCACCTTGCAAAGCCCGATTGTCCAGCTCTAATTTTGCCATCTGCGAAGCCAAAAATAGTTGGCATCACGAGGAACCCAAAAAGGAAACTAAAAAAGGAGAAATAGGATCGTACCTCCT
The DNA here is from genome assembly GCA_900491605.1 of Calamus simplicifolius. Lineage (NCBI taxonomy): Eukaryota > Viridiplantae > Streptophyta > Magnoliopsida > Arecales > Arecaceae > Calamus > Calamus simplicifolius. Next base: position 1,105,770 of record UESW01004141.1, read on the forward strand.
CCTTTTGTTAGGCCAAGCTTTTAGTAAGCTCCTCGGCCTCACCCCTGGCCCTCACTTTATCGGCCCTAACCAACTCGATCCTTTCTTGGAGAGTGTTAATCCTCGACTGCTTCTCTTCGACCTCTCCCCGGGCTTGGGATAGCTCGCCACTCAGCCGGGCTATCATCCCTTCGTGCCATTTAGCGCTGACTCTCAAGTCAGCGACCTCGCCATCACGCCGCTGCAGCTTCTCCTCTACCTCATCTAGCATTCTGGCCAAGCGTTTTCTCTCATCGGCGGCCTCCTTCCCCAGCCGGCCCAGACTCTCATTTTGTTCTTTCTGCAACGCCGCCACTTCCTCGGAATGCTTCGACTTAACTCGAGCCAACTCCAAGCACGCGTCATCGTTCTTTGCTAGGAGCCCCTGCAACTCCTCTACTTTACGCTTTTGCTTGGACGCTTCGGCTAGGGCAGCCTGATACGATGACTTCATCCCGCCAAACTTTTGTTGCTGATAGCCAGGAGTTCCTCGAACTTCTCGGATGCCTCTACTCGCGATCGGAGTTTGGCGTTGGCTCTCCTGGCCTGAACACTGGCCCCCATCGCCAGACTCAAACGCCAGCACATCGCCCGAGAAAGAAAAATGCTCTGCATGATAAAAAATGAGTAAGAATATGCAATCAAGTCAACCGGAAAGCATCCACCACCCAAGAGTGGTGACTCACCCGCGAGGCGTAGGCCCATGTCATCTTCATGAGGGTTGTATTATCAATATCGGGAAGAAGATGAACACTTTCAGCCACGCCCTGCTGCCCAAACGCGGCATCAACCAACTCCAAATCTGTAAACTTGTCTATCGAGGGATCTGCACCCGGGTACAAGGCCAACCTCATTAAAGCAGAAAATGCTTCCTCGATGCCCATGTTCGAGCTACTGGGCTGGCCGTCTCCACCCGAGGGGTCAACCCGGGCAACCTCCGACTGAGAAGCCTTCAACTTCCCAGCTTCTTCTATCAAAATTCTGGCTTGAGCCTCCTCAGATAATTCGGCCAACCCAAGCGCCAGCCTCCCCAAAACCCTTCTTGAAGGAGTCTCCATTGCGGGACTCTCATCTTGCTGCGCTCCCTCTTCCGACCCGCCTCCTTCGGTCACTGTCACCTGCGCCTCCCCTGCAGGCTCTGCAGGAACCTCTATCCGGCTTGCTTCTCGAACCACTACGGGCGACCCAGCATCGCTACCCCCGGACTCTCCTGCGAGGGGCCCAAGAGGGAGCTCGCCCCGAACCTCACCGACTGTGGCCGCTCCCTCCCTCTCCTACTGAGGTCGGGAGTAAACCCGTGGTTGGGGAATGTCCCTCAGAAACGACGACTTCCGCCGAATCCGTCGCCGGCTCATCTTTCAAAGGGGATGCGTCCGGATGAGCCAACGGAGTCTCATCCGAACTATCCGATAGTTCCACCACAGGGGGACAAGGGATCCCAGCTGTCCTCCTCAAATCCTCCCTTGCTTCCGACGCTCCTGTCGTGGTCACTCCGACGTCTGGCGAGTATCTTGCGGAAGTATGAGCCCTCTTCTCGGGCCTGCTTCTCTCTGCGCCGCTGCTCTCCCCTGGGCGTTTGCCTCTCTTCCTCTTGACAATACTTGACAACGCGGACCTCTTGGCTGCAAGAGCAGAAAGTATACAATTAAATCCAAACACGTTCGCCTAGATAACAAACAACGAAGAAGACGAAAGGGAGGACTCACCTTGCGGGTCCAGAGGACTAAGCCCAGTCGCAAAAAGGGCCCCCTCCGATAGCAAATCATTGGCCGAGAACACCTGGCCATTGCGGAGGATATCCAAATCTTTCTCCTCCGCTCAGACAAAACTGGATGCGTTTCCGCTTCCCGAACGAAATTTCCCATCTCCGAGGGAAGTTGGAACCAATGTTCCCCTCGGCGATGACGAACCGACTCTTCCATCCCTTTATGGAGGACGGCTTATCCATGATCGTGTTAAAGGACCTCCGAGGTCCAATGTAAGGTCACTCCGATTTTCTCCCAGGTATTAAATGATAGCAGGCACAAAAAGAGGGAGAGTGGCAACGATCTGAATCTGATGGCACATTGAGATAAATCCGATGATGCTCCGCCAGCTATTTGGGGCCACCATCGCCGGACAGATATTGTAATGAGTCATGATTTCCTTCACCAAGGGGTGGAGAGGAAACCGAAGGCTTGCTTTCAAACTGTCTTCGTAAACGAAGACCCCATGCTCCAGATCTTGCGAGACCCTATGCTCAGGTCCCGGCAATCGCAGAACGATATCTGAAGGTATGCCATACCTCTGGCGAATCCTCCCACATCCTCGGCAATGATCTCCGTAGCTACGTCGTCGGGACTCATCATCATCCTAGCCGAAAAAAGCACCAGGCAAAACAGCGAATGTCGTAGAAGGCAAGACTCCCCAGAAAATAGAATGAAAGAATATTGCAAACAGATACAGTGCTGCTATCGCTTTGCTTTCCCCCTAAGGAAGCCATCTTAAGAAGGTGAGGCGCTTCGCTCGAGGCATCTGGAACTGCCTCGATAAACACCGCATTAATCAGGATTTGCTACGTGGAGTTTCCCCAACCATCGCCCCTGGAGGAGCCTTACCCATGAAGGCATGATGACCCCATCGCATTAATTAAGGCATCATTGCGCAGGCTGTCTAAACCAGATCGTCCCATCCAAAGCGTGCCACCTGGACTTATACTCCCTATGCCCGAACCTACGCTTCGAACTAGGGAATGGAGGGCATGTGTTGGAGGGTAAAATCATCATTGCATCAATATTCGTGCGAGGAGGCTAAGACTGACCCCATCCCTTCGCCCGCCATAGTGTCCCCGAGCTTCCCGTAGCTCGTGTCCCCAAGCCTTCCGTAGCTCGGCTCCCCCGAGCTTCCACAGCTCGGTTTCCCCGAGCATCCTATAGCTCGGTTTCCTCGAGCTTCCTATAGCTCGGCCTCCCCGGGCTTCTATAGTTCGGCTTTCTCCGGGCTTCCATAGTTCGGCTTTCTCCGGGCTTCCATAGTTCGGCTTTCTCTAGGCTTCCATAGTTCGGCTTTCTCCGAGCTTCCATAGTTTGGCTTTCTCCGGGCTTCCATAGATCGTCTCCCCCGAGCTTCCCGTAGCTCGTCTTTCTGAGCTCCCATAGCTCGTCTCCCCTGAGCTTCCCGTAGCTCGTCTCTCTGAGCTCCCATAGCTCGTCTCCTCCCGAGCTTCCTATAGCTCGCCTCTCCCGAGCTTCCTATAGCTCGGTCCTCCCGAGCTTCCTATAGCTCGCATCTCCCGAGCTTCCTATAGCTCGGTCCTTCCGAGCTTCCTGTAGCTCGGCTCCCCCAAACTTCCATAGCTCGGCTTCACTGAGCAATCCACGATCCAATACTCACCTCCGCGGAACCTGACGCGGGAGAGCCTAGGCCTATCGTAACAACATCCCAGGCAAGGAATCATGTTGAGAAGTGGTCTAGAACCTAACACGGCTACCTGAGACCTACGCACCTACCAGATCTCAAACCATCAAGGAGCTCTCCTAGCCCTCGATCCCCTAACAAACAAGATATGGATCCCAACGGCCCCACAACGGCCCGATTCGATCCATCTCCGTATCCTAACAACCTTCGAACCTTCCAGAAGGCGCTCAAGATCCAGGTGACAACCTATAAATATGACACTCCCAGATTCCCTCAGGTAGGCGCTCACCCTCACCCTCACTCTCACTCTCCCGCTCTCGCCAGCTGCTCGTCGGTGCTCTCCCTCTAGAGCTCCCGATCGGCCGCCCCTGGAGAGACTCCCCAGAGAGATTCACCTCCCCGTTTTCTGATTGATCGCCGATTTCCTCCCACTGACTTGAGCATCGGAGGGTCTTCCGCGGAGGGCCACCCCCAACGCCTCTCGCGTGAGGACTTGTGTGCAGGTCCGCCCCAAGAGATCGATCGCGCCCGAGTCGGAGGACGGATCCCAGCGGCAACACTACATATCCATCTTAGCATACACATTTCTTTGCACTTAATTTAATTATATATTATTTCAGTATTGTCCAACACTTTGTTCCATATAGCATAGCTAACCTAATAATGATTTTATAAAATTTTTCTTTTAATTTTAATGGGATGCATCAATCATACAATGCTTCTGAAGCATTCCTCTACTCAATCCATCGTACTTTAACTCTATGATTCACATCTTTACCTATTTTACCTTCTTGCTGGATAATTGATCCCAAATACCTAAATTTTTTACTCATATCTCTTGGCTTGCAATCTTCATTTGTATTTTTACTTCCACTAAAATTATATTTCATGTATTCAGTCTTAGTTCTACTAATTTTGAAACCCTAAGATTCTAAAACCTCTCTCCAAATTTCTAACTTAGCATTTAATTTATATTTAGTTTCATCATTCAATACTATATATCTGCAAATAATATACACCATGAGATATCATCTTGAATATATTTAGTTAATTCATCCATAACTAATACAAAAAAAATATAGATTTAAGGCAAACCATTGATATAAACCTACTGTAATTAAAAACTCACTAGTTTCTACTATTATTGTTTTAACAATAGTTATTGCCTTCTATGTACCTTTTGATAACTCCTTTTTTTTAAAAAAAATTACTATATTATTTCTCTTGGTACTCTATCATATACTTTCTCTAAATTAATAATATGGTTTTAAATATCTCCTTTATTTTATAATATAAATCTAAATTAATTATTTGATGACTCATTAATTTAATCTCTCTATAATTTGCATAGTTTTGAATACCTTTTTTATTTTTATATATAAGTATTAATATATTTTCTCTAATCATTCGGCATCATATATTCAGCATTCTTTTAGTTGCTATAATCATATTCGGCATTATTTTAGTTGTTGCAATCACTTGCGCTTGAGCTTTTTAAGAATCATGTGCAAAGATAATCGAGATAGTAAATTTTAAGTTTATCAATATATACTTTTTAATATAATAATCTTTAATTTATTGATGAAAATTATTCTGGTAGGCATGGGATGAATCATATCAAAATTTAATATTTTAAAATTTATTTTTTGCATGAATTATCTAATAATTATTAATTTTAGTAATATAAATAATTTTATCATATCTTCTAAGTGTTTTTTTTTTAACTTCCATGGAAAAGCGCCTGTAGAGAGAGAGAGAGAATGGATATTTATAAAAAATTTCACATCCATGATTTGTGCGTGGCATGTTTTAATATAAAGAGAGAGAGAGAAAGAAAAGAGAAGCGTTTATAGAAGGAGTTCAAGGAGAGAGCGCGTGTAATTTTTGTTTTTTTTTCTTCACCTACTTTACTGAATCTTCTCGGCTTAGGAATTAGGATTTTAAAACGTGGTTACTCATGGCTTTATAAATTCTAACCCATTAAATTTGGGATTATTTGGAGAGCCTGGGTGCAGATATCTCTGACCCTCTGATAGCACATGTATATTATATAAACGAAGAATAATAAATTAATGCAAACGCTTTAAACCAAGAATTCAAGAGAACATATTCAATTCATCTCTATCACTGATACTTATTGATCATCTCGACAGACCTTCAATCACAAAAAGCCACAAAAGACGACATCTTTTACCAACACGACATAATCAAAACTAAATTCTAAGCATGAATGGATTATTAAGCCAACTTCAATGGACGGATGCATGGAACTAGACAAATAGCATCAACGTAGAAGCAATTGCACCGACGAGAGCAAGAGGCCCAATCGAAGCAACAGCGGCAGCGCTTTGAGCGGGTGCCGGTGCCGGTGCCGGTGCCCGTGCAGGTGCCCGTGCCGGTGCCGGTGCCGGTGCAGGTGCTGGTGCCGGTGCAGGTGCCCGTGCTGGCGCTGGCGCTGGAGCGGACGGATGATGATGATGATGGTGATGATGGTGATGATGGTGACCTTCATGAGCCATCGATGACCCGGCAAGCAGACCCACCACCATCAATACCACCACGAGAAAGACCTTGGAGGATGCCATCTCTCGCTCTTTTCTTTTCAAATTCTAGCAGATCGAAGAGTTGTAGAGAGAGAGAGAGAGAGAGGGGGAGAAAGGCCTGCTATAAGAGTGTTGTTCAGGCTTTAGGAGGTATCAAGGGTTTTTATATCTTTTTCTATTAATCCCGGAGATTCTCTGATTCGAATTTTCCGGGATTTTAGATTTCCATTTTCCAGTTCCTTCCTTTGATGGCGCAAGGTATTTATTGAATTTAAAGCCTGTGATAAAGTTTTCCTCTGGCATGCAAAATGCATTATAAGGAGGCGAATCTTCTAGCGTACGTACTTGCGATACGAGAGCTGCCTGATGCCGTCGATGAGACGCGGAATGCGATCGAAAAATTAATTCCCGATTTTTTTACCGTCTCCTTAGCGACGAAGGTCGCTTCCCTTTATCGGATTTTTTCAGCCTTCGGATTTTGGGGGTGGGTTCGATATGTAAATTTCTGTTTCAAGGCTCCGTTTTTTCTGGTGGTACTGGGATAAGGATAATTTCATGTGAAGGTTAGCGATTGATCAAATGCCCTTCCTTCTTTTGCTTTGAAAAAACAAAAAAAAACAAAAACTATATTTTAAATTATGATTTATCTATTAAATTGAAAAAAAAAGCTAAATTAGTTTCATACTAATTAGATATTATATTTTTTTTCTTAAATATTCCATCATGATGAGGCATTCATCTTGATGTATTTCAAAAAGAAACATTAAATCAAAATTTTATCTTTGAATATTAAGTTGATAAAATAATATTTTTAATAAAGAAATTAATATATAATTTTGTAGGAATGTGGCTTTTATTTAAGGTCTATAATATGTACAAAAATATCTTCTCATGATATAATTAATGATTTATAAAAAATATATTATTATTTCATTAATAAATAGTAATTATAAAATTTTGTTTTATTTAGAAAATAAAATTATATATAATCGATGAATATATTAATTAAAAGTATCGTTGAAAATATGGTTTGGTAAGAGAAAATTAATCTTTAATAACAACAAATATATAATTGATATGCAAAGTATATTTTCTTAATAAAGGATATCGTGGAAAAGATGAATAGATCTTAACAATTTATCTAAGAAAATTTTAATATAAAAAATATGGATGATAGACATTATAATCACCTTCTAATGCACATAAGAACATAAGTAAATTATTTTTTAAGTGTTGCTTGTGTAACACTTATCTAAGATAAATTTAATATAAGTTTGGATGATCTAGATCTATTTTAAGAGAACTATCATGTTTTTTTAAAAATAATTATAAAATATATGTTTATTTTGTTTGATAGGAGATATAATTGCTGCATAATGCACAGTTTATACTCACGCATAAACTATATATATATCAATCCAAATACTTTCATGTATACATGATCATTAAAATTTATTATTAAAAATTATCCTTTTTACGGTAAGAAAGAGGGTGTCCTTAAAGATTATAGCCGCCAACCATTCAACGATCAATAATAGGAGCCTCTATTGAGGGTTATGGATGCAATATGTTGACTATAGTTGGTAATAGTGATGGTAAGGATGATGATGATAAAGATTTCTTCTCTAAGTATTGATAGAGAAGAGTGAGTAGGAGAAGGTGGTTGCTAATGGTATTGAAATAGTTAGTAAGCAAATATAAGCCTAAATTGCACTATAGATCAATTTATAATGCAATAAGATGCAAGTAGCTAAATTATGAGATAATTAATCTAGCTAAATTATGAGATAATTAATCTAATACAATTCAAAAGGTTGTAGCCATAAGACTTTATTTGATGGTGCTATTATATTATCAAAAATAATATTATAGATTGCTCTTGGCTTATAAATATTTTAATTATAAAATAGTAATGATAATATTATATTATTTTATTGAGTCTAAGGTGAAATAGATTTGGAATATATTATGCTCATTTTGTACTGGCTTAATTTAGATTTCAACAATGCATTAGTTAGGTTTAATTGAAAAGTGCATGACTTAAACCAACCTGGACTAAGGTTTGGACTCAATTCAACTCATGAATCTTTAAATGTAGATTAATTTGAATCCAATTAAATTAGGATTAGATCAGATTACAGGTCAACGCAAGATAATGCGATATTCATGCATTTACCTTTTTCTTCTCATCTCTCTCTCTCTCTTTTTGTTTTAATTTTTTATGCTGGAAGTATTTAGGAAGAAAGGCCCTACGGGTGTTGTCATGGATGAAAAAAAAAAAAAGGTTTTGAGATATCTTTCCACGAAGAATGATTATTATTATTATTATTATTTTACTTTGTAAGCCTTTAGGAGGAGAGGTTTGACTGGTGTTGCCATGGGCGGAAAAAGAAGTTGTTTTGGGATCATAATATGCCATCTGCCAGATTTTTTTTTTTTTAACAAAAAAAAAGAGCCAAACTAAAATGCTTTCTTTTTATAAAACAAAAAGAGACGGAAATACAACTTTTTTTTAACTGGCAGAGACGCGGCGATTCTTTAATTGCACGGTGATTGCTTTCCATTTTTTTTTTTTTTTATTTCATTCCTAAATGCCTTTCCTGAGAGCACCATTGAGAGGGTTGGTTCACGAACTTGACCTGGATGGCTGGAATGGTAATGGTTTGTTGAATTAAACTCTTATAAATCTTCTTTCTTGCAGCATTTTATTATTTGGGCGTCAAACGGAGAAGCGATAAAAAAATAATTTGCTGCAGTTGCTTGCAATAGACCTCCCTATCAAATAAACAGTCATTTAACGCTTTGGTTATTTTTCTAGTTTATTTCTTCTAAGAATTTCGAATAACTCTGGATATAATTCCATCAAACAGCTTTCAGATGGCCCAGCGATATCATTAGATTGGGTTAAATTAATCAACCACGGCGGAGCCTCGTCAGTTGTTCGGTGTTCATCGGGCAGCGATGGTTGGGCCTTGGGCCTTGGCCCTTCTTTGGAGCCCAGAGCGGGCGTAATATCTCGGGATCTCTCTCGCGCGCTTTTTTGGCGAGAGCAAATTAGGGCATTTTGGCGCTGAAATAGGAGGGGAAAGTCGAATCCCAGGAGCCGCGATTCGAGATGGGTTCAGCTCCGTTGCCGAAATGGGCGTCGGAGCCTTGCATGATGGGCATCGACGAAGCCGGGAGGGGCCCTGTTTTAGGTTTCTCTTCCTCCGTCCTTCCCTATCCGTGTCTCTCTCGTTTTTTTTTTTTTTTTTTTTCTCCCCAGTTTCTAGATTTTGCTGGATTTCTCTTCTCATTCTAATGGATTTTAGGTCCTATGGTGTATGGATGCTTGTATTGCGCTCGATCTTACCAGAAGACCCTCGCTTCCCTCAACTTCGCAGGTCTGCGCTCTCTTCCCCTGCTCCTTATTCCCATCGGATGTACTGTTCTTTGTTATTACTAATTTGGCTTTAGTTTGAGTCATCGTCCCTCGTCAAATATAAATTGAGTCGATTTTGTTTCTTACTGCCAATTTGAGCTCGCATAGTTATAAAATGAACCAACTTTGTATAAAAACAACATTTTCCTATGTTTAATTTTATGTAAAGGTGGATTTTTTTCCAAAAAAATTGACTTTTTTTTTTTTTTTGCTTTTTGTTTTTCCAGTAAATTTTCTTCTTGGTTGCATGCATGACAGTATTTTCATGGATACTGAACCAAAAGAGCTTAAAATTTACTGTTAAGCTTAACAATTCATCTGTGCACATAATGTTAGAGGTCTATTAACAATCTACACAATATGTATAGAATTAATAGATAGGATCTTTGTATTATCTCCTGCCATTGCTTTCGATCTACCTCTAGAAAATTTGAATCAGGATCTTGATCTTCCTCTCGATGGATCTCGATCTTCCTCTTGATGAATCTTGATCTTCTCCTTGATCTGAATCAGCTGCAGATCTATCTCTCGAAATCTTGATCTATTGGTGAATCTTGATCTTTCCATTGATCTGAATCAGCTGCAGATCTACTTCTCGGGATCTTGATCTACCGTTTCAGGACCTCTCGGGATCTTGATTGAGTGCTTCCAATCAATGAGCTATCGCACTCTGAGTATGCCCTCAGGATATACTCTTGATCAGGGACCCAATACCTCCGTTTCTTTCTGGTTTTTCTTTCGATGACATTGTGTTCTCAAAAGCCTTAGAAGTGATCTCTATTTAACGAGATTCCTCAATTCTCTTCCACCGTCTGCTCCCATCAAAGCAGGCGTTTAACATTTAAGGAGCTATCGTTATCACTTATTAATTAGTGGATGTCGTTGAAATTATTCGCAAACGATCGCAATAAAATAGGACCATCTATTGCAAAGGATCATATATTGCAACAGGATATTACATTCTCCCATTTGGTCCGTATATTTTATCAACACTGAATAAGAAACTAAATAAATGAATCATAGCGATAGGTCCTCTATAATTGAGTATTATCTTCTATGTATTACAATGCATTCAATTTCTTTACCACTATTCCAAATGTGATAACATAACATAATGAATAAACCATATGTTTATTCAGAGTCCAAAAAAAAAGTTTATCATTTCTCAAAAGTCAAATAACGTGCACACCTGAATGAGAAATAAACATATTATTGAAATAAAAGTTTCTTTGTACAAACTGTTATCCATGCAATTATATCATGGAACCAACTCCTATTCATATCACATGATCCTTAAAATTCTTAATTGGCATGCCTTTAGTCAAAGGATCAGCTATCATCAATTCAGTGCTAACGTGTTCTATGACCACTTTGTTTTCTTTAACACGTTCTCTTATGGCTAAATACTTAATATCGATATGTTTACTTCGACTACCACTCTTATGATTTTTAGCCAAAAATACAGCAGCTGAATTATCACAGTACAGTTTAATTGGCTTAGCAATAGAGTCAACAATTCTAAGCCCTGAGACGAAACTCTTCAACCATACACCTTGCGATGTAGCCTCAAAACAAGCAACGAACTCCGCTTCCATAGTAGAGGTAGCAGTCAAAGTCTGCTTTGCACTCCTCCATGATATGGCTCCATCAGCTAACATAAATATAAATCCTGATGTTGATTTTCGAGAATCAACACAGTCAGCAAAGTCCGAATCTGAGTAGCCCTCTATCTCCAAATGATCAGTTCGTCTATACATGAGCATATAGTCCTTAGTCCATTGAAGATACCTCATGACCTTTTTAGTAGCTCTCCAATGGTCTAAACCTGGATTACTCTGATATCTTTCCAACACTCCTACTGCAAATGCAATATCAGGTCTTGTGCAAACCTGAGTATACATTAGGCTTTCAACAGCTGAAGCATATGGAATGTTGTGCATCTGTTCCCGTTCTAGTTCATTTTTAGGGCACTGGTTCAAAGCGAACTTGTCACCCTTCACTATAGGTGCAACACTTGGTGAACAATTTTTTATCTGAAATCTCTCCAAGACTTTATTGATATAAGTTTCTTGAGACAATCCTAAAATGCCTCGAGATCTTTCTCTATGGATCTTAATGCCAATGACATAAGATGCCTCACTCATATCTTTCATATCAAAATTTTTGAAGAGAAATTGTTTCATCTCATATAGCAACCCTTTATCATTGGTTGCAAGTAGAATATCATCCACATATAGGACCAAGAAACAAATTTTGCTCCCACTAACCTTCTAGTATATACATTGATCCATGATGTTTTCTTCAAAACTAAAGGAAGAGATCACATTATGAAATTTTAAATACCACTGACGGGAGGCTTGTTTCAATCCATATATGGATTTCTTAAGCTTGCAAATCAAATGCTCACTATCACCAGAGGAAAATCCTTCAGGCTGTTTCATGTAAACCTCTTCCTCTAGATCTCCATTAAGGAATGTAGTTTTCACATCCATTTGATGTAACTCAAAATCAAAATGAGCTACTAATGCCATAATTATTCGGAGAGAATCTTTCTTGGATATAGAAGAAAATGTCTCCATGTAGTCAATTCCTTTCCTCTGAGTGAATCCTTTGGCAACGAGTCTTGCTTTATATCTTGTTGCCTTGTGAGTCTTTCTTTATTTTAAAGATCCATCTACATCCAATGACTTTTACACCATCAGGCAACTCAACAAGATCCCAGACTCGATTAGATGCCATAGATTCTATCTCGTCCTTCATGGCATTGTACCACAAGTTTGATTCCTTAGAACTCATGGCTTGTGAAAATGTTTTAGGATCATTTTCGGCTCCAATGTTATAGTCAGATTCATATAGATACACAATATAATCACTAGGAATTGCTGATTTCTTTATTCTAGTTGATCTTTTTAATGTTGTGTCAATGACCTGTTGAGGAGTATCTTGCACAACATGATCTTCTAGATTACCATCAGCTTGTGAAATCTCAATGACTGGTTGTTGAGCACTTATTTGAGTTTGAGGAGTGCTATAAATAACAACCAATCCCTCACTTGAAGTGGAAGCTGGAATATCTGAATGATCTTTCTCAGAAGAAGCCAAATACTGAGATTGATGACTCCCACCAATCAAGTCATTCTCAAGAAATTTTGCATTTCTTGATTCCACAATCCTAGTATTGTGAGATGGACAATAAAATCTATAACCCTTGGACTTCTCAGCATATCCAATAAAATATTCATAAATAGTCCTTGGGTCTAGTTTCTTTTCTTGTGGATTATAGACTCTTACTTCAGATGGGCATCCCCAAACACGTATATGTTGCAAACTTGGTTTTCAACCTTTAAATAACTCAAATGGCGTTTTGGAAACAGCCTTGGTTGGAACCCGATTTAATATATACGCAGCAGTTTTAAGAGCTTCAGTCTACAAGGATTTAGGTAATTTAGGTAAGTTGGAGCTGACAATCATGCTCCTTACCATGTCCAATAATGTTCGGTTTCTCCTTTCAGCTACACCGTTTTGGTCAGAAGACCCTGGCATGGTGTATTGTGCAACAATTCCATTTTCTTCAAGAAACCGAGCAAACGGACCAGGTGCTTGTCCATTCTCAGTGTATCTACCATAATATTCTCCACCTCTATCTGACCTCACGATTTTAATTTGCTTGCCGCATTGTTTCTCTACTTCTGCCTTAAATACCTTTAAGGCATCTAATGCTTCGTTCTTATTATGAAGCAGGTAGAGATACATATATCGTGAATAGTCATCAATAAATGAGATGAAGTATCTTTGACCATACGAGTCCATATCTGGACTACAGATATCCGTATGTATGATCTCCAGTACTTCTGAACTTCTCTTGGCATCTTTCTTGGACTTGTTGGTTTACTTTCCCTTTATGCAGTTCACACAAGTGCCAAAATCAGTAAAATCAAGAGTATCAAGTACTCCATCTTTTACTAATCTTTTAATTCTCTCAATGGAGATATGACCTAATCTCCGATGCCACAAAATAGAGGAATTCTCATTCATAACACATCTTTTCATACCAGTTTGGGCGTGCATCACATTATAGGTGGTATTATTTTTTAAATTAATTTAGAAAAGATTGTCGGACAATGTATCATTCCCAATAAGCTTAGATTTATAAAATAAATTAACAGAGCTTTTATTAAAATTAAAGGAGTATCCTGCTGGTACAAGCCTTGACACTGAAATCAAATTTCTAGAGAAACTTGGAATATAAAATGTCTTTTCCAAATATAAAATAAAACCAGAATCTAAAATAAGTCTGCACGTCCCAATTGCTTCCACATGTGAACCCATCTTGTTTCCTGAATAGATGCTTTGTTCACTTTCCAATGGTTTCCTTTGATTTAGAAAACCCTGCAAGGTATTTGAAACATGGATTGTAGAACCAGAATCAATCCACCATGTGTTATGACATATAACCAAATTAGATTCATGACATACGAATGAGGTTAGAGTACCTTTCTTATCAAGCCAAGCTTTGAATTTGAGACAATCTTTCTTTATATGCCCTTTCTTCTTGCAAAAGAAGCACTTGGACTCCTTCTTGTCTTCTGTATGGATGGGTACTTTATCCTTTCCTTTGCGTTTGGCTTTGGGAGCTTTAGTCTTTCTCTGAGTGACTAAATGTGTACTTTCTCCCATTTCAAAATCAGCCTCCTTTCCTCTTGAACACACATGGTCAGAAGTTCATTAATTGACCATTTGTCCTTATGTGTGTTGTAAGATATTTTGAAGGGACTATACTGCTGTGGGAGTGAGTTCAAAATAAAGTATACTAAGAAAGCTTCTGACATCTCAACCTTTAGGGATTTCAACTGAACCGCAATGTCCCTTATCTTCATGATGTGCTCACGCACGCCTCTAACAGTAGTGAGCTTTATTGATGACAATTTTGTCATTAAGGTGCTAGCCAGTGCCTTATCTGAAGACTCAAATTGTGCATCAATAGCCTTCAGTAGTTTTTTTGACATTTTTGCACTCAGGAATTGAATCACGTATACTAGCAGAAATCTTAGTATGTATGAACATCATACTGAGGCGATTGGATCGCTCCCATTGTTCATACGCAACAATCTCAGCCTGAGTGCTAGTAGATGTAACTGAATGTGGTTCATCCTTCCTGATAGCATAGTTAATATCCATGCATCCTAATTGAAGAATTCTCCCTCCATAATTTATAATTATCACCACTTAAATCGGAAACATCATATTTCATATCATAAATATTAACAGGCAGAATAGCTGCATAAAAAAAATGATGTTCATGTAACTGAATTTGAGGCATATAACTTGATGTCATGTCTTACCAATGTAAACATTCAATAACATGAATCAATAACATACAATAACTACATGTGGGCTAAGTTATTATACTCAAATAAACTCATTAACTTAATGATGTGACTAACAAATTATATTCCTTTCTTAATTCCTATGGGTAATTAAGAAAATAATTTGTTATCGCATCCTAATTAATTATATCAGTGCAATAAAAATTCCTGTGGGATAAGATTCATTACATTAATATAATTAGTCATAATTAATGTCATCTAACCTTATGTGATCTTTGCAACTCAATATATAATTTTGATTAATCAAAGATGCTGTGGCTACTCCTCAATTAATCAAAATCATATTGATCACATAACATTTGAATTCCATTATATGCATATAGATTAACCAATTTAGCATGATTATTAGGTAGTGATCTTAATCAACGTAACATTTCCAAATCAAGATTTGAGTTAATCAAATTGGCCAGGCCAGTGAAAGAGAAGTGGGGGTCCCCCGTTGCTTTCCTTAGGTCAGTCAACGGAACCAATTAAGTAACCACAATCTCTTTACTTTTCTAGACACCAATTGACCAATCAGACCTTGAAAGGATTTGCACTGTGATTTTTACACTACCACCAAATTCATGCATAGAATAAATCTAATATGCAAAACAGGAGACAACATTTCAATTATCTATTTAATGAATTTTAAAATTATCATCTTAAGAAAATTTTTTGTTAATTAAAACACGTCCGGCCGTAGCTCATTATTCCCTTGGGCCAGTCTATGCAAAACACCGTAGGCATAGAGACTCAGGAGGCGTATTTTAATACAAAAATTTTAAACTTAAGAAATAAATGATAAAACCAATCATATCACATGATATAATATTAAACAGATAATAGCATGCATTTAAAATTTAACCAATCAATTTAATTTTAAATCTTTTGAAAAACCGAAGGACCCATAGGCGAGAAAATCGAAATCGCAACAGACGTTTTCTCTCTTTAATAGGTTACCGCATGTGGTTATGGAAGCCACTTTTTTCTCTTACGTTATCACTCCGCTCGTGAGCAAAAACCAAAATCTGACGAAAGAAAATCAGGATGGCCAAGAAAAAATGGAACAACATAGGGAAAACCTCCATTGTAGATTTGAACCTGAGATCTCCGCAAGCCTTTTTTTTATTGCTAGAGAGCGGTCAAGAAAAATCCGTGACGCGACAAAACCGAAAATGCACGGAATACGTTTCCGAACAGGCAACGTTTTCTAATAAATCGAAATGAAGAATGAGAAGCAAAAAATCAGAACCATAAATGTAGGATTAAAAAGGAAAAAACCGAAGAGTAACCACCTTCATGGCGATCTATTAACTCTTCCGATATGTAAGTAGTTGGGTAAAACACACCAAGGTACTACCAGTAGCCTTCCTTTGGTGTGTCCCTAATATCCCTACCACACATTCGTTGGGTCAAATAATCCAGGGTACTACCAGTAGATAGAGACTAGAAAAAAAACCTCCGAACAATAAAATAATCAAATCTGAAATGCTCACAATAAAAAATAAGGCAGAGGTATAATGCTCTGATATCAACTGTTAGAGGTCTATTAACAATCTACACAATATGTATAGAATTAATAGATAGGATCTTTGTATTACCTCCAGCCATTGCTTTCGATCTACCTCTAGAAGATCTGAATCAGGATCTTGATCTTCCTCTCGATGGATCTCGATCTTCCTCTTGGTGAATCTTGATCTTCTCCTTGATCTGAATCAGCTGCAGATCTACCTTTCGGAATCTTGATCTATTGGTGAATCTTGATCTTCCCCTTGATCTGAATCAGCTGCAGATCTACTTCTTGGGATCTTGATCTATCGCTTCAGGACCTCTCGGGATCTTGATTGAGCGCTTCCAATCAATGAGCTATCGCACTTTGATGGTGTATGCCCTCAGGATATGCTCTTGATTAGGGACCCAATACCTCCGTTTCTTTCTGGTTTTTCTTTCGATGACATTGTGTTCTCAAAAGCCTTAGAAGGGATCTCTATTTAAAGAGATTCCTCACTTCTCTTCCACCGCCTGCTCCCATCAAAGCAGGCGTTTAACATTTAAGGAGCTATCGTTATCACTTATTAATTAGTGGATGGCGTTGAAATTATCCGCAAACGATCGCAATAAAATAGGACTATCTATTGCAAAAGATCATCTATTGCAACGGGATATTACACATAAAGCTAATCGTTGGATTTTGACTACTTCCACGAGAAATCGAGCAAGTATTTCATATGCTGCTAACTTGTTCTACTTCCCTCCTCACGTGCATTCTCGTTTCCATATAAATCACAAATTTGGACTCACCAAATTTCTGATTTATATGGTCACACAGCACAGAGAAAGTATCATCCAAAACTAGGAACACTATCTTGCTTATTTCAGGACAAAGGCCAACGTACATATGAAAAATGGCATCATCCTTCATAAACACAGTAGTGACAGGATGGGGTCAGATGGAGCCACCTAGACAACCATGAATATCTAAAATCAGTGCTTGAACAGGCTGATTATCTAAGGAAAATACTTGTCATAATGTAATAATTACCTTTCCCTTGGTCCAAGCTAACCTTCTTCAAAATTCTGTCCTTCTTTTCCCACCTTCCACCCAACCACATGTCTGATAATTCTCTGGGTTTTCTTCCCCTCCTTTATCGAGTAATGGTTCTTTTGATGCACAGCATGTTCTCTCTTTCTATAAGTCATCCATTAGGAAAAGAGGTAATAGGCAAATGGCTGAATTCAAATGATCATAGATGCAACTGCATGCATGGCTGATGCTTTGCTGCAATAATGAAACAAGAAAACACACAATCCACTGCCTCACAAATAAAGCATCCACTAAATTGCATGCTTCATTTGTTGCTTTATTGTATACAGATTCGAAGACTCTAAAAGAGGAGAGGAGGGAGGAATTGTTTGAAAATTTAAAAGCTGATGATTCTCTTGGATGGGAAGTTGATGTCATAGATCCAAGAGAATTGTCAGCAAAAATGCTAAAAAGGTCAGTATGTGATGTGGAGATCTTAGGTACCTTTTTAACTCTATGGATTACCAGTCTAAAGATCTATTGCTGCTTGCTGACAGGGAAAAAATCAATCTTAATGAAATATCTCATAATTCTGCTATTGGTCTTGTCAGTAGGGTTCTGAACATGGGAATCCTATTAACAGAGGTAAAATATCTGTATATTTGAAATTCTTGATGTAGGATGGTATCTTTTCCAGCCTCACCCTCAATTTTTTCCTTCTACCTTTACTTATCATTTTATGAATATTTCATTATTCCTGGCATAGGTCTATGTGGATACTGTTGGAGATGCAGAAAAATATCGAATCAAACTGGCTGAAAGATTTCCTGGTGTCAAATTTGTGGTTGCCAAAAAAGCTGATAGCCTTTATCCCATTGTTAGTGGAGCAAGCATAGTTGCTAAGGTATTTTTTTTTTCTTTTGCTTTCTCACCCACTCGCTATTTCTTGTTATTTTTGATAATATTTGAGCTCCACAAAATAGTGTCAAGATCTTATTAAATTCATTTTCAAAGGGCCATAGACATGTAAAGTACTATTTTGAAAATAGGATAGTATTGCTTTCAATGGTCCTGGGCTTTTTGAGCAGCAATAAAGAAATAACTTATGAAGTAAAACAAAAGCATTTTACAGAGTTAAGTCATTGTTCGTTTACAGGTATTTCAGCATATTACACGGCACAACTAGGGCAGGGCATCTTGTCTGATTTTTATCTTTGGTGTAAATAATGCTCTCACCCCAAAGACTGGATTTATCTTCTTATATGTGTTCTAACGAAATTGGCCTGCATGTGTCTATGATAAATCAATATAAAACATGTAACAGAAGCATTAGCTTGATGTTTGATTATATGTTTGTGAAATCTTTTGAATCATTATTGTCAAGCTTGAGTTTTGCGCATTTTCCATGCAGGTGACTAGAGATAGAGCCTTGCGTGACTGGATACTTGATGAAACTGCTGAGAATATGCATAGGTTCTTTGGATCCGGATATCCAGGGGGTAAACTGTGCTTGGCTTTTTCTGATTATTCATGTATATATCCTTAAACATTTTGAGCTTTCGAGTTCACGATGTATACCTTGAGCAGATCCTGAGACTAAAGCGTGGTTGGATCATCATAAGCATCCAGTGTTTGGGTTCCCAACATTGGTTCGCTTCAGTTGGGGAACATGCACTCCCTACTTCAAGGAAATAGTTGAAGTCATCTGGTAAGTATTTTTGGGAACCTGGATAGCCGATAGCCATTTAAAGTCAAGTTACTCTAGCTTATCTGAGAAGTTGAAGTGTCTTTTGTGGTACAGATAATTTGTTTCTGTTCCTTTTCTCAGATTTAGAGGATCCATATGGTGGGCCCTTTTGACATGCATCTGATTTACTTGATATGCTTGTGTTGCCTAGGGAGTCTGATAAACTGGATGCGGATGGGTCGAAAAATGGTGGTGGCAGGCGGCAGTTGAAGCTGTCCAATGTTGGTTTCAGTGGATATAAAAGGAAAAACGAGGATATTGAATCTAGTGGTAAAGGTCGCTGTAAGTTCTTCCAGGCTCGTAAACTTGAACTGGTTACCAATTTCTAGCGATGCTGTTGACCTTGCCCTTGTGGCTTATGGACATCTGGCCTTTAAATTGGCTTGAGCTGGATTACAGGTTTGAATTACAGATTTCAAAAGCGATTGTAATCCAATATTCCATGTCATGTATGGCAGATATAATTTTAACAAGTTTTCAAATCTTTTTTGAGGCTGTAAGTTTCTTGCACAGCAGCACAGCTTGCTGAATGCCTTTTAACACTAATTACTTCCATGATCACACCCATCTGTGAAACAAACAAATCTAAGCAAATCCTTAACTGCAAATTCCTGTTTAATGAGACGTTTGGTTTGTGATAATTCACCGTAGTAATATGACGTAATTTTTGATTTCAAATAATTTAAGATTACCAACAGTTATGGTAATTTAATTCCCTAAAGATTATCAAAGTCTAATAAATTCAAATTATGCTCTTGATTTACATGTAAATATATAAAATTATTTAATTTAAAATTAATAATATTTTTGACCTTCATGCATATCAAGTTATTATATTTAAATATTTTATAATAAAATTTAACAGTATTTATATTATAAGCTCAAATAATTTAATAATAAATACTATACTTAAATAATATTATTTATATTATAAATATTATTTAGTATTTACATAAATTTAATATATATATTTAAAAATTATATTAGTTAAATATTATTATATATACTAAATAATATAATATAAGTATATATTACATATATATAATATATAATTACATATATATATATATAATTACATATATAATATATATTAGATATTTATAATATTTAAATATATAATAATTTTCAAACTATTTTACAAAAAAAATTTGCTTGTTATTAGAACATTTCATATTTGGGCCAAAAATAAATAGCCACTTAAAAATAAAATATTTATAAAAAAATACAAGTAGAATTAAAAAATATGGTACCATGAAATCTTATATTTTTGAAAATTTAAGCCAACATTATCAATACAAATAAAAATGATAATCTTGAACTTTTAATAATCTAATTATTTAGTGTAAGACTATTATAAATATATGATTTTTAGTAATATTATATTATTATGAATCAAATGCTACCTTAGCCTCTGTTTGGATAGAGAGAAAAATAGGGAGAAAAGAAAGTTAGGAGGGAAAACAGGAGAGAAAATGAAGTTTATCTTGTTTGGATGGAGAGAAAAGTAGGAAGGAAAGAAAACTAGAGGAGAAAACACGGAGGAAAAAAATGGACCCTACGTAAAAGTTTTCTTTCCTCTTTCATTTTTTTTTCATTCCGATATTGATCCTTAAAAAAAAATTGATGTATTTTTTAATTATTTATAATAAGAATATTATTGTTATTATAATTATTAACTTTTCTCTCCTCTCTATTTTTCTTCTACTCATCCAAACAGAAGGAGAGAATATTTTTTTTTCAATTTTCTTTCTTTCCACTTTTCTTTCTATCCAAACATAGCGAGTTAAAATTAAGTCATTATAATTTATGTACTGCAGTAATACGATGTTATGTGGAACCTCAGCTACTCTCTCAATGTGCCAAATAAAGTCCACCCTCACCTTATTTTTTTCCATCTTAAATTAATCCACCTTCTCTAGATGTTCCCCTATACTTTTCAATGATTTATAAAACTTATTAAATTTTTGATCTTTGCTATCTTCTACAGAAAAAATATAAATATATCAGCATTTATTGAGCTACTGTTAGAGTTTTTTCGGTCTCATTCATGGGGTTGGGAAATTTGAATTTAAGAGGTCTGTTGTAAATTGGGTGTGAAAGAATGGTTCAAACTTGCGATTGTTATCAGTGAGAGGCCTTATCCGGGGTGGGGGGGGGGGGGGGGGGGGGGGGGGGAGAGAGAGAGAGAGAGAGAGAAAGGGAATGAGATTGGTTGCAAGTTAATTGACAAAGAATAAAAAATAGCCTATGATTGATATCATAAACAAAATAGTCCAAACCAGAGGCTGTCATGATGGTTTATGTGGTCCTGCGTCCTGAACATCCTCCCCCTTTTTAGCAGAGACAATAAGAAAAAACACAGCAATATATTAAACAATGTGTCATCAACTTATTGCCGGGTCAACTTTCTTGAATATTTTTCCCCACAACCCTCATAGATAAGTTAAGAAAATATCAGTGGTCCTCAAAGGTAATTTGCACGCTGTTTCCTTGATTGACTAATTATTTTTAAGTTCTACATTTTCAGAAAAAGAGTTTCCAATCTGTTATCTTAAATATGCACTGAGATGAATCTTCTCATGGCTGGATTGTTCCAGCAATTTATCAGTTTTTTTTCTTTTTCTCCTTCCATCTGGCTGATTCCATCATTTTCTTGAATCTTAAATATGCACTGAGATGAATCTTCTTATGGCTGGATTGTTCCAGCAAGTTCCATGTTCTAGTAGCCGTTTCTTATTCTCTAGATATTCTGTTGGGGTATGATGAGATATCAGCCCTCACCGAATATTCCAGGATGTTCAGTCAATGCACTGAATTAGCCTCAGTCACTTCACACAAGCCATAGTGTGTGTCCATTCTTCTTTTTAGTTTAATATTTGAGCTGAAAGTTAGGACTCAAATGAAAACCTTCTGCATGAGACACCAAAAGTTACGGGTCCCAAACGGCAAACCTTTTCTGTTATTTTCTTCTATAGCCATTGCTTGAAGGGATATTACTTGTCAATGTTGCTTTGCCGTACAGCTATAATCCCCGGTGCAGTCCTTTCTATATATATAGGATCCATCTTACCTGCTATCTGTATCCTAAAACATTCCATTGTCCAGACTTATGCCTTAAAGCTCTTCCTCCTTTGTCAGCACAATCTCACTGTTCTTTGTGATGAAGATGGTGTCAGTTGTGAAGTTGGCCCAAAAAGCCAAGGTTCTTGAGAGTCTCAGGATGCTGCGCCACCAACTACTGCTTGGAAGTTCCGCTGGTGGACTTCCACCGAATGCAATCCCAGTTGGGTGTCTGCCAGTTTATGTTGGAGAAGAGCGGCAGAGGTTTGTCATTCCGATTGATTTTCTTTCACACCCACTCTTTGGGATGCTTTTGGAGAGGGCTTACAGGGAGTATGGGTTCGAGCAGAGGAGTGGGTTGATGCTTCCCTGCAATGTCTCCGTCTTTCAGGAGGTGGTGAGTGCCGTGAAGTGCTCCCATGGACGGTTTGACCTTGAGAATTTGATGGAAGAACTCGTTTAGTTGGTCCTTGGAGCTTTGTATGCTTTTGTACTTCTTCTTTTGATTATTAACATTATTATTATTTTTCAATTTTTTTTGGTGAGAAAGAGGTACGGTTCAGGTGCATAGTTTTTAGTTTTGTGATGCCATGGAAGGTACTCATCATCTTTTGTACAAGCAGAAGATATCTTTTATCTGTAGAGCCTGGTGTGGTACTCCAAAGTTTAAATTATAGGGTAGAGGTTTGTAGGCTTCACAGGGTTAAGGCCCAGATTGTTAAGTCTTGAGGGGGCTAGTCTATCATTGGGCTAGGTTTGGGCCCAAGGTATGTGTTGGTCCAAGGGAGTTTTTTAAGGTTTATTATCCATATAATAAGGCATCGGTTCATGTGTGGCGTTGGTTTTATTTTGGAGGCCGTTATGGGGACGGGTTATATATAGTCATGTAACGATGATGATTTGGTAATGAAAAAAAAAACCTTTTCTCCCTAGAATAAGCTATCCCTCTCCTTTTCTCTTTTATCCACGTCTTTCTCTCTTTTTCACATATAGATGCCCTAGATTTCTAGGGTTTTATTGCTGCCATCTTTGCCCTAGCCATCTTTTTGGAACCTCCTCTTTCAAGGAAGGAGAAGGAAGAAACCCTAGCAGCACCTTCTCCTTGGGCAGCGTCTCTTGATTTTCTGGATCAGATCTGAAGGTTCACATGAGGAAGAAGAGAGGCCATGACCCTCTCTTACAATCTTGGGGCGCAAGAAACCAAAGAAAATCCTAGTTGCTAATCAATCCGGAAAGATTACCAAGATCAAGATCCAAAATTCTGCTGCAAAATTTCAGCAGGGATATCATCTCGCTTCCGCATCTCCACACGACTTGGGGCTGGTCGAATGCGTGCTATGCTCCAAGGGTAGAAAGAGGACGAACCACTCTTTATTTGGTATCAGAGCCTCGATGATTTGGTGGAGAAGAGATTGGATCTTGGGCGTTTCTTAGTAAGATATCAAACTAGAAATTTCTGCAGCAAGTTTAATTTTCTGTTTTTGCTGTGTGCATTGTTTCTTGGTTGAATATGGCATCTAGTAGCTTTAAATTCTATTTTGAAAAGTATGATGGCAAGAGAAACTTCACCCTATGGCAGCAAAAGGTGAAGGATTTATTGGTACAGCAAATGATTTATAAGGTCTTGGTAAAACAAAGACCGGATAATGTAAGTGGTGAGGATTGGAAGGAGTTAGAGGAGATTGCATTTAGCACAATCAGGATATGCTTGGCTGATCAAGTCTTGCCGGAGATTTGCATGCAGACCACGACAAGGGGGCTATGGGAAACTTTAGAGAACACTTACATGGAAAAAGCATGACAAACAAGTTGTGGTTGAAGAAACAGTTGTACAGCTTGAGAATGCCTGAGGGAGGAGATCTTGTGGCCCATATTCAGAAATTCAATCAAGTGTGCTCAGAGGTGATGAGCCTTGATGTGAAGATTGATGAAGAAGACAAGACCCTCATCTTGTTGTGTTCGCTACCCAGTTCATATGATGGTCTGATTACAACCTTGGTTTATGGGAAGGAGACCCTGAATTATGAAGAGGTTGTGGGGGTGCTGAGATCAAACCAGTAAAGAGAAAAGATCCGCATGGGAAACTCTAACACAGAGGTACTTGCTGTAACTGAGAGATAAGGAAGACCCTGGGAAAAGGTTAGAGGCAAGTCCAAAGGCAGATCTAAGTCTCGGGGCAAGCAGAAAGCATGGAAGTGTTACAAGTATCATCAGATTGGTCACCTGAAGAGAAATTGCCCACTTCTGAAGAATGAGAAGGGGAAGGGCATTTCAAGGGAGGTTCAGCCAGCAATGGTGGTGCAAATTCATCTGAAGACAGTGAAGATGATGTACTGGTAGTTTCAGATGAGATCAAGAAGTGTGATAGTTGTTGGACACTTGACTCAGCCTGTTCTCACCATTATACTTCGCATAGGGAGTGGTTTGCAACTTATGAAGAATATGATGGAGGGAGTGTATGCCTTGGTGATAATCATCCTTGTAAGGTTGCTGGAGTTGGAAGCATAAGGGTGAGGATGTATGATGGGGTTATAAGGACTTTGACCAATGTCAAACATGTCCCGGAGTTGAAGAAGAATCTAATTTCTTTGGGCTACCTGAAGAAGCATGGGTATGCTTTTGGAAGCCAGCCAGGGAGTGGATGTTTGAGGATAACCAAGGGTGCATTAGTGGTGATGAAAGGGAGAAGGTTGAAAAATAATCTCTATCAGATGGAAGGCTCAGTGGCCATAGATGGTGCAAAGGTGCTAGCAGCGGCACAGGAGGAACAGTTGGTCTATAAACTGTGGCACTATTGAATGGGACACATGAGTGATAAAGGGGTTATAGAACTCAGCAAAAGAGGTCTGATTCCAGCACTTAAAAAGGAGGACAATGACATCTGTGAGCCCTGTATTTATGGCAAATAACATAGGATGAGATTTGCCAGCAGTTCCAAACATAGTGAAGGTATTTTGGAACTAGTTCACTCAGATGTATGGGGACCGGTCCCTGTATCAGCCAGAGGTGGGGCTAAGTATTTTTTGACCTTCATTGATGACTACTCCAGGAAGGTATGGGTATATCTGATAAGAGAAAAATCAGAGGTATTTGCCCNAATAATCACTACATACACGTGTCTAGAAATAGAATTCGGATTAAGAGCATAAGTAATCATAATATTCATGAGTTTTAAATTATTTTATAAAGTCAGTATAAAATAATTAACTCAACTGGGTCCTGTTCAATACACACAAAGTGTACTAGCATAAATAGTTAGAATAAACCATTCCCCGTAGTCAAGACAGACCTACTAAAAATTTGTGCTACAGTTCTACTAATGGTGTGTCCAATTCCATCTAAAACTGTGAACAATAAACTTGTATTCCAAAAGAACCGATGATCTAATCTTCTGTGTGTAAGCCGTACTCTACACACTAGATCAAATACTCTTTGTAAATACTAGACACATGCACATATATAGTAAATGACACACATTGCTCAAAATGAATTCTCATTAAAATGTAAAGACATAACATAAAGCATATCTTTTAGTCTATATCTCTATCAGATACAATTACCATCAAACTCCAATTCGGCATATAGATGAGTAGAAAACTGTTTTCAAAACTCAAGAAAGGATTATATGAGAGTATGAAGATTCCCTTCACATGAACTAATGCTCTAAATACTTATACGATAACAATTCAGATTCTATAGTCATTCATCAAAAAGGTTATAGAGGATTCATGACATATATAGTAGTATCGCAGAATGAGGCTAGCATTCATGGGAATCTTTAGACTTGATTGATATATACCACTTGTGGCACATCTTGATTAATGAATGGTTCACAGGAACATGCAGGGTAAAATAATTGGATTGCTCGCTCAGAAAATGTAAGATTTAATTTTAAGGAGAGACAAACAAATGATGGGAAATCATAAGGCAGTCAATGGATCACAGGCCGAGCCAAGCAGCCTAGAAAACAAGCTAGACCTCATCTTTAAAAACTTTGAATAGATTTAAATTGGCCTGAACCGAGGTCTTATGACATATATAGGAGTGCTCTTTTTGATGATAATGAATTGAAAATTAAAAGAATTAAGGATGCTTTCAATAGTTTTGTAGTTTTTCAAGTATTCAAAATTAAATTTAAAAAATTAACTTTTAAATTAATTTTGGAGTTATTTCCTAGACTTTTATCGGACAAATAATATGTATATCCTTGGAAAGTTTAACAAGTCATAATTCCAAAGCATTTTATGGATCTGGAGTTGGAATTTCCTTAAAAAAAGTTATGGTAGATTTTCTGAAGAAAGGTCACGTAGTCTTATCTACTTTACTAGAGTTTAGAAAGAAATTCCTTAATTTTCTTTTTCAAGTCTTTTTTTTTCTTCATGATTTTTAACAAGTCTAATAATTTGATAATTTTTGAAGTCGTTAGTTATTATTAATTTTAGAATTTACTCATGCATTGAGGATTGTGCCAAGTCTTCTATAAATACCTAGTCATGTAAGCCTTTGAAAGGAAAAGAAAAGGCAAGTAAATTTCAATACAAGTATTGAAAAGAATTTTTCTTCTCTGTATTTCTTTGCTGGATTTTCATAGAGTAGTAAGTTTTCAAGACCGGTATCCCTAGTTGAGTTTCTTTGGATGATAGTTATCCTGTATCCTTAGAATTTAACTTGGATGATGAGCTTGCATCCTATGTTTCAGCATCAATTTGGTATCAGAGCTTTAGTTATTATGGCTGGTAGCCATTGTAATGCTTGAAAAAGGATCTTCATGATACTAAAATTGATGAACTAAGAAGATAAGTTCAACAACTCTAATAACATTTGGGACAAAGTCATCTACTTCAACATGATGTTCAAAGTCACAATTTAGAATTAGAGACTTCTTATGAAGAAGATAATGATAATCCTTTTCATCATGCTCAAAACCAACATTCAAGTGGTGAATCTGTCCCTCCTTCCCCTTGAGCTATAACGATTCATAATTTTTATCATGAATTCATCATCAAAGTTGATTTATTAGAATTTGAAGGAAAGATGCAGCTGGATGAATTTCTTAATTGGCTTACATTGTTGAAAGAGTTTTTTTACTACAAAGATGTGCTCAATTACTATAAAGTCAAACTTGTAGCAGTAAAGTTACAAAAACATGCTTCTTTATGGTGAAAAAATCTCAAGAAACAACATAATCGTGAAGAAAGAAGAAGAATCATAGCATAAGAGAAAATGAAGAAGGAGTTTAAGAGAAAATATCTTTTCGACAATTATAGACAAAATTTTTCTTAAGTTTCACAATTTCAAACAAAAGAAGTTATCTGTTGAAGAATATACCATTGAATTCGATCTTTTCATGATAAAGTTTAATATTGTTAAACTGGAAGAGCAAAATATAACATGCTATCTTGGATGATTGAAGCCTGAGATTGGTAGTATGGTGCAATTACAACCTTATTGGAGTTATAATGATGTATGTAGATTTGCTCTCAAGGTAAAAAAGCAGCAAAAGGAAACTCGTGTAGTAGTTTTCGATCTTTCACCCTTGATGGTTCTTCTAATCGAGGTAATAACTATGCTTCTAAGTCTGCTCAAACGATCAAATATATTTCAATATATGTTTCTAAAGGAGATGTAGGAGCTAGTTCTAAATGATCATCAAGCTCTAGCGGCAACAATTCTCATCAATGTTTCAAATGCTTCTAAGGATATGGGTAGACTACTTCTGAATGCTCAAATCACCAAATTATCACTTTAGTTGAGGAAGAATGTAATCACAATCTTGATGAGGAATCTCTAGAAAATCCAAAAGTCCTACTAAAGATGAGGAACTAACCTATGATGATAAGGTGAATCTCTTATTATTCAAAAAAGTCCAAGTATTATTCATGAAGAAATGGAAGACAATTGGTTTTGAAAAAATATCTTTCATACGAAATGCACTTCAAACGGCAAGGTATGTGATGTGATAATCAATGGTGACAGTTTTAAAAATATAATATCTACTTAGATGGTCGATAAATTAAATTTAAAAATAGAGGAGCATCCTTAATCCTACAAGCTTCTTGACTCCAAAAGATAATGAAATCAAGGTAAACAAGTGTTGTCTTATGTTGACCCAATTATTGATTTTGATGATTAATAAAGGAATTGAGTATATTCATTGTGTTACTAATAAATTTAACAAGTGTTTCAGGGCTTAAAAATATTGGTTAATCAAAAGGCATCAAGAAACGTGTTTTTGAATCAAGTGCCAAAGGTAAGTCTCAAAATTCAGAGCCTGGAGTCGACACCTAGAAAGTCTGGAGCCGACCCCATGGCCAATCAAATATCTTTCTGATCTTTGATACGGTCCGGAGTTGACATCCAGAGTTTTGGAGCCGACACCCAGAGTTTCGGAGTCGACACTTATAGTGTCTGGAGCTGACTCCAACACGGAGACAGAACGCATGATTTTTTACTACCTTGGAGCTGACACTTATAGTCTCTTGGAGCCGACACCTGAACATGGCGAGCCGACACCTTACTTTTCTAGAGCCGACTCCTCAACGAGCTTAGAACTTTTATTTTTGGATACATGACTTGGAGCCGACACCTAAAAAGTTGGAGCCGACTCTAACATGTCAGAAACGAATTTTTAAATTGCCAGATCGGCTCAAACGGTAATATTTTCTTTACCTAACCCCTAACGGCTATATTTCATGTATGAAAAAACTTTTCAGGTATATTCCAACGGCTAGCTTCACACCAAAAATGAATTAAATGGAATCTATAAAAAGGGAAAAGTGCGTTCGTTTGAAAAAAAGAAAAAGAGGGAAAAAAATGAAAAAATAGAGAAATCATATTGAAAAATATGAGAGGTCTTGAGCAAGAAATCAAGAGAAAAGAATCCACGCTTAAATTCTTCCACTCAAAAAGCTCAAAGAGAAATCCAAGGCGTTCAACTTGAAAAATCGGAGGATTTTCCAAAAGCTCTGTTTTTGTGATTTCCCAACTTCTCATCTGCAACATCTGTGAAGAATCGAAGCTGAGGCTTGATTCAACATCTCAAAAGAGAAGAGGAAAAGAAGAAAAGCTCAAATCCAATCATCTTCAAATCAGGCTTTTCTAAACTTGTTTATTTACTTTGAATATTTGCTCATTTAAGGAGCTGTGTGTATTGTAAACATTATTCTTTCTTGTTTTTGCTAGTTCAATCAGGGAGATTGAATTAGTGGAGGTAGTATACCTCGGGGCAAGCTAGATTAGCTTGTGTTTGTGTTTTGTGCTGGTGAGCCCGGAAAACCAGCTGGGTTCGTTGTGATTCCGAGAAAACAACAAGTTTGAGTTGTGATCTTGTAAAATAACTCGGCTGTAATCTAGTTGATTATAGTGTGGACCCAAGTGAAACTTGGGAGTGGACGTAGGTGTTGGATACACCGAACCACTATAAAATTCTTGTGTTTGTCGTGCTTTAATTGTCTCTCTCTCTATCTCTTCATTTGTGATTGAAATTTATTCTGCACTTGATTATTTCAAAGCCAATAGTTTTAAAAGGTTAAAATTTTTTAAGAACCCAATTCACCCCCCCTCTTGGGTTGCCATCTGGGCCAACAATTGGTATCAGAGCAAGTGCTCATTTGAATTTGGTCTAACGATCAAGAGCTAAAGATCCAAATGGCAGCTCAAGCTAGTTCATCTTACTTAGAAGGTCAATCCACTAATCGACCTCCTTTGTTTAATGGAACTAATTATGGTTATTGGAAAGCTAGGATGAAAATTTTTATTCAAGCACTTGACTATGACTTATGGGGTATCATAGTTAATGGTCCACACACCCACAATTAGAGTAGATAACATGGTGATTCCTAAGCCGGAAAGGGAATGGGATGAACATGATAAAAAGTTGGCACAACTTAATGCCAAGGCTATGAATGTTTTATATTGTTCACTAGATGCAAATGAATTTAAATTTCTACATGTATTCCGAAAGAAATTTGGGATAGATTAGAGGTTACCCATGAGGGTACAAATCAAGTTAAAGAATCAAAGATTAATATTTTAGTGCATAAATATGAATTGTTTAGCATGGAACAAACTGAAACCATCACATGCATGTACACAAGATTCACTGATATTGTAAATGGTTTGAAAAGTCTAGGTAAGACCTATACTAATTCTGAACTTGTGCGTAAAATTCTTAGGTCACTTCCAAGATCGTGGGAAGCGAAGGTGACTGCCATCCAAGAAGCAAAGGACTTAAATGTGTTACCTTTGGAAGAGCTACTTGGATCCTTGATGACTCATGAGCTAACCATGAAACAACATCAAGAGGAAGGAAGTCAAGAAAAAGAAGACCATTGCTCTTAAAGCTGCAGAAAGTGAGGAGAGCTGCGATGATGATGATGATGAAGAGACTGCACTCCTTGCAAGAAAATTTAAGAAATTTATGCAAAGAAGGAGACCCTTCCATAAGAAGAAATCTGGAACAAAAATGGAAGGAGAAAAGGAGAAAGAGAAGGACAAAGAAAAAGAAAAGAGCCCTTAATTTGTTATGAGTGTAAGAAACCAGGGCATTTTAGATATGACTGTCCTCAACTGAAGAAAGCCTACAAGAAGAAAAAGAAGGCGTATGTTGCAACTTGGAGTGACAGCGATGAATCCTCTTCAGAGGAAGAACAAAAAGAAGTTGCAAACATTTGCTTTATGGCAAACGATGACAACGAGGTAAGTTCTGAAAACCCTTGTGATGATTTCGCATTTGATGAATTGTTTGAAGCTTTTAATGAACTAGTTGATGATTTTAAAGCCTTGAAAAAGAAATACAAATTTTTGAAAAAAGATAATTAATTCTCATTAAAGAAAAAGATAATCTTACTCATGAGATTGAGATGCTGAAATCTGAAAAAGATAATTTAACAAAAGAAAGAGAATCAATCTCTAATGAAAATGATAATTAAAGAAGGAAGTTGATAAATATAAAAATATTGTTGATAAATTTACTAATAGTTCTGAAAAACTTAATTTATTATTGAGTAATCAAAGAGCTATATTTGATAAGGCTGGATTAGGATATAGGCCTAACATAAAACAAAAGTTTGTCAAAAACTTTTTCAGAAAAGAACCAAACAAAGATGATGTTACATGTCATTATTGTAACAAGAAAGGCCATAAATCCTATGAATGTAAGCAAGAAATAGTAACAAGAATTTAAGTAGTAAAGGAAAGAAAATATGGGTTCCCAAAGGAACAATCTTTTATGCTACTAACCATGAAGGACCCAAGAAGCTTGGGTACCTAAATATAAGACTTGATCATTTTTGCAGGATGTCTTGCGGCCAAAAGATCAAAGCGAAAGTGGTATCTCGATAGTGGCTGCTCAAGACACATGACGGGTGACAAGGATCAATTCATCACCCTTGAAAGCAAAAGAGGAGGAGTTGTTACGTTTGGTGACAATGGCAAAGGCCAAATCATGGGGTTTGGTAAAATTCAAATAACTCCCTCTACATATATTGAAAATGTTTATATGTCAATGGTTTAAAACATAATCTAATTAGTATTAGTCAATTATGTGATAAAGGTTTTAAAGTATCATTTGAAGCATCTATCTGCACTGTTTCTAATCCCATTGATAATAGCATTGTTTTTACTGGAAATAGAAATGGCAATGTATACTTGATTGATTTAGACAATTTGTCTACTAGTAATCATTGCTTAGTTGCTAATAATGCTAATATGAATGAGATTGGTTGGTTATGGCATCGTAGATTAGGTCATGCAAGCACACACCTAATTTCAAAATTAATTAGAATGGATTTAGTAAAAGGTCTTCCACAACTAGATTTTGAAAATAACAAAATTTGCGATGCATGTCAATTTGGAAAACAAACTAGAAACTCTTTCAAAACTAAAAATATTGTTTCCACTTCTAGGCCACTTGAACTACTTCACATGGATCTTTTTGGACCTACTAGAACCACTAGTCTAGGAGGAAAGAAATATGGTCTTGTGATTGTAGATGATTATTCTAGATACACTTGGGTATTGTTTTTAGCTCATAAAGATGAGACCTTTCCATATTTTTGAAATTCTTCAAGAAGGTCACAAATGAGAAAAAAACACCATAGTGTCTCTTAGAAGTGATCATGGCACTGAATTTGAAAATCATTTATTTGAAAACTTTTGCATTGAAAATGGCATTCATCATAATTTTTCAGCACCTAGAACACCACAACAAAATGGAGTTGTAGAAAGAAAAAATAGAACTTTAGAAGACATGGCCCGTACCATGCTATGTGAAAGCAACCTACCAAAATACTTTTGGGCGGAAGCTATAAACACGGCATGTTACATTCTTAATAGAGCTTTAATTAGGCCAATCATTAAGAAAACTCCTTATGAACTATGGAACAATAGAAAACCAAACATAAGTTACTTTCATGCATTTGGTTGTAAATGTTTCATTCATAATAATGGTAAAGATAATCTAGGAAAATTTGATGCAAAATCTGATGAAGGCATTTTCTTAGGATATTCAACATCTAGTAAAGCCTATAGAGTGTTTAACAAGAGAAACTTAATTGTAGAAGAATCTATTCATGTAATTTTTGATGAATCTTTAGCATCGAGTTCAGAAAAGATTGATGATGAGGAAGATACAAACATATTAGAAAGAGACATTGAAAAATTGAATATAAATGTATCTTCAGATCATGAACAAGAAGCTAAAGATGATGATTCTCCTAGTGTTGATGTTGTTGATGCAAATCATAATGATGTAGATCTTCCTAGAGATTGGAGATATGCCTATGGTCATCCAAAAGAATTAATTATAGGTGATCCATCTCAAGGAGTAAGAACTAGATCATCAATGAGAAACATCAATAATCATCTTGCATTTGTATCTCAAATTGAACCTAAAACTATTGAAGAGGCTGAAAAAGATAATAATTGGATGTTAGCTATGCAAGAAGAATTAAATCAATTTACTAGAAATAATGTCTGGACCCTTAGTAGATAGACCTAAAGATCATTCAGTTATAGGATCAAAATGGGTATTTAGAAATAAATTAGATGAAAATGGCATAGTAATTAGAAACAAAGCTAGATTAGTCGCAAAAGGATATAATCAAGAAGAAGGAATTGATTTTGATGAAACTTTTGCACCTGTAGCTAGATTAGAAGCAATTAGATTATTACTCGCATTTGCATGTCATATGCATATCAATTTATTTCAAATGGATGTTAAAAGTGCATTTTTAAATGGATTTATAAATGAGAAGTTTTTGTTGAACAACCACCTGGTTTTGAAGATCATGAATTTTCAAATCATGTTTTTAAATTGCACAAAGCACTATATGGTTTAAAACAAGCACCTAGAGCTTGGTATGAAAGATTAAGTAAATTTCTAATTGAAAATGATTTTACAAGAGGAAATGTTGATAAAACACTATTTTTGAAAAGAAAAGACAAGGATTTATTAGTAGTACAAATATATGTTGATGATATTGTATTCGGTGCTACTAACAATCTTTTGTGTCAAGAATTTGCTAAGTTAATGCAGGGTGAATTCGAAATGAGCATGATGGGAGAACTCAACTTCTTCCTAGGACTTCAAATCAAGCAAAGCAAAGAGGGGATTTCATCAATCAAGCAAAATACACAAAAGAACTTCTCAAGAAGTTTGGAATGGAGTCAATAAACCCCTTGGAACACCTATGAGTCCTTCATGCAAATTGGACAAAGATGAAGATGGTAAGAAAGTAGATCAAAAATATTATAGAGGTATGATCGGATCTCTTCTTTACTTAACAGCTAGTAGACCAGATATCATGTTTGCTGTTTGTTTATGTGCTAGATTTCAATCTGAACCTAAAGAATCTCACTTAATTGTGAAAAGAATCTTAAGATATTTAAGTGGAACTAAAAATGTAGGTTTATGGTATTCTAGAGACTCAACATTAAACTTGATTGCATATTCTGATTCTGACTATGCTGGATGCAAACTAGATAGAAAAAGCACAAGTGGTGCATGTCAATTTTTAGGAAGTAACTTAATCTCTTGGTTTAGCAAAAAGCAAAATTCGGTTGCATTATCAACTGCTGAAGCAGAATATGTTGCAGCTGGAAGTTGCTGTGCTCAAATCCTTTGGATTAAGAGACAACTTGAAGATTATGGCATAACACTTGATAAAACTCCTATTAGATGTGATAATACAAGTGCAATAAATTTAACTAAAAATCCAATTCAACATTCAAGAACAAAACACATTGAAATTAGATATCACTTTATAAGAGAACATGTAGCTAATAATGAAATTTGTCTTGATTATGTTAATACTGAAGAACAATTAGCTGATATTTACAAAACCTTAAGTGAAGAGAGATTTTGTTATCTTAGAGGTGAATTAGGGATTTGTGACCCTTTGGAATGATTTTGAAACTCTAAGGAATGACTATCTAGATTTCTATTAAATTCTTGATATTCCTTTCATAATTTTAAGGACAAATTATCTAGTCATCTGAGCAATTTGTTCTTCATATTCCAAAGATTTTTTAAAATTTTATTGAACCTATTTTGACAAGTTTCAGATGTTTGAATCTCAGTTTTTTCTCTGAAACTGTCAGTGGAGTCGACACCTCAGTTTGAGGAGTCGACACCTTGTCTGTGTCGCTCTCGGTCCCTGACCTTGGAGCCGACACCCGTATAAGTGGAGCCGACTCCAGTTCGAGCGCTGACTGTGTTAGCGATTTGGAGTCGACACCCGACTTTGCGGGAGTCGACACCTGGGGGTCCCAAATCGAATTTATTAGGGCAGAGTCGACACCTTCGTCATTTCATTCTTTTCAATCCTAAACTCTTCCAAACTCTCTCAAAACCTCCCCAACTCAAATTCCACCTATTCGAACTTTCCAAGGATCTAAATGGCACCTAAGAGGAGAGGATCTGTACTTGGAGCCCGTGACGACTGGGAAACGTTCGGCGAGGCGACCCGTCCGCGAGCCGTCTCCGAGCGAGGATTCTTCAACCCAATCGGACATCCAGGCCCTTCTTCTCCTCAGGTAGACACCTTAGCCGGGAGAGTGATTACCATGGGTAGAAAGGTCGATTTTGAATTCTTTGAATCCGAGGGTTTTTCAATTGGGAATCAAATTAAAGAGCTAGGATGGGATAAAGTGTGCTCATTAGATGTTCCTACCTATCCGGCCCTTGTCAAGGAGTTCTACTTCAATTTGTCAAGAGGTGATGGTGGGATCGTAAGCTCTGTTAGAGGTAAAAGAGTCCACCTCACTTTTAGAAATTAGGAAATCTTTAAGCATTCCATCATGGATTAAGCAGATGTTCACAGTGAGAGGTCAGATGCTCTGTCAAGGATGTTAGGGAGAGAGGTAACAGAATTTGAAGAGGTTAGGGCTAACCAATTGCCCTTGGAGTTGAGATTACTTCATAATATTTGCAGTAATTTTATTTCCTAAGACCGGACGATTTGAGTATGTCTCGGAGCGAGACATAGTGTGATGGATAGTGTGTTGACTGGTCAACCCATAAACCTGCTGCAATGATGATTTTTATATGGCCGAGGCTGGAGGAAAAAGGAGATCTTCCCTACCCTACGGCATGATTCTGACTATGGTTTTCAGGAGCCAAGGAGTTGTGATTTTGGATAATGAACCTTCCAAGAACCTCAGGCATACTGATTACTACAGTTTGGCTACTTCATCGGATGGGATTTGTGAAGGTCAATGGACAATGGGAGAGGAAAGGCAAGTTTGGATGAGAGAGCCACTGAATAGGTCTTCAGCACCTTTTGAGGCTGGTCCGTCTGTGAGGGTTCCTTCTCCACAGCCTGCAGTCCTGCTCCTGCTCCTGCTCTGCTCCAGTTTCGGTACCTCCATCTACTTCATCAGTCGGATTTTCAGACATTCAATTGGAGCAACTTAAAAGTTACTTGCTGCTCAAAGAAATGAAGACTGAGTTTGACAGTCATTTTATGAATTTAAAAGAGACTCTTTACTCTTTGGATGATCGCATTAGTAAAATTGAGTCCACTCTTGGCTCATCTGCGGAATCCTTAAGACTGATCTAAAGAACATATTTGAAGAACTTAAGGATATCTGTGGAGACTCTGAAACCTACTCAAGATGCAATGCTGAACTTCAGATAAAATCATGACTGCTTGCTCTTTTGAAGATTGAAAGAATTTGTAGAACTCAGAGTGATGGAATGGGAAAGATTTTAGAACATTTACAAAGGATTATTAGAACAATCTGTGATTATCATGTAATGAAGTAAAGTTTTTGATTCAATGTTTGATTTGAAATCTTAATGTAATGATGTATAGTTTGATGTTTGACAAAGTTCAGTTTCATTTTGTAATACCTGACTTTTTGATGCAATGAAATTATCTTTTGATCTATCAATTTACATTTTACTCTTCTTAATCTTTTTGTTGATTACAAAAAAGGGGAGAAAGTTATGTCGTATATGCATTGATTATTTTGCATTGATTGGTATTGATTATTTTGGATATGCATAAGCTTAAGTGAAAATTGATATAACTGAAAATATCAAACATGTAAAGCAAAAGGAAGAACAATTGTTAAATTGAACTTCATAGGGGGAGCTACCTTATTCAGGGGGAGCTTACCTGTGAGGATCATATCTTTGAAAATTTTGATTTGAGAATCCTATGCATATACTCAATGTTTTTATAATCATCAAAAAGGGGGAGATTGTTGACCCAATTATTGATTTTGATGATTAATAAAGGAATTGAGTATATTTATTGTGTTACTGATGAATTTAACAAGTGTTTCAGGGCTTAAAAATATTTGTTTAATCAAAAGGCATCAAGAAACGTGTTTTGAATCAAGTGCCAAAGGTAAGTTTCAAAATTCAGACCTGGAGTCGACACCTAGAAATCTGGAGCCGACCCCATGGCCAATCAAATGTCTTTCTGATTTTTGATACGGTCCGGAGCCGACACCCAGAGTTTCGGAGCCGACACCCAGTTTCGGAGTCGACACTTACAGTGTCTGGAGCCGACTCCGACACGGGGACAGAACGCATGATTTTTGACTACCTTGGAGCCGACACTTACAGTCTTTTGGAGCCGACACCTGAACATGGCGAGCCGACACTTACTTTTCGGAGCCGACTCCTCAACGACTCAGAACTTTCTATTTTTGGATACACGACTTGGAGCCGACACCTGAAAAGTTGGAGCCGACTCCAACCTGTCAGAAACGGATTTTTAAATTGCCAGATCAGCTCAAACGGTAATATTTTCTTTACCTAACTTCTAACGGATATATTTTGTATGGAAAAACTTTCCAGGTACATTCCAACGGCTAGTTTCACACCCAAAAATGGATTAAAGGAATCTATAAAAAGGGGGAAGTGCGTTCGTTTGAAAAAAAAAAAAAAAAAGAAAAAACGAAAAATAGAGAAATCATATTGAAAAAATCCGAGAGTCTTGAGCAAGAAATCAAGAGAAAAGAATCCAGTTCAAATCCTTCCACTCCAAAAAGCTCAAAGAGAAATCCAAGGCGTTCAACTTGAAAAATCGAGGATTTTCCAAAAGCTCTATTTTTGTGATTTCCCAACTTCTCATCTGCAACATCTGTGAAGAATCAAGCTGAGGCTTGATTCAACATCTCAAAAGAGAAGAGGAAAAGAAGAAAAGAAGAAAAGCTCAAATCCAATCATCTTCAAATCAGGCTTTTCTAAACTTGTTTATTTACTTTGAATATTTGCTCATTTAAGGAGCTTGTGTTATTGTAAACATTATTCTTTCTTGTTTTTGCTAGTTCAATCAGGGGATTGAATTAGTGGAGGTAGTATACCTCGGGGCAAGCTAGATTAGCTTGTGTTTGGGTTTTGTGCTGGTGAGCCCGGAAAACCAGCTGGGTTCGTTGTGATCCCGGAAAAACAATAAGTTTGAGTTGTGATCTTGTAAAACAACTCGGCTGTAATCTAGTTGATTATAGTGTGGACCCAAGTGGAACTTGGGAGTGGACGTAGGTGTTGGATACACCGAACCACTATAAAATTCTTGTGTTTGCGTGCTTTAATTGTCTCTCTCTATCTCTTCATTTGTGATTAAAATTTATTCTGCACTTGATTATTTCAAAGCCAATAGTTTTAAAAAGGTTAAAATTTTTAAGAACCCAATTCACCCCCCCTCTTGGGTTGCCATCTAGGCCAACATCTTATTTTATTTTCATCGATAAATATTATAAAGATGAATTTTGTGTGATGTTGTTTCCATGGATGCTTGTCATTTACTTCTTGATCACCCTTGGCAATTTGATAGAAAAATTATTCATAATTGGTAGGGGCACCAGGATCAGACAGAGGTTACCGAGCTTATTATGAAATTTTACTTTATGTTAGCTTGACTTTAAGTACTGTAATCAAGTTTTGTCAGTATGAGTCCAGTAATTTTATTTGAGTCAAGTCAAGATTTATTGAATCAAATGTAAGAAGTTGAAGATCCAAGACCATGAAGGATCACATTCAGTGCACCACCTCAGCCCCACATGAAATCCCAGTCAAAGTAGGCATCATCTACTTAATTAGGGCATCCCAAGAATTTCATAAAGTCATCTCAGCATAAAAGGAAGCAAACAAGCCCCTATGAAAGGTGACTTACTGCCCACTCTTTATGGAAAGCAGAATATAGCACCATCCTCTAATTTCTTTTCTTTATTTCAAGATACCATCTATCTCCTTATTTAAAAAAAAATATTTCTAATCTTTTTTTTCTTATTTCAAGATGTCGCCTATCTTCTTATTTGAAAAAGATATCCCTTGATCTCTTTTTCTTGTTTCAAGATGCCGCTTATCTCCTTATTTGAAAAAGCTACCCCCTAATCTCTTTTCCTTATTTCAAGATGCTGCCTATCTCCTTATTTGAAAATAATGGCGCCCTTATATTATTTTTCCATATAACTCAAGGATTAGGGTTTATTATAAAAATCCCTTCCTTTTTCTTGTAAAGAACAATTGATGATTAATAAAAAAAGAGTCTTCTTCTTCTATTTTTCTATACTTCTGAGCATTGACACTCTGTGAGAAAGAGGATGAGAGGCCTAACAATACATGTTCCACACCTGTTCCAAGCATTCCAGTCCAAAGACGCCAAGGTGCTACAATCCTTAGATTAATCCTTATCTCCAGAACCATCTGAAGAAAAGTCGAAACATCTATGGTAGCATAGCTTCATCTTTCAGATGCTCATTCCAAGAGCTGTGTGATCCAATCTTTTAGGACAAAGACCATCATTTTCTTGTAATCAAACCCATCCCTTCTCATAAGTTCTATTTTATTGAAGAAAAAGCATATTCTAAGTAGTGGTTTCTCAATCCTAGGATCATATTTTTGTTACTTAGTGAATCGTGTTCTGCAGGTAATTACTTTACTCTTCATATATCCATCCTTAGTTTATTCTTACTTGTTTCAAAAAGTAAAGCACTTTAAAATACGAATCATTGCTCTACGTTAATCTCTTCTATGGTACATCCCGCATCAATGATGGATATAAAAATACTTACACTTTTGTCAAAAATAGTATCAAAGTCATTTTGGCTCTTTCTTGCTCTTTCTAAATTGGAAAAAGTTTTCAAACCTTCAAAAGGGGAGAAAATAGTCTACTGACATTTTCTGGATGCAAGGAGTTAGAAATGAGTAATGGAGCTTATGTTCTTGTAGTTTTGGAGGAAAATAAAGACAATAAAGTTTTACCTCTTATAATGAAGCAATTACTTGAAGAATATCATGATGTTGTGCCTAAAGGAATTCCATTTGGTCTTTTACCCATGAGGTATATTCAACATTGTATTAATCTTATACTAAAAGTTGTTTTACCAAATAAAGCAGCTTACCGAATGAGTCCAAAGGAGCATGAAGAATTACAAAAATAGATAGGTGATCTTTTAACAAAAGGATTGGTAAGGGAAAGGACAAGTCCTTGTGCTATGTTAGCTCTACTTGTTCCTAAGAAGGATGGGTATTGGCATATGTGTGTAGATAGCAGAGCTATAAATAAGATCACTATTAACTATTGCTTCCTCATTCCTTACCTTGATGATCTGTTAGACCAACTTCATGAGGCTAGTATATTCTCAAAAATTGATCATCGCAATGGTTATTATCAAATCTAAACGAGACCTGAACCTGAATGGAATATTGCTTTCAAAACTCGGGATGATCTTTATGAATGGGTGGTAATGCCATTTATTTTCTCTAATGCTCCTAATATATTTATATGCCTAATGAATTATGTTTTTAAATATTCTATTGGCAAATTTGCAGTTGTATACTTTGATGACATTTTCATATATAGCAAAGGTGAAGAGTAACACTTTCAGCATCTTTGTAAGGTTTTTGATACTTTATGAGAAAAAAAGCTTTATGTTAACTTAAGCAAATACAGATTCTTCACTGATACACTTATTTTTCTTAGCTATATTCCATCAAAAGATGGATTCATGCAAGCTTGAAGTTATTGTTGTTGCTGCGGACTTTCGTTATTTGACTTGGGAATGAGGTGACAGCACACGTCAGGATCTGGATGGCATCCTTCCATCCTTGTGGACCTACAAAATAGCATCCTCTCGCAGGGTCTGAGGTGGTTGGTCCTTGTAGAGGACCCTCCGATGCCCAAGTCAGTGGAGATCCCTTAGCCATAGATAATATGGAGAAGGTTTTTTAAAGAAAGAGATTTCAGAGAGGGGTTTTGGAATGTTATGGCGTCAATGAGGAGTTGTTGTGTATTCGTTACCTGAGGGTTCCTGAAACCTAGTATTTAATAGGCAACAGAATGGTATGTTGTCACCTAATTTTCGAAGAGCAGTTGTGGAAGTTGGAGAATGATAAGGCCGATTTTGACATATACCTTATCAGGGAATTCATGATCCCGCAAATCATGAAAAGAAGGAGCCTTATCTGGCTTTCACTTTAGTTTATGGAGAACCACTTCGGGAAGGAGCTTCAAGATTTTTATGATTCTTAGCGATCTGTTGGTCGAGATGTTTGGCGTAGGCCGAAGGTCGACGAAGGGAAGAGTCGGTCGGGTGACTTCCGACTGTTGAGGTCCGTTTGCTTTGACTCGGGGGTAAGACTCAGCAAAAAAAGCCGAGAGTCAGTCAACCAAGGTTTAGTTGGCAAATCTTAGGCGAAGATATCGAGGCAGAGGTCGACGAGGCATCCTTCAATTCATGAGGATCGATTGTAATCACAAGGTGGGCATGATTTGTCTGCCCACATCAGCCGATTTATACGGAGATCTTTTTACGCCGCATCACTTGCCCCATCCCCCCACTTTCTAGTTCGAAGCTTACATTCAGGCTTAGGGAGTAGAGTTCTGGTGGCCAAATTTCATTGGCAAAGGTGAAATTTGAAGAGAGACTACATAATGATGCCACAAATGTTGAGCCGCCATGCTTTTATTTCAGCCCATTAAACGAGAGAAGCCTTTTTGAATTTTTTATCAAGGGTGACCGATGGAACGACACATGAAGGAGCCAAAGATCATGGCGCTTGAATCGAAGGGTCGCGGCTCCTAGGGTTCCTCGCAAAAGATGTTCTGCCCTTTCATGCGGTGGCTTTAAAAGGGGGAGACCGATGCCTTTCACTACTACATCTTTTCAAACACTTGGTATTATTCTCTCTTCTACGACTAAGTATCCCTAGTCGGAGAGTACCATGGCCAGCTCTATTGCTGTTCGCTTTGAGGATATAGAGCACCCAACCTGCATAGCCTCAATGATGATTTCGATAGATTTGGAGAGAATCTCATGAATACTGGATCCTCGGCGACCATGATCTGTGAGTGCGAGTGCCGAGTTCTGGGAAGAGGGTGTCAGACGAACTGGAGTCTGAAACCTTCTTTTATGAGGAGTGCTTCAAGGCAGGTGTTCGCCTTCCTCTTCATCCAATCATCGAGGGGGTAATAAAGTTCTACGGCATCTGGCCCTCGACGATGGCTCCGAACAGCTAACGAAACATCGCGGGTTCATCTCCATGTGCTAGTTGGTGGGGGTGATGGCGATGATGCCTCTGTTCCAGGCATGCCACAACATTATCTTCTCTAAGAACTCCTTCTGGTCCTACATTGTACTCTGAAAGACATTCAAAAGGGTCTTAGGGGTTCCATACTCTATCAAGGGATGGAAGCCCCAATTTTTTATTGTTCATTGGAGCGACGAGTACCTCTTTCCCCAATCATAGGAAATTTTTTTTGAGAACTTGAATAGAGCTTTTCGGTTGTCGAGGCAAGAGATTGACGATCT
Source organism: Calamus simplicifolius (assembly GCA_900491605.1). Lineage (NCBI taxonomy): Eukaryota > Viridiplantae > Streptophyta > Magnoliopsida > Arecales > Arecaceae > Calamus > Calamus simplicifolius. The sequence goes on from UESW01004141.1 coordinate 1,148,116, forward strand.
CAAAACTCTCTTCAGCGGTAAGGCACTCTCGATCAAAGTTTTTCTGACTGAAGATGCTCTTTTTAATGTTGGCCTTAGCCACATTGATCCTTGGAGTAAGTTTAAACTCCAATTTTTAAAATTTAGCATTATTCGTCAAGGCACAACTAACCTTTTGAGTGTTTCCTGTTCAGTAGTCGAGTCGAATCTTGGAGCTGGATGAGGGAGATGTTGAAGAGTGGCTTGAGCTAGAAGAAGGGCGAGAAGTGACTGCACCCGACCTCGCCGAGCCCGAACAAGAAGAAGAAGGTCAAGCTCGGCCCAATTCCTTCTCACAACCTCCTTTTGGGTCTCGCCCAGCCCTTCCAAGTCCTTCAAAGATGAGGGCAAGACTTGGCTCCCTGAGCCCCCTGGAGAGGGTGATGAGGAAGAGGATGGCTCAGGTCCAGGCCTTGCCTTGGTGCCGATGCCAAAGAAGAAGACGCCGATGGACCAAATAATAGATGCCCTGGCCCAAAGGGAAGAGGAGCCGCAGCAGGGTTGCAGTTGGTCATATTCCAAACCTTGACAGAGCAGTCCCAGAAGCTGGAGAACAACAACCCAATGGAGTTGGAAGACGGGGCCCGAGAAGAGAAAGATGTTTGGATAAATAAGTTCCTCTACCCAATCATCCATGACCTAGACATTGCTTCCCGCAATAGTCTTCAGACCCCTTAGGAGTGCTAGAAGTGTCAGAGAATAAAGAGGATAGTGGGGACCGAGGATCTGGAGGCCGTTATCGCCGCGAGTGGCCCTTCAATCCTTTTGCTCGTGAGGAAGCCTTTCCCCTAAGAGCAGGGAAAGGCTGAGGTAGGTGCCAAGGGTCGGGAGGATCTCTCAGCAGAAAGGGTCAACGAACCAAGGCCCTCAAACAAATAGGTTGATGATAGGGAAAAATCTGATCAGACTAGACCTTCCCCTTATCTTGTCAACTATGCGTCCAAGTGCTAAGGTCACAACTCAAAGTGTTTAGCTTTATCCTCCACTTAGAAGGGGGTACTTTTGACACTGAACGCGTGGAAGCCGAGCATTGGGCGGCCTCCTACTTAGTCAAGGGTTGTGATATCCCCAAAGACTTGGAGAGATTGCCATTGCTTGGAAGCGATGCCCTTCTGAGGGACCTAAATACCTCTGCCATTTGGGTAAACAAGGATTTCTTTTTCTTCCTTTTTGACATATTTTGCTATCATCGAGCTAACTCGTCTTGTTCTGCTGCAGGCAATTATTCTCCAGAAGATGCTGCATGAGCACTTAAGTGCTGCAATAATAACCCACGATCAAGCTTTGGCTAAGATTGCAGAGCTTCGGAATAAGGAAGGCTTAGCTAGCCAATTTTCTGAGAAGCTAGCCAAGACCCGGATCAGCTTGAGGGGGCCAATAAGTCATTGAGGAAGCCCGAGTGACTTTGATGAAGTCCCAGAAAGATGTCGCAAAGAAAATAAATATACTAAATAAGAAACTTGTCGACGAAGGTCGCAAATTTAAATTCTGCCAATAGCAGAAAGCCAGTTCTATGGCGAGCTTGTGTTTGTACGACATAAGGTAGGAGAGGATCGGGTGAAACTAGAGCATGCCTTAAGAAAACTCAACCAATACAAGAAGGAGAAGAAGAAACTCTAGGAGTTGCTGTAGAAGCGAAGGCAAAGGTGGCTCAGCAAGCCGAGGCTGTTGCCGAGGTATGAATTTATCCATTCCTTTATATTAGTAAACTTTATCTTTTAATAAGACTGACCTTGTCTGCCTTATTTCTTAGGCAAAAAAAGATGAGGCTAGGGCGGTGGAAAGGATGAAGATGCTAACCGAGGAGTTAACCTCGTGTCGCCTGGAATGTTCCAAGCTTCGAAACCAAGTGACTGAGACTAATAACCAAGCTACCATAGTACTGAAGAAGTACAAGAGCTCGACCGAATTTACTAAGAAGAAGCTTTCATTTTCCAAGAAGGCTTACCTGTTAGCGGTGAAGGAGACGCGGTAGAGGATTTCCTAACATACCCAGATCTGGACCTCTCATTCCTAGAGAATGAGCGGTACTGTCCCTTCGCCAGCTGACCCTTCGGTTGCGATTCATTTGTCCATCGAAGCTGAGTTTGATGAAGATGGTGCCTTAGAAATTAACTTTGAAGAAGCAGTAGAGGTAGATTTGGCTGGGGTTCCATACATCGCTGAAGAGCTGAGCTAGCCTGATCCAGCCCTTCCTCCTTCGCAGATTTCTTCAAAAAGGCACGGCACCAACCAAGCCTTAGAGTTATTCTTATTTTTTATAATGCAGAAGATTCTTTATTGCATTATTGGTGCCATGGCACATCTGTAATTCTTTTGTAATAAGAAATTCAATGAATAAAATCTTGTTTTTTCTTTTCCTAATTGTTCATGCTTTGTAATGAACGAATTTGATGAACATGTTTCATTGAAATTTTTTTTTCTTATGATGATACTTTTTTTCGTAGACCGCTAAGTAGTCATTTTTTTCAATATGACTTACAATTGTTGGGCTTAGCTACTTAGACTTCAGGGAAGTAGTGAAGGGCACTTCGATCGAAGGGTCAGAGTAAAAACTCACAGATGTCTTGATCCGACTGAAAGTTTGGGAGACATTAGAATATATTTGGCCATGCCAAAGTCCAAAGATAGAACAAAATAAGGACTTAGCCCTTTTTATGATCCATAAGTAGAATAAAGTAGCTTCTTATTCGGCCCTACTGAAGTTTGTAGAGGTAATGATGGAATGCACTCGACATTGTCGAGGTCCTGATGAATAATATAACGAGGCCCCAGGCTGAGGGTTCAAGGAATAACTTGTAGATTCTCGGGCCTGCTTAGATTTCAAGGATAGAAGGACCCTAGCCTAGCTGAGGGTTCAAAGAATAACAACGAAATATACTCAGCCCTAAAGGTTTGGAGAGATAGAATGCTTGGCCCTGCCGAGGTCCAGATAACTTAGGTGCTCGACCTTGTCAAGGTTTGGAGAACTTAAGTATTTGACCCTACCGAGGTTTAAAGAAATTAAGTGCTCGGCCCTACTGAGGTTTGAAGAAATAGAAAACTCGATCCTACCGAGGTATAAGAATTTGCTCGGCCCTGTCGAGATACAGAGATTTTTCTCGACCCTATCGAGGTTCGAAGAAATTGTGTCAGTCCTACCGAGATTCAATGAATGGTTCAAAGAATGTGATAACAAAAGACCTTAACCCGGCTAAGGGTTAGGAGATAGGATCCACAGGATCAACAATCAAGAGAAAACCTTCTTCTTATTAGCATCTTTAAAAAAGATGGTCATTCCAAAGAAAAGACATTTAAATAAGGAAAAATCCATTACAACGAGCAAAGTAATTTAGTTGAGGAATACTTTACTGATAGTATACTCAAGATTATCCGAGTTTCACATTTTGGGATGGCTTTTCCATCAAAGTCTTGGAGCCGATAGGTGCCGGGTTTGATGACCTCTGCTACTGGCAGCCTTTCCAATTGGAGTTAGTTTTTCTTGCTTCATTGACTTAGAGACCAAAACTTTGTGAAGCATAAGATCACCGGAAAGGAATAGCTTTCCTTTTACTCAGAAAGAATAGTAGCGGGCCATACGTTGTTGGTATGCGACCATCCTAACTCGGGCCTTTCCTTGACTTCTTCAATTAGGTCATGGTTGGCCTATAGTTGCTCATTGTTTGCCTCCTCAGAGTCCTTTCAACCCTGGGGAAAGTAGGCCTACCTCGATTGGAATGATGGCTTTAGTGCTGAAGGTCATTCTGAATGGAGTTTCATCGGTTGGAATTCTTTGCATTGTTCGATAGCCTAGAGGATGTGGTGAAACTCGTCCACCCATCTGCCATGTGCTCTATTCAATCGGGCCTTTAGCGCTTGCAGCAGTGTTTGGTTGGCTACCTCTGCCTCACCATTGGTTTGCGGATGCTCCATTGAAGTGAGCCAATAGCTGATGCCATAGTCTTCGTAGAACTTTCAAAACCTTGGGTTATTGAACTGCTAACCATTGTCAGTAATGATAGTATGTGAAAGGCCGAATCGGTAGATAATCGATTGCCAAATGAAGTCTTTGGCTTAGGCCTTAGTGATTTGAGCCACTGCTCCAGCCTCAATCCACTTGGTAAAGTAATCAATAGCCACAAACAAGAATTTTGTCTGCTCTATGGCGGGAGGAAACAGACCGAGAATGTTCATTTTTCATTTTGCGAAGGGCTAGGTAGCCATGATGGGCATCAAGAGCGTTGATAGAAGCCTTTGGATGTTCAAATGATGCTGGCATGAGTCGCATACTCGAACAAGGTCATTCGAATCTCTTGTCATGGTAGGCCAGTAGTACCCTTACTGTAGCATTTTTGTGATAGAGGTCCTAGCCTCCTAAGTGATTGCTGCAAATGCATTCATGGACCTCTTGTAGGGCATAGTCAGCCTCTGATGGTCTGAAGCATTTGAGTAGTGGCATGGAAAATGAACGCTTGTAGAGCTGCCCATCGTGCAGGACCTAGTTAGCGGCTTGCATCTTTAGCTTTCTAGCCTCTTTTCTATCTACAGAAAGAGATTCATCTCTAAGGTACGCCAAGATAGGATCGATCCATGATGGCTCAGTTTTGAGCTGCATCACAAAATTGGTATCTACTAGCTGGGCTTTTCTGGGACTTCAAGGTAAAACTTTTGTTCCATATCCATTGAGTCGATGGTGGCCAGTCTAGAGAAAAGATCTGCGCAGACATTTTCTGTCCTTGGAACTTAAATAATTTCAAGCTCGAAAAAGTTAAGTGACAGCTCACGCACTTTCTGAAGATACTAGATCATGTTCGGCTCCCAGGCCTCGAATTCTCCCTACACATGTTCGGCCACTAGTTATGAGTCGGTGTAGAAATTCAACCTCTTGACCTTCAGATTTTGGATGAATCAAGTCCAGCAAGTAGAGCTTTATACTTTGCCTCATTATTGAAGACCGGGAAGGCGATTGAAGCCATAAGGACAAAGCCTGCACCAAAGCTGATCATGCTGGAGAACTCATCTATATGCAGTAGCGATCGGTCCTCAGTATTTTCTTGCTTGGGGTCTTCCACTGTTGACTCATCCTCTAGGATAGTGCACTCAATGAGAAAATTCGTCAGAACCTGCGCCTTGATAATTGGGTAAGGTTGGTAATGGACATCATGCTCACTCGGCTCTATAGCCCACTTTGCCATCCTTTTTGATACTTCTGGATGATGAAGGATCGCTTTGATCAGTTGATCAGTCAGAACCACTATGGTGTATGTTCGAAAGTATGGGCGTAGCTTCCATATGGACATTACCAATGCATATACCAACTTTTTAATCTTGGTGTACCTGGTCTCGCCTCTTCTTCGATTACTTTTTAGCGTTCAGGGATGAAACTCCTCTTTTTCTATTTAATTGGTCTGAATACCTCATCCACATTGAGGCAGTGGACAAGGACATCCAGACTAATTCTCAGCATGTTAGATGCGAACTAGGAGAAGACATCGCATTTTAGCTCAAGTCTATCAGGTCCTGTCGGGGCTTTCCTTCCAATTGCGATCCGATTTGGACTGTTCGGTCGAACCGACCCTCTTCAAGTAGGATTTCTTCAAGATCTTCAATGGGTTCTCCTCTTTGCTCGATAAGATCTTCTTGAGCATTGAGCCCATCGACTTTGGGTCTTCTAGACTAAATATCGATAATAAAGCAATAACGCGCAGCGGCCTAGCTTCCTCGAACAATCCCTATAGCCCACTCTGTGGGAAACTTCATAGAGAGATGTGGGATGGAGATCATCGCTCCAACGACATTTGCCTGGGTCTTCCAAGGATGGCATTATACAGTGACCAAAGTTTGATTACAAGAAAGTTCATATGGGCAGTTGTCGTACAGGGCCATTCGCTTGCATGAACCATTAGAGTAGTTACTCCTTCTGGCATGACAGTATCGCCAGTGAACCCAATCAAGGTGGAGTCCATCGCCCAAAGGTCTTCTATTCTCAAACCTATTTTGCAAAGGCATCAAAATAAAGAACGTTAACAAAAACTTCCACTATCAACAAGGACTCGATGTACATCATGATTTTTTATATTTAAATATACAATGAGTGCGTCATCATGGAGGTATTGTATCCCCTAGAGATCTTTATCCAAGAATGCAAGTTACTTGCATCTGATTTTCTTGGATGGAGGCACTTCCTGTCTGATCGACTCTTAGATGAGTTGACCATGGCAATCATATGTATATTGCTTATCACTGATGGATTCAATAGAGGTTGTTGTCGAAACTCGAATGGATGCTCTGTTCTATCATCTACCTCTGGGGGTCCTCTATATCGCTCAAGCCTTCCTCGGTGGATTAGCTGCTCAATTTTCTACTTGAGCTGCCATCATTTCTCGATAACATGCCCATGGTCACGATGATATCGATAGTATTTGGTCATGTCTCTCCAGGCTGATTCTCCCAAAGAGTCTTTAGCCAAGGGAGCTAATGCTCTATTCCATCAGGATTTGGGCCCGTGGCATGGTAAGTCAGGTAAATTGGTTGAATCTCTATACCGAACTTTTGGAGTGTTACATAGGTAGCAGAGCCCTTTGATAGCGTGGGCTCATAGGATGAGCTGATCGATTTTAGTGTGGGCTCGTGCCGATCTTCTGGACTCTTTCACCCTAGCATATTTGCCCACTAGGATCATCATGTCGGAGAGACTTCGCGGGTAGTTTACCTTCAACGCCAGATAGAAGTTTTCCTCCTTTAATACTTCGTCTGCCAGGGTGGACATGGCCACCTCATGGTTAAGATGATCAACCTCCAATATGGCTGTATTAAAATAGCTCAAGAAATTCTTCAGGGACTCCCCCTCCCGTTATTTCAGCTCAGAGAGAGAATCCGACCTTCATCGATAGTGGCGGCTACTGACAAACTAGCTGATGAAAGACCGGCCAAGTTCATCAAATGAGTCAATAGAGTTTGGCTTTAATGTGTTGAGCCATACTTTAGCAGGTCCCCTAAGAGTTGAGAGAAAGGCTCGACAGAGGATTGCATCTAAGGCTCCATGAAGCAGCATTATCGATCAAAAGCTGTTCGGATGGTTATCGAGATTTGTTGTCCTATTATATGGCTCGATGGAAGGGAGCCTTATATGTAGCAGGATAGCTTCATTCATAATCCTTTCGGTGAAGGGCGAACCTTGTTCCACCTAAGATTCCGATAGGGAGGCGAGAGGTTGGGAGGAGAGATCGATATCTTGGCTTCAAATCAAGATGAGAAAAAACTGGAGACAATGAGTGGGCCTGATGAGGCCGGGGGAAGCCCCTGTCTCCAAATTTCAGTGGGATTAGCTCTATTTCCTTCACCTCATGGTTGGGTTACCGTGGAAGACTCGTAGCTTCAAACTGGTTACGTGGAGGAGCTGTTGGTTGAGCCAGTGCAGTTGCTCTACCAAGATATTGTTGATTGGATGCGGTCAAAAGAGAGACTCCTTGGAGTTTCTGCACTAGTTGTATCAATGCCTAGACTTGCTGAAACAATGTGCTGAATTGATCCTGTGTGACGGGAGCCGCGAGTGGCAACGAAGCATCAGGCTGGGGTGGTTGTGAGGACATTGTATTTGTGAGGGATCAAACCTTTGAGAGGCAGCTGGTCGGGGGCATCTACAATCGCCCTTTCCTTGTTCACCATTTATAATGGTGTCCTTCCCTTTTGAGCCTTTTCTCCTGAGATTTTAAGTTTTTAGGAACTTGAGGCCCTTCCTCTAGTACCAATCTGTTGCTGCAGATTTTTGTTCTCTGACTTGAGGACAAGGTGGCAGCACACGTTAGAATTCGAATGGCGTTCTTTCATTCTTACATATCTGCAAAACAGCATCCTCATGTAAGGTCTGAGATGGTTGGTCCCTGTAGAGGATACTCCGATGCCCAAGTCAATGAAGATCCTTGGCCACAAATAATATAGAGAAGGTTTTGAGAGAAAGAGATTTCAGAGAAGGGTTCTGAAATGTTATGGCATCAATGAGGAGTTGTTGTGTGTTTGTTATCTGAGGGGGTCCTGAGACCTGGTGTTTAATAGGCAGCATGGATGGTATGTTGTCATCTGATTTTAAAGAGTAGTTGTGAAAATTAAAAAATGATAAGGCCGATTTCGACATATACCTTATCAGAAGGATTCGTGATCCCGCAATCATGAAGAGGGGGAGCCTTATCTGGCTTTCACTTTCGTTTATGAAGAACCACTTCGAAAAAGAGCTTCAAGATTCTTGTGATTCTTAGCAATCTATGGCCGAAATGTTTGGCACGGGCTGAAGGTTGGCGAAGGGGAGAGTTGATCAGATAACTCCCGACTGTTGAGGTCTAGTTGTTTTGGCTCGGGGGCTAGACTCGGCAAAATAAGCTGAGGTTCTGTTGGCCCAGATGGCAACCCAAGAGGGGGGGGGGGGGGTGAATTGGGTTCTTAAAAATTTAAGACTTTTTTTTAAACTGATTTGCTCAAGATGTGCAAGTGAGAAATTAACTAAAAGCAATGCACAAGCAAAATAAAGAGAGATAGAGAGAGAGAAAATATAGCACGGCAAACACAAGATAATTTTATAGTGGTTCGGTGCAACCAACACCTACGTCCACTCCCAAGATTCACTTGGGTCCACACTATAATCTCTCTAGATTACAGCCGAGTTGTTTTCCAAGCTCACAACTCAAACTTGTTGTTTTCCCGGGTGCACAACGAACCCAGCTGGTTTTAACTCGGGCTTACCAGCACAAAACCCTACACGTTGTTTTTCACGGGCTCACAACTAACCCAACACAAGCACTCCGGCTTGCAACGAGGTATATCAACCTCCACTGATTCAATCCACTGATTGAATCAGCAAACAATTAGAATAAAGTGTTTGGATAATGAAATGCTCCCCTTGAGCAAATATACAAATGAAGTACAAAATAAAGAGTTAGAAAAGCCTGATTGTATTGCAGATGGTAGTGGCTTTGGCTTTCTTCCTTCTTCTCTTTAACTCCTCTTGAAGTGTTGAATCACGCCTCAGCAAGATTCTTGACCGTTGAAGACTTTGGAGTTGAGATGAAGCTTTTTCTTCTTTTGAAAATCCTTCGATTTGATCTTTGAAATGCTTTGGATTTTCTTTTGACTTTTGTGGATTGATGAGAGGAGCAGACGAACTTCCTCTTTGATTTCACTCCTTTTGAATCACTCTTTTTGAGCTAAAGATTTTTCCAATAGCTCTGTTTTTCCCTCTTTTCAAAAGATATTCTTTTCTCTCTTTTTGATTTTCTCTTTTTGATTTGAAAAGAGCTCCTCTATTTATAGATTCTGCAAAAATATATCCGTTAGAGACAAGAAAAATAGCCGTTATTCAAAAATCTTACCGTTGGGGCTGAGTGTCATCGTTAAAAATCGCGCCCAGATTTGCTGGAGTCGACTCATGCTTTTCCCGAGTCGGCTCGAGCTCGTCTTACCAAAAATAGAAATGTTTAAAAAGGTTAGGGGTCGACTCGCAAAAGTAAAGTGTCGACTCCTGAAAGTCGGGAGTCGACTCGGAAAGGCTTGGGGTCGACTCGAGAAGTGCTCAGAAAAACACTCTTCTGGTGTCTGAGCGGAGTCGACTCGCACAGTCCAGGAGTCGGCTCGACAGAATCAGGGGTCGACTCGAAATTTCGTGGGTCGACTCGACACAGATGCACATTTCTGTACACTGAGCGGAGTCGACTCTGAAACTCAGGAGTCGGCTCCGGAACGTATCAAAAATCAGAAACTTTTCTGATTGACATTAAAATCGTTCCAGATTCATTTTAATTCATTGTTTTGACTTGAAATCAATAAAATTGACATTTAGAATTGATTCAAGAACTATTCCAAAAACTTATTGAATAAAACATGAATTATAAATTTCTTTTGAAAGTTTGAATATTGAGCTTAAAGTCACTTTCAAAATTGATTAAAGTTAAACTTGAGCATTTCATTGATTGTTCAAAATAAATTTGTTGCTCATTTAATAAACTCATTACATCCTTTAATAAACTCAATGGCTTTTAGTAATCATCAAAATCAAAAGGATTGGGATCATATAATTTTTCAATAATCTTCTCAACAATCTCCCCCTTTTTGATGATGACAAAAACATTGAGTTTGTTCATGATTGATTAGTGAATTTATTTTGTTTTCATAGTTAGGCTTAGGCTCCCCCTTAATGAGGTAGCTCCCCCTATGAAACTTAATTAATATCTCATTGTTTGTCTTTATCACAATCATAGAACTATAAAATTCTCCCCCTTTTTTGTTATCAACAAAAAGGATAGAGAATCAACATTCATTCAAATTTCATTCATTCATTGAAATAAGGAAATAGAGAATTCATTTCATTAAAGGTCTAATACATCAAAATGTTCAGTACATTGATTTCAAAATGAAAGCATAATAAAAACTTCAGTACAAAACAAGGATTGAAACTCTAGTAACTCAAAAATGAGTTCTTACAATTCTAGTTAATGATCTACTATATTTTTCATTCCTTCAGATTGAATTTTTACATATCTTGAGTTCATCAACAAAGGTGCAAGCACTCTGAATTTGTCTTGAAGCTCGCGTTGCACTTGGCATATGTCTCTCCATCTCCGCATATATCCTTAAGTTCTTCAAAATATTCTTGAGATCACCACTTAAGGATGCCGAGAAGAGCTGAGAGTAGACTCAATCTTTGAGATACGATCATCAAGAGAATAAGAGTCTCTCAAATTCATAAATTTATTCTCAAATTCAGTTTTAAGCTTTCAGATTGATCTTCAATAAGGCTTTGAGTTGCATAAGTTGTTGATCTGAAAAACTAGCAGAAGATGAAGCTTGAACAAAGTTGGAACTGGGGCTGGAGCAGAGGCAGAAATCAAAGGGCTCGGAGGTGCAGGCGAAGGATGTCTAACAGAGGGTCCTGCAGCCTCAGTATCTGTAGCTCTATCTTCTGTCACTCCTTTCCTTTCCCATTTCCATTCTTTTTGATAAATCCCATCCGATGAATTGTTGCCAAGCTATAAAAATCAGTGTGTCTTAGATTCTTCATAGGCTCATTATCAGAAATCACACACCTTGGCTTCGAAAAATCTTGTAAGGATCATCCCATAGGGCAGACTGATTTTCTTTTCCCTCCACAATCTGCTATGTACCATAGAATCATGCTGGGAAGATTGATAGGCTTGCCTGTCACTATGGCATCCATTACAAAGATATCTCTCTCCGATACATAGTCAAATCTACCAGTTTTAGGAAAGAATCCTACTGCAGATATTGTGTAGTAATCTCAATTCTAAAGAAAGCTGATTAGCAAAACCTCTTCAAATCCAACCACATCCCGGTTTAATAATCTGATAAAGCTGGGGCGCGGTCATCAGAAGAAAAGGTGGAAGTGCCAGATAAGGGTAATTCCAACAATCTAGAAAGAATCTCAGCAGTAACAGATAGCCTGACTCCTCTCACATTGCTAACAAGCCATGTCTCCTCTAGACAATTCTTGTAAAATTCTTTAACCAAAGAGGGATAGGTCGGGCATCTAGAGACAAATTTTCTCCCAACCCATCTCGATCAGCTGTCTCCCAACAAGAAACCCTCATTCTCAAATAATTCAAAATCACCTTCCTACCAGTAGTAATGATCCTATCCGCTAGACGATCTACCTGGAAGAAGAGCAGCAGAGAGCAGTCGGAGTAGAAGCAGATGAAGTGGAGTCCGCTTGGAGAAGGCTCACGCACCGGACGCTTCACGTCTTCTTCACGGACGCTTCCGCTTGACGCCGCCCGCCACAAGCTAGATCCTCTAGTTTTGGGTGCCATTGATGATTGGAGGTGAAAAAGGGATTTGGAGTTTGGAAGGTTTGGAAGAGTTTTGAGAGAGTATTTTGAAAGATTGGTCGAATGAAATGAGCGGCGAGTCGACTCTGCCCTATAAATCAACTTGGGACCACCTCGAGTCGGCTCGCGCAAACCCAGGTGTCGACTCGGACAGACACAGAAAGGATCCCGATGGAGTCGACTCGCGCCGAAGAGGGGTCGACCCGAGAGTTTCAGTCGAAACCGAGTCGACTCCGATACGCATCGAGTCGGCTCCGAGACCATTTCAGACCAAAAACATGAAATTTCTGAAATGTGTCCGGAAATGATCATAAAAATTGATAAATAATCATTGGATATGAGTGAATCAATTAGATATGAATTCTAGATAAGATTTCCTTAAGATTGAGGATTTGAAAGAATCTTAGATAAAATTTCCTTAGGGGTTTCAAATTCATTCTAAAGGATCACAAATACCTAACTCTCCTCTAAGATAACAAATCTTTCTTCATTTAAAGGTTTAGTAAATATGTCAGCTAATTGTTCTTCAGTGTTAACATAATCAAGACATATTTCATTATTTGCTACATGTTCTCTTATAAAATGATATCTAATTTCTATGTGTTTAGTTCTTGAATGTTGAATTGGATTTTTAGTTAGATTGATTGCGCTAGTGTTATCACATCTTATGGGTGTTTTATCAAGTGTGATACCATAGTCTTCAAGTTGTCGCTTAATCCATAGGATTTGCGCACAGCAACTTCCAGCTGCTACATATTCAGCTTCAGTAGTTGATAATGCAACTGAATTTTGCTTTTTGCTAAACCATGTGATTAAGTTACTTCCTAAGAAATGGCATGCACCACTTGTGCTTTTTCTATCTAATTTACATCCAGCATAATCAGAATCTGAATATGCAATTAGATTTAATGTGGAGTCTCTAGAATACCATAAACCTACATTTTTTGTTCCACTTACATATCTTAGTATTCTTTTAACAGCTATTAAATGTGATTCTTTAGGTTCAGATTGAAATCTAGCACATAAACATACTGAAAACATAATATCTGGTCTACTTGCTGTTAAATAAAGAAGGGATCCGATTATACCTCGATAATACTTTTGATCAACCTTTTTACCTTCTTCATCTTTGTCCAGCTTGCATGAAGGACTCATTGGAGTTCCGAGGGGTTTCATTGATTCCATACCAAACTTTTTGAGTAGTTCTCTTGTGTATTTTGTTTGGTTGATGAAGATTCCCTCTTTGCTTTGTTTGATCTGGAGTCCAAGGAAGAAGTTGAGTTCTCCCATCATGCTCATCTCGAATTCTCCCTGCATCAACTTTGCAAATTCTTGACAAAGAGAATCGTTAGTAGCACCAAAAATAATGTCATCTACGTATATTTGTACTACAAGTAAATCTTTACTTTTTCTTTTCAAAAAAAGTTTTATCAACATTTCCTCTTGTAAAATCATTTTCTATTAAGAATTTACTTAACCTATCATACCAAGCTCTAGGTGCTTGTTTCAAACCATATAAAGCTTTGTGCAATTTAAAAACGTGATTTGAAAATTCGTGATCTTCAAAACCTGGTGGTTGTTCTACATAAACTTCTTCATTTATAAATCCATTTAAAAATGCGCTTTTTACATCCATTTGAAATAAGTTAAAATTCATATGACATGCAAATGCAAGTAATAGCCTAATGGCTTCTAATCTAGCTACAGGTGCAAAGGTTTCATCAAAATCAATACCTTCCTCTTGATTATATCCTTTAGCAACCAATCTAGCTTTGTTTCTAATTACTATGCCATTTTCATCTAGTTTATTTCTAAAAACCCATTTTGATCCTATTACTGAATGATTTTTAGGTCTTTCAACTAAAGTCCAAACATTATTTCTTGTAAATTGATTTAGTTCTTCTTGCATTGCTAACATCCAATTATTATCTTTTTCAGCTTCTTCTATAGTTTTAGGTTCAATTTGTGATACAAATGCAAGATGATTACTAATATTTCTCATATATGATCTAGTTCTTATTCCTTGAGATGGATCGCCTATAATCAATTCCTTGGGATGACTATGAGCATATCTCCAGTCTCTTGGAAGATCTATATCATTATGATCAATATTGACATCATCGTCCTTATGTGAATCATCATCTTTAGCTTCTTGCTCATGATCAGAAGATACTTCAATATTAAGTTTTTCAAGATCTTTTTCAATTATGTTTGTATCTTCCTCATCATCAAGCTTTTCAGAACTAGATGCTAAAGACTCATCGAAAACTATATGAATGGATTCTTCAACTACTAAGGTTTTCTTGTTAAATACTCTATAAGCTTTACTAGTTGTTGAATATCCTAAAAAATTCCTTCATCAGATTTAGCATCAAATTTTCCTAAATTGTTTTTACCATTATTATGAATGAAACATTTACATCCAAATGCATGAAAGTATTTTATATTTGGTTTTCTTTCATTCCATAATTCATAAGGTGTTTTCTTTAAGATTGGTCTTATTAAGCTCTATTTAAGATGTAACATGCTGTGTTAATTGCTTCCGCCCAAAAATACTTTGGTAAGTTGCTTTCGCATAGCATGGTACGGGCCATGTCTTCTAGAGTCCTATTTTTCCTTTCAACTACACCATTTTGCTGTGGAGTCCTAGGGGCTGAAAAATTATGATTAATTCCATTTTCAGAACAAAAACTTTCAAATAAGTGATTTTCAAATTCTGTTCCATGATCACTTCTTAGAGATACTATAGTAGTGTTTTTCTCATTTGTGACTTTCTTGAAGAATTTCAGGAATATCGAGAAAGTCTCATCTTTGTGAGCTAAAAACATTACCCAAGTATATCTAGAATAATCATCTACAATCACTAGACCATATTTCTTTCCTCCTAGACTTGTGGTTCTAGTTGGTCCGAAAAGATCCATGTGAAGTAGCTCTAGTGCCCTAGAAGTTGAAACAATGTTTTTAGATTTGAAAGAACTTCTAGTTTGTTTTCCAAATTGACATGCATCACATATTTTATTATTTTCAAAATCTAGTTTAGGTAATCCTTTAACTAAATCCATTTTAATTAGTTTTGAAATAAGGTGTGTGCTTGCATGACCTAATCTACGATGCCACAACCAACTAATTTCATTTATGTTAGCATTGTCAGCAATTAAGCAATGATCACTCAAAGATAATTTTTCTAAATCAACCAAGTAAACATTGCCATGTCTATAACCAGTAAATACAATGCTATCATCAATAGAATTAGTTACAGTGCATACAGAAGATTTAAATGAAACATTAAAGTTTTTATCACATAATTGACTTATACTTATTAGATTATGCTTCAAACCATCAACATAAAGTACATTATCAATAAATGTAGATGGAGTTATACGACTTTACCAAGGCCCATAATTTGACCTTTACCGTTATCGCCAAACGTAACAACTCCACCTTTCTTTTCTTCTAGGGTGATGAATTCATCTTTGTCACCCGTCATATGTCTTGAGCAGCCACTATCAAGGTACCACTTTTTCTTTGATCTTTTGGCTACAAGACATTCCTGCAACATAATTTAAACTTTATGTTTAGGTACCCAAGCTTTCTTGGGTCCTTCATGGTTAGCAGCAACAAAAATTGTTCCTTTCGGAACCCATATTTTCTTGCTTTAACATTTAACTTGTTGTTATTATTTAACGTTTTGCATTCAAATGATTTATGACCTTTTTCATTACATTTGAAACAAGTTATATTACTTTGGTTGGCTTTTACAAAAATATTCTTTAAAGATTTTTGTTTCCTTAATGTGTTATATCCTAAACCTGCTTTGTCAAAAACAGCTTTTTGACTATCTAAGATCATGTTAAGTTTAGTTGAACTTAAAGTGAATTTCTCAACAATGTCTTTATATTTTTTAACATCTTTCTTAAGAGAGTCATTTTCTTTAACTTGCTGTTCTTTTCTAAAGCTAAAGTTTCTAATTGATCTTTTAAATCTTTTGTTGAGTTTTTAGTTTCAGATTTAACAAATCTATTTCTTGATTAAGATTATCTCTTTCTTTGCTAAGTTCTTCTTTTTCATTAGTTAAGTTCTTAACTTCTAAAGCTAATTCATTTTTACTTTTAGCTAAGCTAATATTGTCATTTTTCAAAAACTTATACTTCTTTTTCAAGATTTAAAATCAATCATAAGTTCATTGAAAGCCTCAAACATTTCATCAAATGTAAATTCATCATTTGAGTTTTCAGAACTTACCTCATTGTCGTTGTCGTCGTCGTTGGCCATGAAGCAGACATTAGCAACTTCTTTTTGTTCTTCTTCTTCGGAAGAAGACTCTTCACTATCAGTCCAAGTTGCCATGTAGGCCTTTTTCTTTTTCTTGTAGGCCTTCTTAAGTAAAGGACAGTCATATCTAAAATGCCCTGGCTTTTTACATTCATAACATACTAAGGGCTCTTTCTCTTTGTCCTTTTCCTTTTTCTTATCCTTTTCTTTTTCTCCTTCCATTTTTGAAACAAATCTCTTTTTGTGGAAGGGCCTCCTTCTTTGCATAAATTTCTTGAATTTCCTTGCAAGGAGGGCTGTCTCATCATCATCATCTCTTCATCATCGCTGCTGCTTATTTCCTTTTCCGCAGCTTTGAGGGCGATGGTCTTCTTCTTTCTTGACTCATCCTCATTGACATGTTGTTTAACTTGAAGCTCATGAGTCATCAGCGAACCAAGAAGCTCTTCCAATGGTAGGATGTTCAGATCTTTGGCTTCTTGTATGGCGGTCACCTTGGCTTCCCAAGTCCTTGGAAGTGACCTAAGAATTTTGCGAACAAGCTCAGAGTTAGTATAAACTTTTCCAAGACTTTTTAAACCATTCACAATATCAGTGAATCTAGTGAACATGCATGTGATGGTTTCATTTTGTTCCATAGTAAATATTCATATTTATGAACCAAAATATTTATCTTTGATTCTTTTACTTGGTTTGTTCCTTCATGAGTTATTTCCAACCTATCCCAAATTTCTTTTGCGGAATTACAAGTTGAGATTCGGTTGAATTCATTTGAGTCTAAGGAACAATATAAAATATTAATGGCTTTAGCATTTAGTTGTGCCATTCTCCTATCATTATCATTCCAATCCCTTTCGGGTTTAGGAACAATAGTGCCATCAATAAGGTGTGTGGGTGTACTAGGTCCATTTATTATTACTCCCCACAATTCATAGTCAGAAGCTTGAATGAATATTCTCATTCTAGCTTTCCAATATGAATAGTTGGTTCCATTAAATAAAGGAGGTCTATTCGTAGAATGACCTTCAGCAAAACTTGAACCAATTTGTGTTGCCATAAGGATCTTTAGCCCTTGATCGTGAGATCAAATTCTAAATGAGCACTTGCTCTGATACCAATTGTTGGCCCAGATGGCAACCCAAGAGGGGGGGGGTGAATTGGGTTCTTAAAAATTTAAGACTTTTTTTTAAACTGATTTGCTCAAGATGTGCAAGTGAGAAATTAACTAAAAGCAATGCACAAGCAAAATAAAGAGAGATAGAGAGAGAGAAAATATAGCACGGCAAACACAAGATAATTTTATAGTGGTTCGGTGCAACCAACACC
The DNA here is from genome assembly GCA_900491605.1 of Calamus simplicifolius. Classification (NCBI taxonomy): domain Eukaryota; kingdom Viridiplantae; phylum Streptophyta; class Magnoliopsida; order Arecales; family Arecaceae; genus Calamus; species Calamus simplicifolius. The sequence goes on from UESW01004141.1 coordinate 1,165,542, forward strand.
TACGTCCACTCCCAAGATTCACTTGGGTCCACACTATAATCTCTCTAGATTACAGCCGAGTTGTTTTCCAAGCTCACAACTCAAACTTGTTGTTTTCCGGGTGCACAACGAACCCAGCTGGTTTTAACTCGGGCTTACCAGCACAAAACCCTACACGTTGTTTTTCACGGGCTCACAACTAACCCAACACAAGCACTCCGGCTTGCAACGAGGTATATCAACCTCCACTGATTCAATCCACTGATTGAATCAGCAAACAATTAGAATAAAAGTGTTTGGATAATGAAATGCTCCCCTTGAGCAAATATACAAATGAAGTAAAATAAAGGTTAGAAAAGCCTGATTGTATTGCAGATGGTAGTGGCTTTGGCTTTCTTCCTTCTTCTCTTTAACTCCTCTTGAAGTGTTGAATCAGGCCTCAGCAAGATTCTTGACCGTTGAAGACTTTGGAGTTGAGATGAAGCTTTTTTTCTTTTGAAAATCCTTCGATTTGATCTTTGAAAGCTCTTGGATTTTCTTTTGACTTTTGTGGATTGAAGATCTGGAGCAGACGAATCTTCCTCTTTGATTTCACTCCTTTTGAATCACTCTTTTTGAGCTAAAGATTTTTCCAATAGCTCTGTTTTTCCCTCTTTTCAAAAGATATTCTTTTCTCTCTTTTTGATTTTCTTTTTGATTTGAAAAGAGCTCCTCTATTTATAGATTCTGCAAAAATATATCCGTTAGAGACAAGAAAAATAGCCGTTATTCAAAAATCTTACCGTTGGAGCTGAGTGTCATCGTAAAAATCGCGCCCAGATTTGCTGGAGTCGACTCATGCTTTTCCCGAGTCGGCTCGAGCTCGTCTTACCAAAAATAGAAATGTTTAAAAAGGTTAGGGGTCGACTCGCAAAAGTAAAGTGTCGACTCCTGAAAGTCGGGAGTCGACTCGAAAGGCTTGGGGTCGACTCGAGAAGTGCTCAGAAAAAACTCTTCTGGTGTCTGAGCGGAGTCGACTCGCACAGTCCAGGAGTCGGCTCGACAGAATCAGGGGTCGACTCGAAATTTCGTGGGTCGACTCGACACAGATGCACATTTCTGTACACTGAGCGGAGTCGACTCTGAAACTCAGGAGTCGGCTCCGGAACGTATCAAAAATCAGAAACTTTTCTGATTGACATTAAAATCGTTCCAGATTCATTTTAATTCATTGTTTTGACTTGAAATCAATAAAATTGACATTTAGAATTGATTCAAGAACTATTCCAAAAACTTATTGAATAAAACATGAATTATAACATTTCTTTTGAAAGTTTGAATATTGAGCTTAAAGTCACTTTCAAAATTGATTAAAGTTAAACTTGAGCATTTCATTGATTGTTCAAAATAAATTTGTTGCTCATTTACATAAACTCATTACATCCTTTAATAAACTCAATGGTTTTTAGTAATCATCAAAATCAAAAGGATTGGATCATATAATTTTTCTATAATCTTTCAACAGGTTCAATTGGCAAAGCTCAAGCAAAAATGCAAAGATCGGCGAGGCATCCTTCGACTCATGAGGTTCAGCCATAATTCCAAAGTAGGCTTAATTTGTTTGCCCACGTCAGCCAATTTATACGGAGACCTTTTTACCCCGCATCAATTATAAATTGCTCTGTGCCAAAAATACTCTATGACATTCAGAGTTTTTATGGACTTGCCTTATTCTATAGGTGATTCATCAAAGGATTTAGCTCAATTGTCACTCCTATCACTGAATGTTTGAAAAGAAATGGTTTCAATTGGACTCATGAAGCAAAAAAGAGTTTTGAACTCATCAAAAAGGTCATATAAGCTCCAATTCTTTCACTTCCAAATTTTGATCAAGCCTTTGAAGTTGATTGTGATGCTTCTAATATAGGAATTGCTGTTATTCTTAGCCAAGAAGGTAAACCAATTGCCTTCTTCAGTAAAAAATTGAATGAGTCTTGCAAGAATTACTCTACTTATGATAAGAAATTTTATGTAATTTTTTAGCATTAAACATTGGAGTCAATATTTTTTTTGCAAACCATTTATTCTCTACTCAAATCATGAAGCTTTGAAATATATTAACAGCTAATAAGTGACATGCATTGTGAGTTAAATTTCTTCAAGCTTATAATTTCACTATCAAGCATAAGCCTAGATCTCATAATGTTGTAGTTGATGCATAAAGCAGAAAATATTCTTTGCTTATGCAATTGCAGGAGAAAGTACTAGGATTAAAAATTCTAAAGAAACTTTATGAAAATGATTCTTATTTTGCTAAATTTTGAAAAAAAATATAAAACTAGTTTCCAGTGCTATTTTTTTGCTATATGATGGCTATCTTCAAAACTAATCATCTATCTATTCCATAATATTCTTTAAGGGAGTCAATTATCATGGAAGCTCATGAAGGTGGTCTTGGAGGACATTTTGGGTGATATAAAACTTTGGCTCTTGTGTAGGAAAATTTTTATTAGCCAACAATGGAAGGGACATTAGTAAGTATGTGAAGCATTATAAAATTTGTTATATAGCCAAAAGCCATAATCAAAATACTAGTTTGTATACTCTACTTCTAATCCCTAATGTTCCTTAGGAGGATGTCAGTTTGGATTTTATAGCTGGTCTGCCCAGAATTCAAAGGAACAAAGACTCAATCATGATTATCGTTGATCATTTCTCCAAAATGACACATTTTGTTCCTTACAATAAGACTTTTAATATCTCTTATATGGCTGACTTATATTTTTGAGAGATTGTGAAACTACACAAAATTTCAAAGCGCACTCTTTGAAGAAAATTGAGAGCTAATCTAAATTCAGTTCTTCTTATCATCACCAAACTGATGGTCAGACTAAGGTTATCAATCGTAGTGTAAGAAATATTTTAAGAAGTTATATAAGGAAGAAGTTATGCTAGTAAGATCTTATTTTCATGCAACTAAATTTGCTTACAATCAATTTAGTTGAACTACTAATAGTCTTAGTCCATTTCAAGTTATCTGTGATCAAAATCCCATAAGTCCTTTAAACTTAACACCACTTCCTACTACTTTTCATTAAAGTGAAGATGTTGAAGGAGTAAAAAGTATGAAGACACTCCATGATCAAGTTCATGGAAAGATTGCTAAATAAAATAGAAAGTACATCAGGAATGCCACCAAATATAGGAAGCCTGTTGAATTCAAAAGAGACTTAATATGGGTTCATCTTTGAAAGGAACATTTTTCCAAAGGAAAGTATGCTAAACTCTATTCAAGAGCTGATGGTCCCTTCAAAGTCTTTCAACATATTAGGCAATGATGTGGCTGATCCAACGCCATTAGAGAATCGTGAAGGAAGGAAACTGACAAAGCCCCCTTTGGCCTCCAAAGGGCCCTTCGGCCACGATAGCGTTTATGGCCTCATAAAACACCCAGTTGCTCTAAGGTATTTATTGCCTTATTAAAGGCATTTATGGCTGCCATGTTGAAACATTTATGGCTGCCACGTTGCTCACCTCTATGGTCGATACTTCCAAGGCCGACACCTCCAAGGCCGAACCCCGAAGGCCGATACCTCCAAGGCCGAACCCCGAAGGCCGACACCTCTAAGGCTGATACCTCCATGGCCGAAGGCCAACGTGTATACAATTGCTCCAAGGCATTTATTGCCTTATTCTGTCCCTATATAAAGGCATTTATGGCTGCCACGTTGCTCCTCTCGGCCTCAACTCTCGCTTGGCCTAGGCCTACAGCTGCCAAGCTCCCTCGCCGTTAACAGTGCCATGCAAGTGAACAGAGCCTTGTACGTGAACAGTGCCATGCAAGTATTCACCCTCGGCCTTTTATGAAGCTCATCCAAGGGCATGAGCAGGGCCACGCAAGCACTCCATACTCAACACTCTATGAGAGGCAGTTGGCTTCAACTCAACACCATCCTTCTCCCCCAACGGCTGTACCTTAGGACCCATACAACTAACTTTATCACTCATCACTGTCCGCATAGGACAACCAAGAAGGTGACATAGGGGACATGTTTGGCAAGCGCCGTAACGATCGGCCATGCCCTGTGACCACCTACTCTGACAGGACACGACCTGCAGCTTAACACATAATATGGAGGTAAGCTCCACTGTGCTGCCATCAATTAATGTTCTGACAAGTGATCACGCTCCAAGCCCACGGACTCCAGGCATCTATAAAAAGGGTAAGAGGGACTCCGACCAGGTAACACACTCATAACACTCCTAAACGCTCACAGGAGAGTTCCCCTCTCTGAGTCTCTCTCTCTCTTTCTCTTTCGAGCTTTCTTAAGCTCACGGCCGTTGCCCAGAGCACTAACTTGAGCATCGAGGGTCCCCGCTGGAATCTCCAGCCCCCGGGACTTGTTTGCAGGCCTGCAGGAGCGAGGAGCTCGCTGGAGGAGGCGACCAAATGCTCGCGGATGCTCGAGGGCGGTGATCTGGCGGCAACAGATTGACGCGCCAGGAAGGGGGAGAAAGCAGTGTTCTGTGACACTAAGCTACAAGCTCTCACTCCCTTTACGATAACAATGGAAGCTTTCGCCAGTTATGCTGGGGGGCACCCTCAACAAGCTGAGCAACAAGATGCTAGTTCTCTGTTCCACCATCACCACCAGCTCATGCCATTCAAGCAAAATACCGAGCCACCCTCACCCTGAAGATCCAAGCATTAGCGGCAGTTGTTCAAAGGCTATGGGAGAAATATTCCATGGCCACGTGGCAACAAGCTCAGGAGCAAAAGCAACCTCAAACTCAAACTCAACGGTAATTTAAGGCTCGGGCTCGTTAGCCAGCAAGAGTGCCACACCTTGTCATCCAAATCTTAACTCCTAGTCACCTCAAGTATTTATGAGCATTTTTATTCCTAGCGGTGATAAGCTAAGACATGCTGAAGCTATTAATGCAAGGTGGGAGATGAGGACAAAGGGCTTTGACTGTTGACTCTATCTACCCTCTCTCTCTCTTTTCTCTGCTGCACCCAGAGCCAATCCGAACCCAAGACCTCCTGCGGATTCCATTCCAGCTGCCTTCGGATTTCAGCACTGGTACCCTCCGCCTTCAATCAATATAGTTATCTGGGGGGCAGGTTGTCAACTCAGTGGAAGGAGAGAGAGACCATGGAAGCTAGAGGGCCCCTCGCCTTGAACCAATGTGGAGGCTGCCCGAATCCTGTAACTCCCAGCAACATCCTCTCTTCTAGCCGTCCGTCTTTAGCGGACTCTCCCGACCGGTCATCTTCAACGGCCACTAGCTGCCCAGGCTTCCCTCGGCGACCTTTGGCTTCCGAGTCCGACTCCGACCCTCGTCGTGGCTCCGCTCCAGCGTCCTCAGCTCTGGATCCCATCTCTCTCTTCACTGCACTTCAAAGATGGGTCCCCAGCTTCATTTCGGAGAAGAGCTGGTCATCAACCAACTCCAGGCTCTGTCCCAACTTGATTCCCTGGGGGACAGACCACCAGCGGGCAGAAGTGCTCAAATCCGTAGAAGGAAAATAAGGGTGCTACAAGAGCTAAGTACGCTGCACTTTAGACAGTTTTCTTTCATTGATACTTAAAAATATCATGCAGGGAAGACCAACCTTGCATCAGCATTCAAGACCGATGTATCATCGACACCGAAGACCGGTGTACCACCAGATCCAAAAAGCCCAATGTACCATCGGCACTCAAGCCCGAGGTCAGCTCGGCACCAAAGGCCAAAGACTGACTCCAACGTCGGCAGCAAAGATCGTTGTCACAAAGAAAAAGGCTCATGACGACTTTCAACTCTCAGGTCACCCTTCGGGGTTAAAAAGGCTCCTAACGACTTTCAACTCTCAGGTCACCCTTCGGGGTTAAAAAGGCTCCTGACGACTTTCAATTCTCAGGTCATCCTTCGGGGTTAAAAAGGCTCTTGATGACTTTCAACTCTCAGGTCATCCTTCGGGGTTAAAAAGGCTCCTGACGACTTTCAACTCTTAGGTCACCCTTCGGGGTTAAAAAGGCTCCTGACGACTTTCAACTCTCAGGTCACCCTTCAAGGTTAAAAAGGCTCCTGACGACTTTCAACTCTCAGGTCACCCTTCGGGGTTAAAAAGGCTCTCAACATCCTCAACTTTGCTTCAACAGCTTCGTCACAGCCTCAACAGCTTCATTTCAGCCTCAGCGGCTTCAGCCCTGCATTAGCGGCCAATGGCCAATCGAGTAATACCTTTGTTTAAATTGTACACTTGCAACATATCGCTGGTTACTTTCAGCTATCAAGAGGCCCCACGATAGCTCACAACTAGGAGAGGCCAACTCCTCAGCTCACAGTTGATGGGCACCCACCTCTAAACTTCACGCCAAAAGTAAAGAGCCCCACCAAGCTCACCAACAAATGCCACAAACATGGAGCCTCCCAAAATGAAGCAGAAGGAGACAAATTTCTCAAACAAAGAACTAACATTATTGCAGCCTCAGCGGCTCTCTCTGTCTCAGGAGCATCATTGCGGCTTCATTGGTTCTCTGCCTCAACGGCATGTGGGCGGGGACCCACATCCATGATAGAGATATAGACTAAAAGATATGCTTTATGTTATGTCTTTATATTTTAATGAGAATTCATTTTGAGCAATGTGTGCCATTTACTATATATGTGCATGTGTCTAGTATTTACAAAGAGTATTTGATCTAGTGTGTAGAGTACGGCTTACACACAGAAGACTAGATCATCGGTTCTTTTGGAATACAAGTTTATTGTTCACAGTTTTAGATGGAATTGGACACACCATCAGTAGAACTGTAGCATAAATTTTTAGTAGGTTTGTCTTGACTACGAAGAATGATTTATTCTAACTATTTGTGCTAGTACACTTTGTGTATATTGAACAGGACCCAGTTGAGTTAATTATTTTATACTGACTTTATAAAATAATTTAAAACTCATGAATATTATGATTACTTATGCTCTTAATCTGAATTCTATTTCTAGACACGTGTATGTAGTGATTATTGTTTTGATTACACATAGAGTGAGATTCTATATGAGTCAATAAACTCAGTGGGTTGGGCAATAACATTATATATATGGTGAATATTAATAGTTGAAGGAATCCACGTCCTATTAATTTGGATTGATGATATCCCCTTGAGAAAGCTTATAAGTTTTGATTGTATCAAATCTTGCAAGTGGATTTTGAATCCGATACATCAAATAAGTTAAGTGGATAAGTCTCAAGGATAATAACAGCCAATTAAATTATATTATCAGTAATTAAATTTAATTGATGGATATCTGTAATCTTAATGTGGGGAGATAATAAGTATTTAATATTAAGGCTCAAAAATATAAATTTGAATATGATTAGAAGTACAATTATAATTCTTTAGTGGAATGAATTGTAATTTACGTAATTGAATCCTAACCCAGGGTAGGTTTGGGAGATTTAATTACGTAGGAAGTCCTTTTCATATTTGCTTATTGGTCCCTGTTGTAGCCCTATAAATACCCTCTCAGTTGGTTGCTAGGGTTAACATTTTTGAGGAAAAAGAAAAACAAGAAACCCTAGGTCGGCCGAGAGATCCCACCATCTTGTAAGAGAAGGAAGGTATTTTCGGGAATACGGAGGAAGGCTAAAAGGTTGAGGTCGAGCAATCGAATCAAAGTGTTCCAAAGTTCAAATCTAAAGGTATGATCTTCTACTCTTAGATTAGAACGAAAAAAGTTTTTTTTTATTACTCATATACGCTATAGCCGTGATCTTGGGGTATTTCGCGCTCCCCAACAATCCAAACTTCATGTCAAGAGTTAAAGACCCCAAAGTCGGATGAGGATCAGCCACTTGGGAAGTGACGCCCCTTTCGCCTTGCTGGGGTAGGCCCGCTTTGTCTCATGGACAATGGGGCATCTGATGTGGCTGATCCAACGCCATTAGAGAATCGTGAAGGAAGGAAACTGACGGAGCCCCCCTTTGGCCTCCAAAGGCCCCTTCGGCCACGGTAGCGTTTATGGCCTCATAAAGCCACGTACACCCAATTCCCAATTGCTTTAAGGTATTTATTGCCTTATTAAAGGCATTTATGGCTGCCACATTAAAACATTTATGGCTTCCACGTTGCTCACCTCTATGGCCAACACCTCCAAGGCCGACACCTCCATGAACGACACCTCCAAGGCCGAACCCCAAAGGCCGACACCTCCAAGGCCGACACCTCCAAGGCCGAACCCCGAAGGCCGACACCTCTAAGGCCGACACCTCCAAGGCCAATGTGTATACAATTACTCCAAGGCATTTATTGTCTTATTCTCTTCCTATATAAAGGCATTTATGGCTGCCACATTGCTCTTCTCGGCCTCAACTCTCGCTTGGCCTCGGTCCTGCAGCTGCCAAGCTCCCTCGCAGTTAACAGTGCCATGCAAGTGAACAGAGCCTTGTACGTGAACAATGCCATACAAGTATTCACCCTTGGCCTTTTCTGAAGCTCATCCAAGGGCATGAGCAGGGCCACGCAAGCACTCCATACTCAACACTCTACGAGAGGCAGTTGGCTTCAACTCAACATCATCCTTCTCCCCCAACGACTGTACCTTAGGACCCACATAACTAACTTTATCACCCATCACTGTCCGCATAGGACAACCAAGAAGGTGACGTAGGGGACATGTTTGGCAAGCACCGTAACGATCGGCCATGCTCTGTGACCACCTACTCTGACAGAACACGGCCTACAGCTTGACACGTCATATGGAGGTAAGCTCCACTGTGCTGCCATCAATTAATGTTCTGACAAGTGATCACGCCCCAAGCCCACGGACTCTAGGCATCTATAAAAAGGGTAAGAGGGACTCCGACCAGGTAACACACTCATAACACTCCTAAACGCTCACAGAGAGAGCTCCTCTCTGAGTCTCTCTCTCTCTTTCTCTTTCGAGCTTTCTCAAGCTCACGGCCGTTGCCCAGAGCACTGACTTGAGCGTCGAAGGGTCCCCGCCAGAATCTCTGGCCCTCGGGACTTGTTTGCAGGCCTGCAGGCGCGAGGAGCTCGCTAGAGGAGGCGATCGGACGCTCGCGGACACTCGAGGGCGGTGATATGACGGCAACAGGCAAAATGCTTATGAGATTGATTTACTAAAAAGGTATGACATTTTTAATACTTTTAATGTTGTTGATTTGTCATTCTACTGTGGATAAAACAATATCAAAGACATGAGGAGGAGTATTTTTTAACAAGGAGAGATTAATACAGAAGTGTTTTCTTTGATGATAATGAATTAGGAACCAAAAGAACTGAAAAAACTTTCAATGGTTTCTTAGTTTTCTGTGTTCGAGGCTCATTTTCAAGAATCGACTTTTAAATTAATTCTAGAATTATTCCCTAAACTTTTATCAAGCAAATATATATATATATCCTTGGAAAGCTTAACAAGATTTCAAACTATTTTACGGATCTTGAGTTAGAGTTTCCTTATGAAAGTTATGGTAGATCTTCTCAAGAAAGGCTACAAAGTCTCATCTATTCGGATTTGGGAAGAAATTATTTTCTTTTTTCAAGTCTTTTTTTTCATGATTTTTAATGAGTCTAGTAATCTGATAATTTATTGAAGTCATTAATTAGTTATTATTAATTTTAGAATTTACTCATGCTTGAAGGATTATTCCAAGTCTTCTATAAATACCTAAGTTATGTAATCCTTTGGAAGGAAAGGAAAAATTAAACAAGTAAATTTTGATACAAGTATTGAAGAGTATTTCTCTTCTTTTATCAAACTCTATATCTCTTTGGTGGATTTTCATAGAGTAGTAAGTTCTGAAGCCCTCTATCCTTAGTTGAGTTTCTTTAGGTGGTAGTTATTCTGTATTCCTTAGAATCTAACTTGGACAGTGAGCTTGCATTCTATCTTTTTAATTCCAATCTCATGTTCCAGCATCATCTTAGATTTTGGTAAAAAATGAATAATGACTTCTTTTGAGCCGATTTTGGCTTGAAAAAGAATATCGTTGGTTGGCTCAGACCGAACAATTATGAGTTAGGCTGCATTAAGGCTTGAAGTTTAAACTCTTGTCTATTTTAATTTCATGACTAAAATATACTTTTGTTCCTTCAATTTTTATTAAAATTTATTTTGGTCCTTAAATTTTTAGTTATTACAATTTAATTTCTTATATTTTAAGAATATAGCATTTCTTCTATCTTAATATATGAGATTGGTTAATTAAAATTGATATAGTAACTCATAGTCGTTCTAGCATAAATATACGAAATTTTTTTTAAGACATCAATTATTTTATTAATTTTAAATAATTTTATATAAGAAATATTAAAATAAAATATTTTTAGAATATAAAAAATAAATTATAATAATTTAAAATTTAAAATTTAAAATAAAATTTGAATTTTCAAAGTTCAAAGACAAAAAGTATTGACTTTGGCCTAACTTTATGCCAGGGCCTAACTCGGCCAACCATCCTATTAAGTATTAACACCTTCAAGAGATTCAACTCAACGCCCTAGAATTGCCTTGGAGCGGAGGGACCCAGCCACCACCACCAATGAACCGTAGGGCAGTGCAATATACATATGCTGGGACTAAGCGAACTGAATGCGGCCAGAAAAAGGAAATGAAAAGGATGTGAGAGAAGGGCAGGGGTTTCGGGAGTCGGGCCGGCGAGGCCGGTGGGGCCTCCTCTGCGAAGCCTTTCCCTCCCTCGTTTGCCGGCATCTTGTCTCCTCCCCAACCTATACACGCCAAAACCCATCTATTCCCAGCCACTGCACGTGCATGCTCCTCCCGGCCCCCATCCATCCATCCATCCATCCATCCATCATTCACTCCAATCTTCCTCTTCTTCGATCTCCTTCTTCTCAATTTCCTCACTCCCTCCCACCATTATATATATAAACGTAGTCCATACCACCTAACTCCTATATATCCTCCCCTGCATTCACCAAATCTCTTCTTAATTACT